>CM044004.1:6533030-6675530 GCA_024085815.1 Flaveria linearis | reverse complement strand
TCAGTTTATGTCAAGTGTAGTAAGTCCCTAATTACAATGGTCAGTTGTGATTAGCCACTTACTTTACACTTCATACCCCAAGCATTTCCTATCCTGAATACATCAATATATAAACCTACTAGGGCAAACAGATCAAATAACATGCGCACATAATACCGGTTAACATTTAAGAAAATACCTGATGGCACGTAGCTACTTGGACTGGCATCCCTTCCCTTTGTCCCGTTCTCAGTTTAAGTTTAGGTTTTTTTTAAAAATATTTACCCATTTCACTTAAACTTTGGCTCTGATACCAACTTGTAAGGCCCCATTCCGGGGCACCTCACAGTTGGTCATGCATCACACGTAAAACATACATTTATTTAAAACATCGTAGCGGAAATTAATTTAAACCATTTTATATATATTAATGAACGCTTTTGTAAAATAATACAATGTAGTTAACTGTTACAAAATATCATAATTGCATTAAATCATAAAAACATCATTTCTATACTAATGGATGTCATCTCAAAAATGTCAAGTAGCTGCCCCGTGCCATCCTCAGCAACTCTTACCTGCCAACTAGAAAATACATCAATGTCAGCGTTGCTGAGTGAGTTCTAGTTTTATAAATAAAATACTTTACTTTCGATATATACTTTCTTTACTTTCATACGCAGTCATGCATCATACGTACAGGTAGGGAATATTAATTTTAACTTTCATTATCATTCATTTTCTCATCACATCATATTCATAGCATGCTTTCATTTCATGCTTTTTATTAACATTCTCTTTCTTTCGTTCTCATTCTTTCGTAACATACTTTACATCATTCATTTACTTTTACACTTGTTTACTTTCTTTCTTTCTTTCGTACATTACGTCATTCTTTTACGTTCATATGGATTAATTAACAATACCCCGAACATTATGCACGAAGTTGATGCTGGACCTGTGGTAATTAAACCACGAACATTGTACCCAAAGCTGATCCAGTCACCTAGGGAAAGTCATCTCTCCCGATCATTCAAAACAATTGGCATACCCCGAACATTGTGCACGAAGCTGATGCTGGACCTGTGGTAATTAAACCACGAACATTGTGCCCGAAGCTGATCCAGTCACCTAGGGCATACCAAAGGGCCTTGTCAATCTCTATGATTGATCCTGTGTGCATCCTTTGGGGTAGCTAACCCGCATCACAGTTGAGCTAACGACAACATGGTCGTGCACTTCCTTTCATTTGCTTGTAAGTCATTCTTTCGTTCATTACATTTTACTTTTCATCACTGTTATCTTTCATTTTGTTACGTTATTCTTTACGTTCTTTCATTTGCTTGCAAGCCATTCTTTCGTTCGTTACGTAAAGTAATAACGTAATATTTAACGTATTTTATATCATAAAATAAATACGTTTACATACTATTAAATGATAACACATTATACATACCATACATCCATCATACATTCCATAACCCTAAAACATCCCATAATCATGCTTAAAATGGGAAATCATTGCCCATAAGTCAAATCAGGTCAAACCCTAAACTTTCTGTTTTTCCTGAAATTTCAGAAAATATTCTAAGTTTCTAGGCGCATGGGCACTATTTTGGCGCTTCTGCCCTGTTCAGGCGCTTTGCTACTATGCAAACGTCTGGACTTACACTTGGTCATTTTTCACTTAGACGCATGGACCTATTTAAGCGCATGGATACTATTCAGGCGCATGGGACTGACTTAGGCGTTTGGGCGTCTAGGCGGTTGGGTACTGTTTGGGCGATTGGGGTTTCTGAGCGGTTGGGAACACTTAGTAAATTAGACCGTTGGACGCATAGGCCACTGTTTAGCGCATGGGCAACTTACTTTCACCAAATCAATATAAATCAGTCCCAATTCATCTTATATCATGATCTAAGCTTAGTTGTACCATTCTAAGCATTATCAAATGTACATACACACATATAAATCCCAAATTTACACCCACCCACATACACATTTACACACACACATACGGGTGAAAACCCAGTTTTATAAAAACATGAACACATGCATTTCCAGCCCCAAAATTTGTTAAAAACATATTAAAAAGGGGGTTCTAGAACTCACCTTTGCTGCTTCCAAGTTCAAACTCCTTAACTTGGGCTTTTCCAAAGATTTGGACGCCTAGATGTGTCTAAAACACACAAACCCGAACACACATATTCATATAAACATGCAACCGAGACTAAAACCCAATATGAACACTTAAAACTTCAAATTTCTTACCTTAAATCCGACTCCCTTGTTCTTATTCTTTGAAAACTCGAATTCTGCTCTTTCTTTCTCTACAATCCGAATGAAGAGTATTGTGCAGACCAAAATGAGCGGTCATACCACCTTTATGCATCAACTTTTTATTCTTTTGTCCTTTTGACACTTTTAACCCCTCTACTTGGGTTAAATTCCCTTTCTCCTCTTTATTTGCGTTTATTGTTACTTTCTTGTCTATAAAATATCCGGGTGTTACAGTAGTGTATCAAACTACATATGTGCTGCATATGTGTACTACGTCGTATTATATTTATATTGTATCATAATACTACATATATGTAGTATTGCCGTGTAATTTTGTTCGTTTTGATATAGCAATTTTGTACTCAAATTAAAGTCAAAAAATTTATTATTTAATGCTGCAATTTTATTAAAAAAATAACGTATGAAAAAGTTATAGACGTTTAAAATTAGAAAAATGAGTTCTCAAACTAATATTGATTCTCGAGTGAACCATACCCTATATATATACACACACCCATGAAGGTAAAAATGAAGGCTTTGATAAGATCGTATATAGTAAAAGGTTGAAAATGCATTTTTTATTAACCTTTGTAGGTTAAATCAAGTTTTACTATTTTTAAAGCATGAATAACTTTTGGAGAGTTTATTTTAAGTATGATATTGTCATATATTAAAAAAATCTTTTTTTTCTAAAACTCGCAAACAACAAGTAATATAGCATGTCCATTTTTATATATATGTTGCGTAGTTATATAAATATATTAGATTAGTGTGATCATAAATATATGTTTACATGATTATATTCACAAATTACGTAATTGTAATGCATGATTATACACATAAAACTATGATGTGCATTATTGTAGTGTTGGTGTTATGTGTATCTTTTAAATGTTTAAAACCATGTTTTTAATCTAACACTTTGTTATGTGTTTAAAATGTAGGTTAAATGAAACCTAAAACACATTATTAGAGAAGGATACGAGTGGAGAAGCTTACGAGTGGAGAGTCTTTCGAGTGGAGAGTTCTTTCGAAGTGAGACAGTTAGTGTCACACCCTCAATTTCCACAAACGGGGTTTTACCGTTAGTCGTGTGACATACCAGGATCTCAGACACGATCATATCAAACGGCACTATATGAATTTAAAAATAAATGTTTGACTTAAATCAGAATAACGTAAATGAAATGAATAACAGTGCGGAAGCGAATAATGAAATGTAAACAATACGGAAAGTCTGAAATGCTAAGTCAAAACAATGTCTAATGCAACATAAATGGATCCGATGAATGCATGTCCTGAGTGTGTTCCTTAATCGTGCATCATGAGATTAAGCGTTCCTGTTACCTGAGAAAACATGCTACAGTGTGTCAACATAAAGTTGGTGAGTTCACAGGTTTATCACAGATAAAAATGTTTGTAACTGTTCGAATGGTATAGTAATTAAAACATAGCGATAGGTAGCTAGCCTATAAACAAGTTGCTTAGCCTTTCGAACTGAAGCTGACTGTTTGTATGTTCGTATGTTTGTTGCCTTCCTGTCACGTCTCACCAGACAGTGACAAATGTTAGGTCAATAATGCACCCGTTTGACCTCCAATCAAGCTAGCGTGACTAGCCCGGGCGGGGTTTGTCAAACCCTGTGGTACTACTCAGAATTACCTCGCTACACATTACTAACGGTTCGAGAATGTAAGGACTTTCAAGTGTGTTTGCACTAACGTAACAGGCGATATCATTAATACTAAAAACAATTTATAAAATATGTTTGCATGTTTTCTCCCCCAAAAAGGAAAGAAAGTAAAATAGGGGCCGTGAATACTCACCTCGAATGCGTTGCAACAAATAAGTGTAAGCACAAAGGATCGGGTTCCAATTAACCTGAGTTTCATGTAATATTTAATTGAGATTAAATATTAGTAATGGATTTAATTATTCAGAATAGAATGATATGGTTCACGATCACAGTTCGATTACGGTGTCGGTTATCGATGTTTCTCTTCACATGCTAACTCGTGTATATTATATTATGTATAACTTTATAGTCTTTCACACACATTCATAACAAGTGTACTATATTTTATATAAAAATGTGAACGAACACATTTGTAGTAATTTGTAAGGTTTAAATATAAAACTTTTATATTTAATTGAGATAATCATGATTTACATCATAATACATAGATATTATTTGAACCAATAATAATTTAGTGATTTTACCCATTATTTAAAGTCTATTTTTATAGAAAAAAATAAACTACTTATATCATTTGTCTAAATTATTTAATAAAATATTAAAGTATTATGAGAAATGAAATTTTTACAAAATCATTAGGTGGCTTTAAAAATAAACAAAGTTTATAAAATTGATTTTTATAATTTTTAGAAATTTTCTATAATTTTTTTAAAGCCCAAAAAGCCTAAAAAAATAGTTGAGGATGCCCGGGGTCGAACCCGGGACCTTAAGTGTAATATGGAAGCATGGAACCGGTGAACCAATGGCATACAACCGCGGTAGATCTTGGTTCCAATTGATTTTAACCCTTTTTAACTCATTTCCCCCAAATCCCCATGAACCCTAATTCACTTTGATCCAAATTGACCCCCGATTCGTTTCAATTACAGGCTATGTTCATGGGGCTTTTATTCCCCATGATGAAACGATTATGTACATGTGTTCAATTACCCGATTGCGTTCTAATTAAAGGTGAACACCACGATGAACAGGTCGCGAATGAAGAAGTGATTGATGGATGCTCAAATGATGATGTTAATCCAATTGGTTGCACAGAAAGTTTCCAATGATGCTAATGATCGAAAGCCCTCTGTTAATTTCAAAGATTGAAGCCCGATTGGTGGTGTTCGAGTGTCGAGCAGGTCGACGATGAAGGTGATGATAGATGGTGGTGTTTTGCGCGTTTTCGGATGGAATTGGAAGGGGTAGTCGATTAGATGCAGTTATATGATTGTTTATGTTTGATTAATTCGATTATTATAGTGTGTTTGTGCGATCGTGGCGTGGAATACGGCCGAAAGTGGGGTGGTTGGGTTCGGTTCTAAATCGCACTCAAATTTTTATATTGTAGTGGGTCAATAGTTCGAATCTTCCATGTGATAATGTCGAGAATGTTTGATTGGGTTGAAATCGAGTGGTTTTTGGTGTTTTGGATCGCCGGAAAATGGCCGGAAGTTGGCCGGAGGTGACAGGGGTCGACGGGTGGGGGTTGGGTTTTAAAATGTTACACTTTGGTCCCTGAGGTTTGTATTGCTTATTATTTTATGTTTAAAGTTTCTAAAACAAGTTTTAAATATTACATTTTCAACTTGAGACTTTTAGGGTTTAGTTTTTAATAATAAATTTTATTATTAGTATTATTATTATTATTGTTTTAATTTTTTTTGTTAAACCTTTAAAAACCTCAAAAATATTTGAAATTATTTTATTTATTTTTAAATTTGATAACTAAGTTTCGTAATTACTAATATAATTTTATAATTTTTTATAAAATCATATTAATAACCATATGATTATAATGTGAATTAAATGACCATATTACCGCGCTTATATTGAAATAAAATAATTCCATTGGTTAACATAAACGGGTTCGGGTTTCATGTTAAAATGGGTCGAATGTTATAGTCTCTCCTACTTTAGGAAATTTCGTCCCGAAATTTGTTCACGAGGAGATTGAAATGAAAAGATGAGGGTACTTGGATTTCATTTGGTCCTCACGTTCCCAGGTGAACTCTGGTCCACGGTTTGAGTTCCATCGGACTTTGACAATAGGGATACGACTGTGTTTGAGTGTCTTGACCTCTCGGTCCATAACTTCCACTGGTTCCTCGATGAAACGTTGTTGTTCGTCAACATGTACCTCGTCTAACGGAACGACGAGAGTCTCGTCTGCAAGGCATTTCCTCAGGTTTGAAACATGGAACACATCATGTACTCCACTGAGTTCTTCAGGTAGGTTCAACTGATAGGCTACGGGGCCAACCCGTTTGACAATCTCAAACGGTCCCACGTACCTAGGGTTTAGTTTTCCATATTTCCCGAAACGAATCACACCCTTCCAAGGTGACACTTTCAAAAGCTCTTTGTCACCTATTTGAAATTCTAATGGTCGGCGGCGTTTATCAGCGTAACTCTTCTGTCGGTCACGTGCTGCTGCCATGCGGTTACGAATTTGCACGATCTTCTCAGTCGTCTTGTTGATACATGTGTACCTAGATTCTGAGCTAAATGTAATATCTTTGTAATGTCTTACTTATATGTAATTAAAAGTTGATTAATGAAATGCAAGTGGTTGTGAATGCTTATAATGTTTAAATGTTTCATTAATGGGTTGTGCAATGAATGGTTGATAGTTTATATATAGGTAGATGGTTGTTTGAATTGATATGCTTAATGTTATGATAATTAACACATTCAAACTTAACATTATGAAGTTATCATGCGAATGGGCCATGCCAATGGACCATACGCATGAATAACTTCATACGAATGGCTCAGTCGCACGATTGAACCAGGAGACTGGATCAGTCGTAAGACTGAAGCATGAGATTGAACCAGTCATACGACTGAAGGCTCAGTCGTGCGTATGGATCAAACGCATAGCTCAATCGCACGACCGAACCATGCGAATGGTTCAATCGCACGAATGAGAAACCCTTACCTATAAATTCCACTTAATTCATGGAAAAACATAACACTTTGAATACTTGCAACCCTAGCCGACCCAGAGCATCCTGTTCGTCCATTCCAACTTCATAGAACATCTCAGATCATTCCTAGTCCATTCTTAACGTTTTCTAATTGTTAGGATTGATCTTGATTACGTTCTCCCTGATTAGATCGCCAATCAAATAGGATTCCGCACTATTTGATCCGGTATAACGAAGAATCAGTTAGTACTCCGTACATATACGGTCCTAACAAGTGGTATCAGAGCATAGGCTCTTGATTCTTCGTGGATTCAATCAAGTTTTTAGTAAAGTCAACGTTATTACATGAAAAGATCCAATCTTTCTGCTAAAAATCGAGTCTTTACGTTTGCATGTTCTGAAAATTCAATATTTTTCGACTTTCAGCCGTCTAGGGTGTCAAAAATTGCGTTTTAGGTTAAAAGTTGCGAAAAACCTCGATTTCAGCAGTCTCAGTCGCACGATTATCTCAATCGTACGACTGAAGTCTAGTCGCCTGTTGATTCGCACGATTGAGTCAATCGCCTAGTCCAATCGACCGATTGAGTCAGTCGCACAGTTCAGTCGCCCAGTTGAGTCAGTCGGTCTGTTCAGTCACCCGAGTCTCTCAGTCACCTGTTCAATCGCACGTTTGAGTTCAATCGCATACTGTTAGTGTCAATCGCATCCTAGTCGTACTCCCCAATCGCATTAACAGTTTGTTTTCAAGTTCAAGTCAACATTCATTATGGACTCTGAAAATTTCGCGTTCTCAGCAGGAAAAGACTCAAGGATCCAGAACTTACTGCTTCTGGAAAATGAGATTGGTAACCATAATAAGCCACCTAAGCTTCTGTCTATTGATGAGTTCCCGCAGTGGAAGCAGAGGTTTGAGATTCATCTCAATGGTGTGGACACTAATCTTTGGAATTCTATTGAAACTGGTTACACCATGCCAGTTGGTGCTGATGGTTTGCCATTAACGTTGAGTGGAATGACTGATGCTCAAAAGACTGCCTACAATGCTGAAAGGAAAGCTTACGCGATGCTCACCCAGTCTATTCCTAAAGAGATCTTCCATTAGTATTCTGATCATAAACAAAGCAAGAAATTCTGTTAAGCTCTCGAGAAAAGATATGAAGGTAGCTCAACTCTGAAGTCTTTGAAGGCCAAAGCACTTAAGAAAGAATTTGATAATTTTTCAGCTATTGGGAATGAGAGTTTGGACGACATAATTGACCGATTCTATCATCTGATGAGTGAACTTCACACTCATGGGGTAACCACGTCTAAAGAAGAAAAGGTCTCCAGTTTGGCTGATGGACTTCCAGAAAAGTAGGATTCATTTATTTCCACCTTGAGACACAATTCAGTTCTTGAGACATTGGATATAAATGACTTTATTCTGGAATTACGAGAGGAAGAAGTTAGACAGAAGTACAAGGCAAAGAAGGGTTCTTATGCTCAGGATCCGACACTCTACAACGTGACTCCAACTCCTATTGCCAAGCCTTTAAATGCTCCTCTGCAAACTGCTTTTGTTACTAATACATCTGCATCTGGACAAAGCTCATCATCTGTTAGTGAGTCAACGGTCTCATCAGGGGCTCAACACAGTGTTACTGAAGCTCATTCGACAAAGTTAGTATCAGAGAACTTGGGTAAGGTAACTGTGGAAGTGGCCAAGGAACACATGGACCTGCTTGCTGCTGTGGTCCATTCTTATGATGGTTTGGTTGCTGGGAAGATATGAAATTGCCACTTGGCTGATGAAGATTACGAGCAGGTGGATGAAAATGAGTTGGAGAGGATGGATATTATGTGGGCTCTCGCAAGTGCTGTGCGACGAGCAAAGAAATTTGTGAAGAAAACAAGTCAAAATCTGGTGGCTACAAAAGATACTACTATTGGTTTCAACAAGTCAAAAGTCACCTGTTTCAACTGTGGGGAGAAAGGACACTTCAAGAGGGAATGTGTAAAGCTGAAGAAGACTGGGAACGGAAATCCATTCTCCTCGTTCAACAGACAAGATAAGGATAAGAAGCAAGCATCAACCAGTAGTGACTCAAAAGCTATGGTGGCGCAAGGTGATGAAGGACAGGACTGGTCCTTTCGATTCTTATCTGATAGTGAAGCCAATATAGCATCCGTTGATGATCTAAATGAAGACTCAGCGAGTGAGGGGGAGAACTCAGCTGAGCCTGATACTGCTGAATTGGATGATGACATATCTGCTATTGATCAAATTGTTGAGGATGAACTGAATGCTGAACCTGAAGCACATTCTGAACCCCAAAATGCTTTCATGGCTGGAACATCTACATCGGCACAGGTAGAATCTAAGGATGATTTATTTATTAAACATGCGTGTGTTGAATGTGAAAAGTTTAGAGAAAGCATTGATCTGAAATTTGCTAGGTTATTAGATCACAATGATAACTTAGTAAATGATTTAAAATTGTGCACTGAAGCTAACAGAATCTTAAAACAAATGAAAACAGCTATAAAGAAAAGGTTGAAGCATTAAAGAAACAGTTAAAAGAAACTGAGGTTGTTGCATTTAACCAAGAAAATGATATCAAGTTTTACTTAAAGACAATCGAAGAAACTAAAAAGGAACGAGCGGTTTTACAAGTTGAAAACGAGTCTTTGAAACAAAAACTCCACAGTCTAGCTAGTTCCTCACATATTTTAAAAAACTTGGTTAAAGAACACAACAACGGGGAAGGTTTGGGATATAAGGTTGTGCCTCCATCACATGAGATCCTATTGAACACCAAACAACGTCCAATTAATAATAATCCAATAGGGGATCATGTGGTGACAACTCCTCTGGTCAGCGATCTGGACACAGTAGTTAAATCTTCCCCTCCGGCTACTGACCAGAAAGCATCATCATCAGGCACAACTGACACACAAGTCACTGAAAACCGGGTGGACGAGAATGTTCAAGCTTCTCTTGGGTTGGGTCAAAAATCGTCTACCACACAACCTAAGAATTCTAAAACCACTCAATCTAAATCAGTGAAACAAGAATCCCATCATCTCCCAAGACAAAACACACATAATGTTAAACAAGTTAAATTTGTCAAGGGAGGTGAAAACATTAAAAGTGAGAACAAGAAGAAAGAACAAAAAGTTTACTCACCGCCCCACAAGAGATCTCCTAGCCCCGATGAATGGAGATCCTGCTATACTTGTGGACAGCGCGGTCATATTTCGACAAATTGTCCTCGCTATCAGACTCCAAGAATTAAGGTTGAGCTGAACAACAAAATTAATTTAGATTCAAAACAGCGATCTAAGACTCCTGTTAGATCGAAAACACCTATTATGTCTAAAACACCTTCTAGGTCGTTTTCGTCTCCTCCACGCCAAAGGCAACACAGACAAGTCACTGACAAGTCTGTGATGCCAGCGGTGAAACCTGTTTCTGAATCTAAACCATATGCTCAAACTGTTAATCAGTCTAAGGTTTACCACAAACAATCCTTTCACAGGGATGGTCTGTGGAAAGCCAAAATGACTGATGAGTCTGAAAGCAAGGACAAGTTGAATGTTGAGATTCCACCCACTGATAAAGGACAGTGAGTCGAATTCATGATAGTTGATTCCTCTGGGAAACCCAATCCAGTCAAGGCTTGGGTCCCCCTCCTTAACTAATTATTTTCTCTTATGTGCAGGTTGTCCGCTACAGTGCGTCTACAAATAAATGGATCGTAGATAGCGAAGCTTCCAGGCACATGACGGGAAATAAGTCTCTCCTTTTTAATGTCAAACAAATTAAAGGGGGACACGTTTCCTTTGCTGGAAACAAAGGAGGATACATTACCGCTCAGGGAGAAGTAGGTAATGAAAAGGTAAGGTTCGACAAAGTCAACTTTGTTCAACAATTAGAAAATAATCTGCTTTCTTTGTCTCAGATTTGTGACAAGGGCTTCAAAGTCATGTTTGACAATCGCAAATGTTACATTCTGAAGAAAGAGATGGAGATTCCGGAGGAGCAGGTCTTAATGTCAGCATCCAGGTACAATGATATAAATGTACTGGATATGTCTAATGCTTCTTCCTCTGATTCTACAGTTCAGTGTTTCTTATCCAAAGCAACAGAGAAAGAATCCATCTCATGGCATATAAGAATGGGACACATTAATCATAGAAAGATGAATCATATGATTCATAACAACTTAGTTGATGGAGTTCCTGTCAAGAACTTCAAGCTTCCTGATTTCTGTGTCTCATGCAAGAAAGGAAAGCAAACCAGGAAATCTCACAAGACCAAGAATGTCAATTCTATCTAGATGCCCCTGGAGCTACTTCACATGGATCTCTTCGGTCCAGTTAGCACGAAAAGTATTGCAGGAGATTGGTACTGCTTCGTAGTCACTGATGACTACTCACGATTCTCGTGGGTGATGTTTCTGAAAGCAAAGTCAGAAACCTTTGAGACATTCAAAGTGCTGGTCACCACTCTGGAATCGCTGTACAAACTGAAAGTGAGAAAGATTCGCTCAGATAATGGAACTGAGTTTAAGAATCAGTGGATGGATGCTTTCTGCAAAGAAAAGGGAATTGTTCATCAATTCACCTATGCATACACATGGATGCTTTCTGCAAAGAAAAGGGAATTGTTCATCAATTCACCTCTGCATACACACCATAGATGAATGGAGTTGCTGAGTGAAAGAACAGGAGTCTGATCGAGACTGCAAGGACTATGTTGGCAGACTCAAACTGCCAGTGCAATTCTGGAACGAAGCTGTCGCCAATGCCTGCTACACACTCAATCGTGTGTTAGTAGTGAAGAGGCACGGGAAGACTTGCTATGAGTTACTACAGAAGCGTAAACCAAACTTGGAATATTTGGAACCTTTCGGTGCTCCTTGTACACTTCTGAAGAAAACTCAAGAAGGCAAGTTTAATGAAAAGGCAGATCAGGGAATCTTTCTGGGATACAGTATACCAGACAAACGAGTTTACAACAACTCTACTGGTCAGGTAGAAGTATGGTGCAATGTTGATGTTCAACGTTTCACTATCCCCCTGTTGGAAAAGGTCCATCGTCATTCTTTGACTACGATGGCTTTTTCAAATCATTCAATCTTCCTCAGATAGATTCTGATGATGATATTGCTACTCAGATGATGCACGATGTTCTCAATTCACCGAATCTGGATACTAGCGATATAAATCCTGCAAGTGGTTCATCGGGATCTGCCTCAGCCGATCAGGATGAAAGTGAGGACTCTTCTGATGAAGAAGAAGCAACTGAACCAGTACAGTCACCTAATGTTGATCATGAAGGAAGCTCTTCAGCTGCTTCACCCGCATCTGGACATACAGATACTGGACCTCCATTCACAACTTTGGACTCTGAAGTTGTTGTTCCTACAACTCCTTTGACTAGGATCAGTACAAGTCATCCACCAGATGCTATCATTGGTGATCTCCACTCCGGCGTGCAGACTAGAAGTCGATTGTACACAGCTGATTACGCTGAAGTAATGGAAAAGGGCTACGTGAATGATGGAGCTTACCGATGTTTTGTCTCTCAAATTGAACCCAAACACGTATGTGATGCCCTTAAGGATGAAGCCTGGGTCAATGCTATGCAAGAGGAGTTGCTACAGTTCAAGAAACTTAGAGTGTGGACTCTTGTTGACAGACCCAAAGGAGTCAAAGTAATTGGTACCAAATGGGTACTTAAGTGCAAGAAGGATGACCAGGGTGTTGTTATCAGAAACAAGGCACGGTTGGTTGTTCAGGGCTTCAGACAAGTCGAAGGAATCGACTACAATGAAGTCTTTGCTCCTGTAGCTAGAATGGAAGCTATTCGTATCTTTCTAGCCTACGCCTCTTACATGAAGATCAAAGTCTATCAACTAGATGTTAAGAGTGCATTCTTGCATGGGGAAATCCGTGAAGAGGTATATGTCAGTCAACCCGAAGGATTCGAAGATCCTTATCATCGGGACAGAGTCTACAAGTTAGACAAGGCTCTGTATGGGCTACATCAGGATCCTCGAGCTTGGTATGAAAAGCTCTCAACCCATCTGCTGAAACATGGCTTTCGCAGGGATGTGATTGACTGTACATTGTTCATCAAAGAAAAGGATGGTGATTTGCTTCTGGTGCAAATATATGTGGATGACATAATCTTCGGTTCACGAAACGAAGAGTTATGTAAAGAGTTTGAATCTGTGATGAAGGCTGAGTTTGAGATGAGTGCCATGGGAGAAATGAAGTTCTTCCTAGGATTACAGGTGGATCAAACCCCTACCGGCATCTTTTTGCATCAAACTAAGTATGTCGGTGACATTCTTAGTCGCTTTGATATGGAAAATGTCACTGCAGCCGTTACCCCACTCGCCACAAATCATGATGTGGCTCCTGATGAGAATGGGGATTTTGTGGATGCCACTATGTATCGTGGGATGATCGGATCTCTCATGTATCTCATTGCTTCGCGTCCAGATATCATGTATGCCACATGTTTATGTTCCCGATATCAAGCGAAATCTATAGCCAATCATCTAATTGGCGTCAAGAGGATTTTTCGTTATCTGAAGAGTACACCAACTCTGGGGTTGTGGTATCCTTATGATGATGATTTTGAGCTAACGGCGTATAGTGACTCGGATTATGGAGGCTGCAAAATGAATTACAAGTCTACGTCAGCAGGATGTCAATTTTTCGGGAGGAGATTGGTCACTTGGCAGTGCAAGAAGCAGACATCCGTTGCTCTATCTACCTGTGAAGCTGAATATGTTACCGCCGCCAGCTGCTGCTCTCAAATCATTTAGATACAACAGCAAATGCGGGACTACGGTTTGTATTTCACTTCTACTCCTATATATGTTGATAATTCTGCTGCAATTGCAGTAACTAAAAATCCGGTTCAACATCCTAAGACCAAACATATAGGCATAAAGTATCACTTCATACGCGACTGCTATGAAAAACACTTAATTGATGTGGTCAAAATAAACACGGATTTTCAACGCGCTGACCTCTACACCAAACCGTTTGATAAACCCAGATTTTTCTATCTATTAGAGGTCAAAGGTGTGAAAAAGAAAAGTGATGTTATCTCCGAAGAGACAGATGCATAGCCCGACACTATTTTTGTCTTTCGTTTAATTTTATTTTCTTTAATTTTTTCATTTTTTTAATTTCCTTGCGTTATAAAAAATCCAAAAACACAAAAAGATTTTCTGTTTTAGAATTTTAGGGGGAGATTTATTATTTCAATATTCATTTACTTAAAAAAAAGGTGGGGGGGGGAAAGGTAAGTAAAGCTGAAAAGGCATAGATAAAAAGACAGGAAATGTGACTCAACAAAATGGAAAGTGATAGTACACAGGCATCGAGTTACTTGGAACACCAAAAGGATTTTCAGTTTTGCAAGGTTAATTAAATCACAGGAAAATTATAAATCCGAGAAGTCTAAGTCTAACAAAATGGGAAGATGATAGTATGCTTGGTTGGTATTATAACTACACGGAGAAAGTTGATCTAGGGAGGTGCTAGTTCACTATACGATGTGTCGGTAGATTCAACACATTAGACGAGTAGACGTCATTGGTAAACTCAATCTAAACTAAATGGTTCAATCAACTGTGGGTTCACATCTTATCACTGGTTAACACAATCAGCCATTTCCGATAAGGGATAACGAGCAAATAAACGCCACTAAAGGTGTGCGTGTGACTACAAAAAGAGCAAAAGAAAAAATAAATACAAGCGCAATCATGCTGATAACAAAATATTGTTGGTGCGTTATGTGAAAAAAAAGAAAAATAAGAAATGCTCTAACAAGGAGATAAGTTGTGCGCCTCTCTGCTGTGCGATGGCACTGACCTGATGATAAGCATAACCTACATATTCTAGAATTCATTGTTGTTTGTCGCCTCCTGTTGTGCGATGGCACTGACCTGAGGCTTGGTTTCTCTTTGAAAGCTCTAAGAATAGTCTCTTCTTGTCAAAATACCTATAGACCGCTCGAAAGTCCTCTAAGGAATACTAATTACCATATAAGCTTGGGATCCACAAATGTTGGTTGAAATAATATAACTTAATTCTTTACCAATGCGTGACAAAAGTCTGTGTATAGATTTAAGTGGACAAGTATACTGGCAATCGTCGTGTATGCACCGACTGAAGTTGACAATCAAAGTATGTTACGTATCATATCAAGCATGATTCCCAGTTAGATCTTAGAAGTCTTAGATGAGTAAGAAAACTGTGATATGAAATTTATGCAAGTGTTTAAAGTTAAATACAAATCAACGGTTCCAAGTAATGTTGTTTATGCCTGTCTGATTCCATATGAGTCTGTCCTTGATATGATGTCAATGCTAATGGGCTACACAAACCTACCCAAACAAAAATCACAAAAAGATGTTCGTTTTATTCGTAGTTTAAAATTTTTTTTAGTTATTAGTGTAAGTGTGTCTTTGTCGGACTGTGTATATTGTTATCTGTTAATGTCACTAAACGAGCTTAATGTTTATTTAACAAATTGTTTTTGAAAGGTTAAAAGGATCATGTCTGAGATAATCGGGTGGATAAAAGGATCACGTCTGAGGTGATCGGGTGGATAAAAGGATCACGTCTGAGGTGATCGGGTGGATAAATGGATCACGTCTGAGGTGATCGGGTGGATAAATGGATCACGTCTGAGGTGATCAAACTGTTTTGTTAATATGGTCATGTCTAAGATGATCAATTGCACATAACGTTTTATCAATTGTTTAAGAAAACTAAGTGTCGATAAATGAAATGACTAAAATGGCACAAGTATAGCCCAATCGCACGACTTCATGATAAGTATGATCCAGTCGTACGAATGGGATATACGATTGAAGACAATCGTACGATTGGGCCATGTGAATGAGCCCAATCGGCCGATTGAAAGTGACCGACTAGGTCAAACGTGCGAATGGAGGTCAATTGAGCGAATGGAACTGGTCGATTGAGTGAATCGTACGACCTAGTTTCAATCGCACGGCTAAGTCATGCGATTAGACTCGGTCGTACGACTGGAGATTGAGTCGGCCGAATGAGTCGAGAAAATGGGTTCAGTCGCCCGACTGAGATGAGTTTTAGTATAAATAGGAAACTCAGTCGATCGCAGCCCCATTCGCCCTAAATCGCAAAAACGCATCGTTACTCTGCTCAAATTTGATTTGAACTCAAACATCGATTGTACTAGATTTCTGACATTTTGGAACTGTTATACAGGTATTACGCGTATGATTGATGATGTTTACAGTCGAATGTTGCGTTAATCCGAACGTAATTGACCTAGTTTTGAACCGACAATAAGTTTTGAACAATAAACTACCTCAATCACATACAATGTTAAAATCAGTGGATTAGGTGGTTCAGAAACATGATTGCGAGTCTAAAGAACCTAAGCATAATGTCTAACTCGCAATATTGGTTGATCTGAGTCTTAATGGAATCGAACAGTGAGTCATGCGACTGGTCCCCCAGAATGAACTTCAATCGCACGATTGAAAGAGGCGACTCATTCAATCGGCCGAATGAATAATGCGAATGAGTTGAGTGTGTCATACGACTGGACTCCAGAATGAAATTCAATCGCACGATTGAAAGGGACGATTCATGCAATCGGCCGAATGAATCATGCGAATGAGTTCAATCGCACAAATGAACTGAACTGTTTCTCTGATTTGGTCAAACTCGGTTTTTCATGTGTTCTCACGTGCGTTTGCTATTTGTTACAGGAATATGGCTAATCGTTGGACCATTAATCCAAAGCACAACATTTGTGCTCACTTGGATTCCACCTCGAGGAATGGTGGTGAATTTGCTAGGATCATCGATTTTTTGAGGAGATCACGGATATATAGAGCCATATCCACACCCTGTACTCCCTACCAGTCCATTCACCAATCATTCTGGGAGGGAGCTTCGGTAGATCGATCTGTGGAACCCTACCGCATCCGAAGTACTATCTTTTGTAGGGAGATCGAGATTACAGCGGCAGATATCAGGAGAGTATTGGGATTTGGAGATGATGAGGCTCATCCACTTAAGCTGCATCCTCTGACGGTTCGAGGTTGCTTTATGAGGATCGGGTACTGCGGGGACATCAACTCGGGTGTGCTGAACAAGAGCAACCTGAGCCCCCAGTACAAGTACCTAGCACACGTCATACTGAAGTGCATAGCATCCAGGAGGGGTGGGTTTGATGATTTGTCAGACCAAATCCAGAATGCCTATGTTGCATTGGTCCTAAACCACCCCTTCAGCTTCTCCAATATGATCTTCACGTATCTGATAGAGAATTTAGAGGTAAAGGGGAAGGAAGGCTTCTGCATGTACCCCCGATTCCTACAGCTGATTTTTGATAAGAAGTTGCCTGATCTGCCCAAGGAAAAGAGTGATTCAGTGGCATTAAAAGCGAAAATCTTAAATCATGTTTATGCAACCCTAGATTAAACTTAATAATCGTTGATCTTTCAGAACCTGAAACCTGGAATGATTACTTCTTTGTTAATTATCAAAATCTCTCTAAAAATTTATTGCTTTTATAATTAAGTTTTGCTTTTAAGTTCCGGATACGTAATCTAGTTTTAGTTTAGTTAAGCACTTTTCACCAGATTCTTGTAAAGACGACCTTACTTACCCTTACACAATAAAAGTAGCTAAGATCGGTTATATAACTTGTTTTTTAATGTTGTCTCGATAATCAGATTAGTAATCATATACATGAGTTGCCTAATTAGAATTTATGATTATACACAATAAGTGTGATTATTGTGTATTCATATTTACTAGAGGGGTGCATGCTTGATGCGCAAAGAACCTAACATATAATTTTTACATGTGTAGTTGTTTTTTTAAATATATGTGTGTGAGTATGTATTTTTGTGTGTGTATATGTATATATCTATGTGTGTGTGTATGTGTATATATAGTAATATCTTACTCAACTTAAAGAGAATAAGGTACTCGTTTTGATGATATGTCTTTTTTAGTTGTTAACATATAAAAAAGATAATCATTTGAGAATCACAGATGAAGTTATTTTAAAAGTTAACAATCGTACTCATATAATTATATGTAAGTAAATAACTTAGGTAATAAAATTTATAAAATAAAACAACCCCCACCCCTCTGTCCACCTAATTAAACTTTTAAATTTTAATGCCAAAAGATAATATTATCATCCTTAAATATATTATATTATAGTACAAACATGTCACACAATTATACCACATGGTTATACGAACGCATGCACTTCTCCCCTAAAATACATTTGTGGTATTATGGTGACTACATAAGTGTAACAAGTCCTATTTTTCTCAAAATAAAGAAAACTAAAATTTTGAAAATGGAGGCCGATGAGAATATTAACACATGGCTGATGACTAAGGAATGATGTTCAACATCTGACC
Organism: Flaveria linearis; assembly: GCA_024085815.1. Lineage (NCBI taxonomy): Eukaryota > Viridiplantae > Streptophyta > Magnoliopsida > Asterales > Asteraceae > Flaveria > Flaveria linearis. The sequence goes on along the minus strand of CM044004.1, from coordinate 6,657,159 downwards.
GCGATGTGAACCACATCAGAAGGGGATATTGGTTGCATCGTTAGTAAGGGATCAGGACTGATAGGGTGCTGACACGTGTTAGCCATGCATCACAACAAAGGGATGAGGGGCGTATCTACCATTAGGATTCACTTATAATAAGCATTCAGGTAAGAACCCAAACACATAAAACCTATCTGGTATATATGTACATCTCTCTCTATTATACACATATTTTGATATCTTTCTTACACTAGACTTATCTTAGGTCATCCCGAAGTACTACACAATGGAAATTAATTGAAATTAAGAAGCTAAGTGACGTAAGACAAAGTGATGCTTATGTAGGAACCACCTTCTTGATCCTAAGTTGTAATTGGCTTAAAATTAAAATATTTAATATGTTTAATGTCACACCCAACCAATGACGGAATCATAGGGGCGAACTAATGTGAACCGATTACTTACATGGTATTCAAGCATTAAAATAGTATTAAAAACATATTTCGTCAACTAAAATATTCCAATAAATGTCTAACACCATACATAATTCAAATAAAACATAAACTAATTTCTTTACTATCTAGGTCTAATCTTTCTAAGATATGAGCATGTAAGGAGTCTATCTAAGCTACATTTCCTGAAATCATATCAAAAATAACAAATTAGCTAAAGAATTAGCCTGTGAGTAATCACAGATTTTCATACTTAGATGTATTATATAAATTAATTGAAACAATTTAATTCTCATGACATGCTAAAACTTATAAGGCAATAATGAAACATATAGTACAAACTAAACACAATCAAACCTAATGATTAAATTTACTCAATCCGCAAACGAAGTCTTATGAATAAAGCACATCTATGAATCCAATTCTAATCATCCTCAAATAATTATATGGGGTGGGTTTGTTAAGCCAATAGATCTATCATAGTTGTTATAGTTTGTATAAATTAATGATTGTGCTAGCATCAAAGTATATTTAACTATGAATATATAATTGCAAGTAATAATATAACATGATTTGAATTGAATTTTGAAGAAAATGAATAATGAATAATAATAATTGATTAAATATTGTCACATAATTTCCCCAAAATATGAAACATATGAAAAATAGCCCATGAATATTCACTTGATAATTATATGTAATTGAGATAATAAAAAGCTAGAATTTAAGTGTCTTAAGTTAAGATAATATCATGTTTAAAGATAAATACTGATTTAAAACTAGTGTTTTAATTTGGGATTTGAGTTTATAACAAATAGTTTGAAATCATATAATTGATTTTATTATATAAATTAAAATTGAATGAAATATATTGATTAAATAATAAGATTTAGACAATAGTGATTAATAATAAATGAAAAACATAACTTTAATTTCAATAATACAATTAATATTAAATTTATAATAATTTAATAATTAGAATTTGAATATTAAAGTGTGAAAAACAGCTACCTTAGTAATTATTTAAATAACTTGTTCAAAATAATTAATTTGTTAGTTATCTATTTTATTAAATTGCATTTTTATTTTGATTTAAAATATTTTACATAATGTATATTATTTTTAAATTGTAAATAGATTTATAATATTTTTATAATCTTCAAATGTAAAAAAAATAAAAAATTATAATTTATAGTATTTTCATACTTTAATTAATAATTTCTGGATCAATTTTAATTTAGAAAATGCTTTTATATTAATTTAATAATATAATAGTATTTTCTGAATTTTGAAGCTGATTAAAAATTGAGTTTTATAAAAAAAAATAGGGGGTGCCAGAGGTCAAACTCGGGTCCCCTATGTTATGGGTGCATAATTTAACTACCGGACCAAAGCATGGATCCTGATTAGATCTTGAAGGAAATAACACTGTTTTCAGGGCCGGATCGCACCGGCCGGTCCGACCGGTCGGACCGTGATTCGGCAGCCTGTCCGGTCCGGTCGATGGTGGTTCGTTTTTGGAGCTTTGAACCGGCCGGTTCAAACCGAGTCGGCGGTTGGACCGGCGAACCGGGCCGGTTCCGACCGGTTTTCAATTTTTTTTTTTGATTTTAGTGGGTAAAAACGGGGTGTTAAACCATAAATTAGTACTTCGGATATACAAATATAGTTAAGTTTTATATATAACTATAAAATATATGTATAAATCATATATAAATTACTTATAATTAATTACATATATAAATATAATTAAAATATAGTTAAATCCGGTCCATCAGGTCCGACCGGTCCGACCGGTCCGACCACCAAACCAGTAAGGCGTCCGGTTCGACGTCCGATCCGGTTCTGAAAACATTGGGAAACAAATAAAAATACTTTTTAAATGAATTCCCAAATCATATGAACCCTAAATCCAGTCGGTCCAAATTGAACACCGTATTAATTCTGTTAATTAAGTAAACATGGAGCTTTGACTCCCCGGATGTAAATAAGTGTATATGTGTGTTTAATTACCTGTTTAGGAGGTGAGTTAATGAAATCAGATAGAAGATGATCACAATAGATAATAAGATTAGTTCGAGATAATAACTTGGATAATAATTCAATTGCTTGTGTGCAAAGCTTCCTCAAATGATGATGATTACTAAACCCTTGATTCATTGTTGACTAGAAAGTTTAAAGGGTAGTTTTCAATAGAGTTACAGGTGCGAGCTGAAGATGATGATCAAATATGATCTGCGTGTGCATTGTATATGTAATTGGTTGCTTAGAAAGATTAAAGAAATCGGATAAAATATTTGTCCTTGCTTATATAGGTTCAATTTAACATTTTCATATCAATCGAATTAAGATTTCAATTCGGGCATTTTTAATGTGATTTAATAATGATTATATTGTTCAAATACAATTGATTTGGTGGTTATGTTTACAATGATTACGATTATGCTTAAGGTCAAAGGAATTTACCAGTTAATTTAATTTTGATTTGAGACAGAGATGTGTTTGAATAGGAAATCGGTTTCGAGTTGATATACTTTGAAACAGTCATTTTAATAGTATTAAAAAGAATCACAGGTTCGAAACAGTCTCACAAAATGAATAGAACAGTTTAATAGGATTAATTTGGTCAACTTTTGAGGATTTGGTTCGCTGGAGGGTGGTCAGAGACCGGTTCTCGACGTGGAAACATATGTATTTTAAGACATTACACTACGGTCTTTGTAGTTTGTAAAGTTAATATTTTATGTTAAAAACCTTTTAAACTGATTTTAATAATTTACATTTAAAACCCTAAACTTAATAAAACCATAATTTGAATAATACCTCATATTATTAATTATTTATTTATAATACTCTATAAACTTTATAGGTCTTGTAAACTTTCTACTTTAATTATTTATTCTAATTTAATAATTAAAATCTCATATTAAAACCCTATAAATCTATAAAACTTATTTTATAAATTACAAAATTATTACGGATTGAATAAATGATATAATTATTGTATTTGAACACTATAATAAATAAAATAATTAAAAAATAATAAATTCTATTTACATAATAAACCCAAATGGTTTGGGTTTACATTACAAAATGAATTAATGGTTTGGGTCAAATGTTATATATAATACTTTCAAAATGAATTAATGATTTTAAATCTATGAAAATGGCATAAATATGTTAAACACGCTTTAATGCACAAAGGTTCTACCGACTGAAACATTAAGACCAAAAATGTATGTATAGTTTTGCCAGGTTATATCATGGATATAGGTAAAAATTTTACACTAGGGCTGGTTTAGATACAATATAGATAATAATGATTCCTATGATCCCGTTATTAGTCTAACTGATGAAGATATCAGTATATATGAAAGGTAAACATCACAGTTAAAATAGAGTGCTATATATATGTAGTTACCAGAAAATTATGATTAAACAGTTTCATCATATTCATGCTTAACTATTTTCGTGTCTACTGAATGTATTTACCGGTTTCATACTAATTTACGATTTAACTAATTCTTCAGGTAAGATTGTTAGTCTAGCCAGGATTAAGTGTCGAAAGGACGATAAATCCTAGACACAGATTATATCTTGTGGCTATGTTATGAAAATATTAATTATCTGCTTGCAACATAAAAATTTATCAAAACAAAATTGTTAAATGATATTATGTAAATACAAGGATTTCAAATCCTTATGAATATAAGAACTTTGAATACCAAAAGATGTGTTTTATAAAATGTTTATTCCGTTGCGAAAACTTTGATTTAGCTCTTTGGATGTCTTAAAATCGGGGTGTGATAATAACAAAAATCTGACAAACAAACAACAAAAATCTAATGTTCTAGTATACTTCAAGTGTTATATGTTAGACTTTTTTATGAACGGGGATATTCCCAAAACTGACAAACAACAAAAATCTAATGTGCCCCTATAAGCGAGAAAATTATGAAAAGCAATCAAATTTTAATATTATTCTTATAAGTCACTCAAATCATCTTTGAACTTCAAAACTCACTATCGTTTCGTTCTTGTGCTTTTTTCATATAAATTTTCGTTAGGTGGCCTAAATAAAACAGTTATATAACTTGTGATTGCCATTTAGTCACTTTTATTCATAGTACTTCTTAGTTCATATTATACTTGAATAAATTAATTTACTTCTTTTAATCATTTATAAAATAAAAAAATTCTTAACATGAAAGGAAAGGATATTAAAACTTGCATGGATTTAATTAGATTTAGACTAGTAGAATAGTAAGGAAACATGATTTAATATTTTAGATACTAAAATTGTTAATATTAACATATTTTTATAATAAAAAACACATAATTGCTTAACTTTTAAATTTAGGAAGATACATATATGGATTAAAAGTTATGATTGAATTTACTCAATAAAAAGATAAATACAATCTTTTAGTGACACAAGAACCCACAAAGGTTAAAAAAGAAAGAAACACTCCTTGTTAAACTTAAAGAAGATTAAAGTAAGGATCTTGTGCAACACCAAACTTTGGTGAAGAAGGAAGGTATTGAAGATACCCCTTTATCATTTTTTAAAAAATATATATAAATATTCAATTACTTAATTATATATATAAATAAAAGATAAAAAAGGGTCACAAGTTTCAAGATAATAAAAATTCGGATCTTAGGCGAGGATCCATTTTTATAGCCCCGGTACTCGTTTTTATTGAATGTAGACCAAAGACCACCTTTTTCTCAAGGTATCTTTATCACCTCCCAATTTTTGTAAAAGAACTTAGGTCCAAGAGCCCAAACTTTTTAAATAGTTATTTAACATTATTGTTGTAATAATAACATAAGTAATACAATATGTTTGGATACCATGGTTTGTATAATATACCATTTAAGGTTGCATTTAATTGAGGTTGTCTTTGGTTAATGAAATGAAATGAAATGAAACAGCAAGATTTATACATAATGAGTAACTGTTTGTTGTGTATTGTATATTGGTTTGAAATGATATAATATTATTTATACTTAAGAATAGTTGAAAATGTTGATTGAATGTTAAGTTAACATATACACTAGGTAAAGCTATCTTATCTATAAGCTAGCGTAGGTGTTTTTCCCATAGTCAAAGACAAAAAAAAGTTCATGATAACAACATAGTATATTGTTATTGTCAATAAACGTTGCCCATAAGTTAGTTGCCACAGTATAGACAACACTTTTAAATGTTTGACTTGTAAAGTCCTTTACCTTACATCTCATGCTAATGTTCTAAGCTTCTCTCCGACTACCTACCGTAAAATGTTAAACACTCTAAGTTAGTTGTAACGCCCGGATATTTTCTTTGAATCCGACGAAAGAAAAAAAGAAATAAAGTCCAAAATCAGGAGACCAAACTTGCCATTGCCAAAACGGGAGAATGTTTGGAAGAGTGGGGGATTAAGAGGGGAGGGCAGCCCACACCCTCCCTACACTTGTGAAAATTCAACCATAGAGAGAAAGAAGAGAGAAAAGGGAGAAGAGAAGAGAAAAGGCTTGGTTCGGGTGGGTTCGAGTGTGCAAAATTGTCGTGTAGCGGGTCAAATCCAAGCTCTACTTCTTGGTGTCATTTGTGTGAGTTCTAGGACCCCTCTTTTACATGTTTTCAACTGATTTTAGGGCTGGAACACATCTGAAACCCGTTTTATGTTTGTGTGTGTTTGACCCATTTGTATGTGTTTGTGTGTGATGTGTTTGGAGTTTGTTTTCCGGCTTGTGTGTGCTTGAATGGTGTTGTGGTATGCATTCCTAAGGTTTAGAATAGTTGATTTGGGCTTAGAATTGGCTTGGATGAGCTCGAAGGTCGAAAATGGCAGATTGGGTACGGGATGAACAACATTTTGCATCAGTTAGGGCTAGGCGACCGACTGGAGGTCATACGGCCGAATAGGGTGCGATTAAGGTTCATTCGCACGATTGAGGTTCATACGCACGATTAGGGGGCCAGTCGCATGGGGAGTCATACGACTGAGGGCCCATTCACATAAGTGCTCATCCGCATTAGTGCTCATCCGCATGAGGTCCATTCGCACGATTGTGGTGTTCATCCGCATTGGTATTCATCCGCATTGGTCCATTCGCATGACGTTCAGTCGCCTGGAGGCCATGCGACTGAAGGGTGCCCATACGCCCAACTAAGGCTGGTGTACCCGAGGAAAGGCGTAGTTTAATTTCTGACTTTCGGGGGAAGTGCAGATGTAAGTTTTGACGTTGAAGTTCCCATAAGTTCAAGTGAGATGACTGTTGGGGTCTTAGAAGGTTGTTGGGCATGATGATGTTGCATGTTTATGCATGATGTATGTTATGTATGTATGATGATGCCCTGTATAATGATGTTATTGTGTATGTTGATGTTCCTATTATGATGTATGTTTATCTTTGTAACATCTTGTAATTTTGGGTTAATTTAGAGTTAGCTTTGTTGATTCTTATAAGGACCATTGTTGCTTAAAATGAAACTCATGGGTTACTTATGTATATTGTTTTAACTCGTCTTTTAATCCTTTAACTTGAATGATTAATAATAATAATAATAATAATAATAATAATAATAACAATAATAATAAAAAAAAAAATTAATATTGTTAGTTAATAATAATTGATCTATCTACTATTTGAATTTTGTTTTTTTATAAGTTAAGGGTTTAAATTGTAAATTATGAAACTTAAAATAAAAGTTTCTGGCACGAAATAATAAGGAACCAAATCACAGGGACCATTTGTGTAATTTATGAAAACCCAACCCCACCCCCCATTTTCTTCCCCAAATTCGGCTGATTCCTCCGGCCACTTGATTGAGCAATAAACCGCTATAATAATCGAATTAACTTCACACAAACAATCATCTATCTATCTCTAATCGAATACAACCCACAATTTCACCTGAATCAAACGAAAAGCATACCATTCGATCCTCCCTAATCCGCGACCTGCAACTTAGTCGAGGACCTTGTTCCGAGGCTTTTAACTTACAATTGATAGAGGGGTTTTCATCCTTGGACTTATTAGAAATGTCCTGTACAAGGAATTCGAGTATTACCTTCGTTTGCATCACGAACCAATTTATCCCCTGTCGTGGCTGTTCTTCGTAGGATTCATCTCCAATCCCTCATCATTCGGGTAATTAAAACATGCTTTGTACTCGTTTAAACATGGGGAACAAAAGCCCCATGATTATTGATGATAACCGATTCGAATTGATCTTCAATTTGGCACTAATCGAAACTAGGGTTCATAGTATTTGGGGGATTTAATTAGATTATGTATTTAAAGATTAAAAACTAGGATAACTCGCGGCTGAGGCCTTGGTTTACTGGTTACACACGCACATGATGAACCTGAGGTCCCGGGTTCGAACCCGGCCACCCTCATTATTTTTAAAATAGCTTTTTCATCTTTAAATTAATTATAGAAAATTTCTAAAAATTATAGAAATCATTTTTGTAAACTTTTTTTATTTTTAAAATCATCAAATAATTTACTGCAATTTTTCTTTAAATTTTAATATTTATAAAACAATATAACAAAGGTTATTTTTGGTTATTTCATGTAAAATGGACTTTAAATTATGGTTTAAATTAATAAATTATTATTAGTCCAAATGTTACTTTTAATTATAGTTTAATCTTGTTATTTTAAATAATTATAGAAATTATTTACACTTTATACTTAATTTTATCTGTTATTATAAAAACTTAAATTACGTTAAATTATCTAAATGATATAATATATTTTTTTTCATTGAATTAAAATATAAGAGATTCTACTATTAAATTTTACTTATATATAATATTAAAAACCCCAAATCGTTATTGAAACCCTAGTTCACATTTTAATCATCAATCTTATTATCAAAATTTTAACCTTGTGAATATATATACGTATTTAGGTGACTTGTGACGATTCACGTTAGAACGGCGCCTATTATTATTCTTATTAGTCGTCATATTTATACTTATTTGCCATGTGAGTATTCCTTGCCCCTTTTTACATTTTGCACACTATTTTGGGGTGAAACATGATACATATACATCATACACTTATAAACGTTTGAGACTTGTAAAGCACTTGCAATTCATCTTTATATTTTGTCATGGTTATTTGTGTGTTGTAAGTGATTATATGAGATACATAATTTGTTTACAATCATTAACTATTGCTAGCCTGGCGACGTCTTAGATCTTTGGGCCTGACAAGCCTATTTGGTGCTAAAGTCGATGTATTGCCGACTCCTAGGAGCCGTATGCTTATGCACTGGGGAACCAAATACACTTAGCCAATCTTATATACTTGTAATCAAGTCGAGGTTTGGTTGTAACGATATGTGTTTTATAACCTTACTAGCTTATAACCTATGACATGAATTGCTACATGTAATCTTTTCATATTATGTATGAAAATCTTGGAAACTCACCAACTATTTTTAGTTGCCCTTTTATTTTTATCATGTTTTAGGAAATGCCCAAGTTTAAAGTGATCTTTTGAAGCTTGCTATAATCTAGGGTTTGGACCTAGTTAATGGAATAAAGGATTATGTTTTGTTATGTTATGTTTGAATTTATTGCATATTTAAGACTTATGTTTGTAATTTCTTTTGAAACTTATAATTTGAATATTTACATTTAAACACAGCGTTATGTGGCTGTGAACAATCTTAACCCTCGCATCTCGACGATTCCGCCGTCAAGGTTGGGGTGTGACAGATTGGTATCAGAGCCCATAACTATAGGGATTTAGGTTATTAGAAATGGTGACCTAGACTATAGGCTATGCATGAACCTTATAGAATAATGTTTATATTCTTGTAAATATATACATTGTTCGTATGCTACATAATGCTATGCCTTCTTATGTGCTATTTGATGCCTTAGCATAGGATTGCCTAAACATTTTTACTTATCTCCCTAGACTTAACTTGAATCTTTGACTCTCCCCGAACATGAAACCTCTTAATCTTATTCTCAACGACGCGTGTAATCTTATGCTTATGCTTATGACTTGAATCTTTAGACGATATGTCTAATCTATATAAATCTCATCAAGGTTTTGATTTCATAAATCTAAGAAATATTGTGTGACACATAGATACCTGTATTCTGGATTTCCTGGAAAAAAGCCTTCGGGCTAAGGTAAGCGTTTCGCATAAATCCTACGGGACTAGTTACGCTTACCTGGGGATTTCTGGGATGAGTGATAAACTATGGTCAACATACACAAGTTTCTAAGGAAAATGGGTCAATTTACCTTAACGTGTCAACGTTTCCAAATGGTAATGCGTTACCAAATGGAACCATTCTGAATGCCTATAACTTTTGACTTACCCTTGTTTAACTTATAAACCTTGTTATTCTTCCTTTCCCGTGTCTAACTCATTTTGTATATTCCAGCATGTCTCGTCGTCATGAAAAGCGTGGAAGTTCCGATCGTAAGCTAGCCGCCATGATTGCTCGACAAATGGCTGTTGTCATCCCGACCATGGTTGCTGAACTCAATAGCACTTTAATGGCCAATTCTAGCAACAATGGGAATGGTCAAGGAGAAAATAGTGCTAACCAAGGGCGCAACAACCAAACTTGCACTTTCAAGCACTTTAGTTCATGCAAGCCTCCCAGTTTCAGTGGCAAGGAAGGTGCCACTAGTCTCTTAGAATGGTTTGAAGGGATGGAGAACACCTTCGTCAACTATGAGTGCCCCGAAGCACACAAGGTGAGGTATGCCACCAGTATGCTGCAGCGAATGGCCTTAACGTGGTGGAACAGCGAGAAGAGAAACTGAGGAGCTGATGCTATTTTGGCACTCTCTTGGGATGAGTTCAAGAACATCGCCATCGCAAAGTTCTGCCCTAGAAGTGAATTGCAAAAGTTGGAAGAAGAATTCTGGAACTTGAAGCAAGATGGTGGTGATCATTTGGCCTACTCAACTAGGCATCATGAGTTGAGTTTACTACTGCCCCATATGGTTGACACTGTCCCCCGTAACATTGAGAAGTTCATAAAGGGTGTACCACCCTAAATTCAAGATGCTGTGGTGGGTAGCCGACCCACAACCTTGGAGGAAGCCATCACTATCACCGCTCAACTCACCGAGAACCATATACGAGCAGGCACCATGTCTGTGAAAGGTGCAAAGAAGGTGGAAAAGACTGCTACTGAGGCCGTTAAGGAGACTAAAGCTGAACCGTCTCACAACAACAACAACAAGAAGAAGCGCAAGTTTACACCGGCACGCAACTATGTCGTGGCTGCAACCAAACAACCCTAAAGACAACTTGTACCTGTCGCTGCACCTGTGGCACAAGTGCCTGGGGCTAGGGCCTATGCTGGTCCTCAACCTATGTGCAACACGTGTAGGTATCATCATCCGGGGAATCAACCGTGTCGTATCTGCACTTTATGCGGTAAATATGGTCATTTGGTGGCAATTTGCCACCGTGCACCTAACAATGCCGCCGGGGTCACAAATCGTGTTTGCTACAACTGTGGGGAACCTGGTCACTTCCGCCCACAATGCCCTCGTCTTGTGGGTAACATTCCACAAGCCCGAGGCCGTGCTTTCAACATCAACACTAACCAAGCACAAGCAAACAACGATGTGGTGAATGGTATGTTAACTTACTTTTAATTTTCATGATCCAAATATTTTCATACAGTACCTGTAACGTTAAATACCTTAAAAATTGAATAGGTATGTTTCTTATTAATAAGACGTATGCCTATGTTTTGTTTGATTCTAGAGCCGATAAGAGTTTTGTTTCATTAGAGTTTGAACCTATACTTGCTAAGCCACATACGAAACTAGAAAGACCTCTTACCGTTGAAGTTGCCGATGGAGAGCCGATCACTTTGGATGTCGTTATCCGTGATTGCATCTTAAGTCTTGACACACATGACTTTCTTATTGATCTCATTTCTATGAAACTTGGAAGCTTTGACGTCATCATTGGTATGGATTGGTTAGCCAAACACCATGCTGAGATCATTTGTTTCGAGAAGTGCATCGTATACCGTTACCCTCTGGGGATACTTTGAAAGTGTTCGGTGAAAAATCTTCCAAAGGACTTAAACTCATGTCTTGCACTCAAGCCCGAAAGTGCTTAAACAAGAAGTATATGGCCTTCTTGGCTTACGTGGTCAACACAAAAGTCAAAGGGAAAGAACTTAAGGATGTCCCTATCGTACGAGACTTTCCTAAAGTATTTCCCGATGACCTTAGTGGTTTACCTCCCGTGCGTGAAGTCGAGTTTAAAATTGACTTGATACCAGGAGCAAACCCCATGGCTAAGTCACCATATCGACTTGCACCGTCTGAAATGCAAAAACTATCTAGTCAACTTCAAGAGCTAACCAAGAAAGGTTTCATTCATCCTAGTTCTTCACCTTGGGGTGCACCTGTTCTATTTGTAAAGAAGAAAGATGGGTCATTTCACATGTGCATCGACTATCGTGAGCTTAACAAGCTTACCATCAAGAACCGCTATCCTCTTCCTCGCATCGATGACTTGTTTGATCAACTTCAAGGAGCTGCTATATTCTCGAAGATTGATCTACGTTCTGGATATCATCAATTACGAGTCCATGATGATGACATCCCGAAGACCGCGTTCCGTACTCGTTATGGGCACTATGAGTTTATGGTGATGCCTTTTGGCTTAACTAATGCTCTTGCTGTTTTCATGGATCTCATGAACCGAGTATGCAAGCCCTATTTAGATAAGTTTGTGATCGTCTTCATTGATGACATACTTATCTACTCCAAGACCAACACCGAGCATGAACTGCATTTGCGACAAGTTCTTGAGTTGTTGAAGAAAGAGCAATTGTACGCGAAGTTCTCGAAGTGTGATTTCTGGCTCTAGGAAATTCAATTTCTAGGACAAGTGGTGAATAGCCAAGGAATTCACGTTGACCCTGCAAAGGTGGAAGCTGTGAAGAATTGGTGTGTTCCCACGACTCCGACCGAGATTCGTTCTTTCCTTGGTCTTGTTGGTTATTACCGACGATTCATCGCCAAATTTTCAAGGATTGCGAAGCCGCTCACTTCCTTGACACAAAAGAATAAACCATTCGAGTGGGGGCCCGAGCAAGAGGAAGCTTTTGAAGCGTTAAAGCACAAACTGTGCAATGCTCCTATCTTGACCCTACCCGATGGAAACGATGATTTCACCGTATATTGTGATGCTTCAAAACAAGGCCTTGGTTGCGTTCTTATGCAATGAGGAAAGGTCATAGCTTATGCATCGAGACAATTGAAGGTTCACGAGGTGAATTACACAACACACGATCTCGAGCTTGGTGCTGTTGTTTTTGCTTTGAAGATTTGGAGACATTACCTTTATAGTACGTAATGTATAGTCTACACCGATCACAAAAGCCTTCAACACGTTTTCAAAAAATCTCAATATGAGACAACGTCGTTGGGTTGAGTTGATTAGTGATTATGACTGTGACATGCGTTAGCACCCTGGGAAGGCAAATGTCGTAGCCGATGCTCTAAGTCGTAAAGTCCATAACAAGATGACCTTGTTTCAAGAGATTTGCGATCGATGACAGTGGTTTGATACTTTGAGAGGATTCGATACTGAAATTCGACTAGATGTCAACAAGGCTACCGTACTGCTACAAAATTTGAGAATAGATAGTGACATCGAGTCTAGTATCTTGGAGGCTCAACAAATGATTCAACAAGAAGGAAGAATGAAGGATGAACTGGAGCATAACCTTCTAACTCAACTGGAGACGAAACCTAATGGGTTGATGTATTTCGCGAATCGAATTTGGGTTCCAAATCATGATAATCTTCGTACCCTCGTCATGAACGAAGCTCATCAAACTCGTTATTCTATTCATCCTGGCTCCGATAAGATGTACATGGACCTGCGTGGTCAATATTGGTGGCCTGGAATGAAAAAAGACATAGCGACTTATGTAGCTAAGTGCCTCACGTGTACGAAGGTTAAAGCCGAACATCAACGTCCAAGTGGGTTACTTGAACAACCCAAGATTCCTTTGTGGAAGTGGGAACACATATCCATGGACTTCATAACTAAACTACCCCGAACCTCTCGAGGACATGATAGCATATGGGTGATCGTTCACCGATTGACCAAATCGGCACATTTTATACCCATACGTGACATTTACAAGACATCAAGGTTGGCTCGGATATACGTTGATGAAATTGTAAGTCGTCATGGGGTGCCTCTTCACATCATATCCGACCGAGACGCTCATTTCACTTCGCATTTTTGGTTGTCTATGCAAGAACTCTTGGTTACACAACTAGATCTAAGCACGGCTTACCATCCTCAAACTGATGGTCAAACCGAGCGAACGATCCAAACCCTGGAGGATTTGCTACGCCTATGTGTCCTTGACTTTGGTGGTGATTGGGATACGCATCTACCGCTTGCGGAGTTTTAGTATAACAATAGTTACCACTCGAGTATCAAGATGGCACCATTCGAAACACTTTATGGTCATAAATGTCGTTCACCGATCTGCTGGACCGACATTGGTGAAAACTTCATCACTGGTCCTGAACTCATACAAGAGACGACCGATAAAGTTTTTATCATCCGAAAGAACCTTGAAGTGGCAAGAAGTCGACAAAAGAGCTATGCTGATAAGCGACGTAAGCCATTAGAATTCCAAGTTGGGGAGGTGGTTCTTCTTAAGGTTTCACCATGGAAGGGTGTTGTTCGCTTCGGAAAGAAGGGTAAACTGGCTCCAAGATTTGTAGGACCTTTCAAGATTCTAAAAAGGATTGGGAAAGTGGCTTACAAACTAGAATTACCTTCCGACCTTAGTGGAGTTCATCCTGTGTTCCATGTCTCGAATTTGAGGAAGTGTCTGGCTGACGAAAGTCTGCATGTCCCGTTGGATGACATCCAGATCGACGAGTCATTACACTTTGTTGAGAAACCCGTTGAAGTTATGGATCGCATTATGAAGAAGACTAGAACCACCACTACCCCAATCGTCAAGGTTCGTTGGGAGAATAAGCGTGGCGCTGAATTTACTTGGAACGTGAGGAGCACATGAAGAAGAAATACCCGTATTTATTTGTATAATTTCATTTTTAATTTTGGGACGAAATTCTTTTAAGTTGGTGAGACTGTATCATCTTGTAATTTTGGGTTAATTTAGAGTTAGCTTTGTTGATTCTTATAAGGACCATTGTTGCTTAAAATGAAACTCATGGGTTACTTATGTATATTGTTTTAACTCGTCTTTTAATCCTTTAACTTGAATGATTAATAATAATAATAATAATAATAATAATAATAATAACAATAATAATAATAATAAAAACATTAATATTGTTAGTTAATAATAATTGATCTATCTACTATTTGAAATTTGTTTTTTTTTATAAGTTAAGGGTTTAAATTGCAAATTATGAAACTTAAAATAAAAGTTTCTGGCACGAAATAATAAGGAACCAAATCACAGGGACCATTTGTGTAATTTATGAAAACCCAACCCCACCCCCCATTTTCTTCCCCAAATTCGGCCGATTCCTCCGGCCACTTGATCGAGCACTAAACCGCTATAATAATTGAATTAACTTCACACAAACAGTCATCTATCTATCTCTAATCGAATACAACCCACAATTTCACCTGAAACAAACGAAAAGCATACCATTCGATCCTCCCTAATCCGCGACCTGCAACTTAGTCGAGGACCTTGTTCTGAGGCATTTAACTTACAATTGATAGAGGGGTTTTCATCCTTGGACTTATTAGAAGTGTCATGTACAAGGAATTCGAGTATTGCCTTCGTTTGCATCACGAACCAATTTCTCCCCTGTCGCGGCTGTTCTTCGTAGGATTCATCTCCAATCCCTTATCATTCGGGTAATTAAAACATGCTTTGTACTCGTTTAAACATGGGAAACAAAAGCGCCATGATTATTGATGATAACTGATTCGAATTGATCTTCAATTTGGCACTAATCAAAACTAGGGTTCATAGTATTTGGAGGATTTAATTAGATTATGTATTTAAAGATTTAAAACTAGGATAACTCGCGGCTGAGGCCTTGGTTTACCGGTTACACACGCGCATGATGAACCTGAGGTCCCGAGTTCGAACCCGGGCACCCTTATTATTTTTAAAATAGCTTTTTCAGCTTTAAATTAATTATAGAAAATTTCTAAAAATTATAAAAATCATTTTTGTAAACTTTGTTTATTTTTAAAATCATCAAATAATTTACTGCAATTTTTCTTTAAATTTTAATATTTATAAAACAACATAACAAAGGTTATTTTTTGTTATTTCATGTAAAGTGGACTTTAAATTATGGTTTAAATTAATAAATTATTATTAGTCCAAATGTTACTTTTAATTATAGTTTAATCTTGTTATTTTAAATAATTATAGAAATTATTTACACTTTATACTTAATTTTATCTGTTATTATGAAAACTTAAATTACGTTAAATTATCTAAATGATATAATATATTTTTTTCACTGAATTAAAATATAAGAGATTCTACTATTAAATTTTACTTATATATAATATTAAAAACCCCTAATCGTTATTGAAACCCTAGTTTATATTTTAATCATCAATCTTATTATCAAAATTTTAACCTTGTGAATATATATACGTATTTAGGTGACTTGTGACGATTCACGTTGGAACGATTTACGTTGGAACGATGCCTATTATTATTCTTATTAGTCGTCATATTTATACTTATTTGTCATGTGAGTATTCCTTGCCCCTTTTTACATTTTGCACACTATTTTAGGGTGAAACGTGGTACGTATACATCATACACTTATAAACGTTTGAGACTTATAAAGCACTTGCAATTCATCTTTATATTTTGTCATGGTTATTTGTGTGTTGTAAGTGATTATATGAGATACATAATCTGTTTACAATCATTAACTATTGCTAGCCTGGCGACGTCTTAGATCTTTGGTCCTGACAAGCCTATTTGGTGCAAAAGTCGATGTATTGCCGACTCCTAGGAGTCGTATGCTTGTGCACTAGGGAACCAAATACACTTAACCAATCTTATATACTTGTAATCAAGTCAAGGTTTGGTTGTAACGATATGTGTTCTATAACCTTACTAGCTTATAACCTATGACATGAATTGCTACTTGTAATCTTTTCATATTATGTATGAAAATCTTGGAAACTCACCAACTATTTTTAGTTGACCTTTTATTTTTATCATGTTTCAGGAAATGCCCAAGTTTAAAGTGATCTTTTGAAGCTTGCTATAATCTAGGGTTTGGAACTAGTTAATGGAATAAAGGATTATGTTTTGTTATGTTATGTTTGAACTTATTGCGTATTTAAGACTTATGTTTGTAATTTCTTTTGAAACTTATGATTTGAATATTTACATTTAAACATAGCGTTATGTGGCTGTGAACAATCTTAACCCTCACATCTCGATGATTCCGCCGTCAAGGTTGGGGTGTGACAATCTTTCCCGTGGCTTTACGTGTTATGTTAATGAATGAAACGAAAGTATTATGTAACGTAAAGTGAAAGATAATGAAAGAGGAACATGATGAATGAATGCATGCATTAATGAATGAATGAAAGTAAGAAAGGATTGCAATCAAATGTATGGGGTGAGCGACTCTGTTGTCGCAAGAGACTCGAAATGGGATCCTTGTCATTCGACCTCAGTAATCTTGGCTGTGTGCCATGAAGAGGGTAAAGCTTGACACTGTGATTGACCATTTGTATAGAACGATTGCTGCATACCTTAGGTATTGTGGCCAGAGGTGCGGTGCACCGTTATAAAAGGTCTATGATAGGCCTAGGTCCAGTACCAGGAACAGAAGGATATTGCACATGGCAATGGTACACCTAAACTTTACCTTAGGTGTTGTGGCCAGAGGTGCGGTGCACCGTTATAGAAGGTCTATGATAGGCCTAGGTCCAGTACCACGAAACAGAAGGGTAAGGTTTAGGGTGTGATGGAAAGGAAAGAGGTAATGATGAAGGAATATGAATGATAAGAACGTACGATGAATGAACGAAAGTTAAAGAATGTAAGGATTCCTAGAAGTTTGATGCAGCCAAAACACTCTTATAACTATCTACTAATCATAACAACTAAAGAAGACATCTGCTGCTGAAGACAACAACTGAAGACATCAGCTAAAGGTAACAGCTGAAGACATCAGCTGAAGACAAAGTCTGAAGACCAAGTGTTCAAAGGATTGTCACAACAGCTGAAGAAGTACTCTTTGGTAGTTGTGATGATCTTCTTTCATTAGTTGTCACAACAGCTGAAGAAGTATTCTTCAGTAGTTGTGACAGTCTTCTTTCAGTAGTTCTATGAAATGATCAAGTCTTCCTGCATGCTGCACAGAACATGAAGTAGTATTGCTACGGAAGTTTTACACTTACACTTCAGAAACATTCTAAGTGTAAAATCGTTCGAAGCCAAGACCAATATCTTCTGAAGCCAGAAATGAAGTCTTCCTTAGCTTCAAAGACAAAGTCTTCCGAAGCCAAGAAACCAAGACAGATTCTTTCGAAGACTTTTATCATACATGCTTTTATCTGATGTACTTTTTCTGTAAAGCTGAACCACTTTCCTGCTGCCCATTCTAGTTGGTCACCAACTTGCATGAGTTGGTGAAAAGGTCCATGCTTTAGGAAAACTGTACATTGAGGTCTTGGCTCAAACCTTTCTACTTTATGTACTTTTATCCTTTTTGTAATACATTAGGATGTGAGCTATGGCATGTCATAGTCACTAGCCAAAAGGCAATCTGCCTTTTGACTCTACATGGATTGTGTTGTCTAGTTCATGTATCCAGCTGGCCTTCAAAGTATGGCCGTCTGTAGGTTGTAGTATATAGTATCTCAAAGTCTTGTAATGTATGCATGCTGAATACTTGTAACTTTGAACTTAAGAAGCAATATACAACATCCTTGAAAATCAACCACTTGTATTGTTATCTTGTTCTGTTTTTCTTAAGTTTACTTGTGTTCTTAGCATCACAACAACAGGTTCCCCATTTGATCTGTTAAGTGTTCTAAATACACTCTCCTCATTGTGTTGCTGTGTTATAAGTGCTAACCCTTCAACTGGTCCTTCATTTGGTATCAGAGCTTCCAGGCTCTTGATATGAGATCTCACCATCTTAAGATCCCTCACACACACAAAATACTTAACAACTCAAATGGCAGCTCTTTCAAAAGCTGATATGGAAACTAGTACTATGACCAAGTCCCCACTGATCACTCCTAAAGATTTTGACACATGGTGCATAAGAATGGAAGGCTTCATCAAGTGTCAAGATTCAAGGATGTGGGACTCAGTTATCAATGGTCCCTTCATACCAAGCACTACTTCTGCTACTGGTAATCGTATCATCCCTAAAGATGTAGATGATTACTCAGAAGAAGACAGGAAGAGGATAGAGCTTGATCAAAGGGTCATGACTTGTCTTCAAACTGCTCTTCCAAACTCCATCTACAGAGGCTTCAAGAAGTGCAAGACAGCTAAAGATCTATGGGAAGCACTGAAGCTTATGTATGAAGGATCCAAGGAAACTAAAAAGAACAAGAAGGATCTCTTAAAGCAGCAGTTTGAAAACTTCACTTTCAAGGCTGGTGAGACACTGACTCAACAATACTTCAGGTATGTTGAGATAGTGGACACTCTAGTGGATATTGGAGTGACTCTTGAGAACAGGGACATAGTAAGGAAGTTCATGTCTTCTCTTCCTAAACTATGGACACATTATTGTGTTGTGATCAAGAGAACTTCGGACCTTAAAACTCTTACTCTTACAGAGTTGTATGGTATCCTGAGTGCATTCCAGATGGAGATGAACATGCAAAATTCCTCTGGAAACTCCAATAACCAACTAAGTTCAGCTCTTCATGTGAATGAAAGGGAATGCATTGAACCACAACATCAGTTGTTATGCTACCCTGACAACTCACAAAAGGGGCCTTTCATCACTCTTCCAGAGACACCAAGAGAAAGCTACACTCAAGGAAGTCCCTTCCGAGAGACAAGTTCTTCTCATGCCTTTGTCTCAGCTGATGAAACCTCTGGTAACCTTCTTTTTACTCTTGAAGACTTGGACTGTATCCATCCAGATGATCTGGAGTATATAGAGATAGTTTAGCAAATGGCTCTTCTCACTCACAGGGCCAAGAAGTTCTACAAGAGGACTGGGAGAAGATTTCCAAGCAATACATCCAGTGGAAAGTTTGGGCTAGACAAAAACAAGGTAAAGTGCTACAACTGTAACCAGATGGGGCACTTTGCAAGAGAGTGTAAGGCACCAAGAACAAATGGTGGCCAGACATAAACCAGACCAAACTACACTGAGAAAGTTCACCAGAATGAGAACCCAAAGCAACAGGCTGCAGTGGCTATTGAAGAGGGAGGCTTTGACTGGAGCTTTCAGATAGAAGATGCATCTCCAAACCAAGATCTCATGGCAGACCATGATGAAACCAAGGTATTGGAAAATCTTTGCTCTTCTGAATGCATTGCTAAAGTTAATAGATACAGGTCATGTAACTTAGAGCTGAGATCTGACCTCGAGTCCTTAAACATTTTGAAAGCTAATTTTAAAAGAGCTGAAAATGACTATAAACATAAAGTAGAAGATTTAGAGAAAACCATTTCAACTCTTAAATATGAGCTAACAAACTACAGGACTCAGATCAAAGATCTCATAGCTAAGTTAACTGAATGCCAAGCTGAGCTTGTGATCAGCAAAGCTAAGGTAGAAAATTGTGTTCTTGAAGAAGATACCTTCAAGAACATAATATCCTCATCCTTGCATGCAAAAGTGTTTTATCAGAACAAGCAGGGACTGGGATCTAGTGAGATAGCTCCTCCACACACCATCTTGTCTGTAAGATCTCCTAGGTGTGGAACTTGTAAAGATGAGCTTCCCCTCATAGATCCTTTGACTGAAGAGGATGAAGAGGAGATGGTGAAGAATGACTTTGGTTCGAGTGAAGAAAAGTATTCTGAGAAGGGTCACCATTCCTCTGAGGAGAGTAAAGCTGTTGAGATGACCAAGTCAAGGAGAAAGAACTTGATCAGGAAAGCCAAAAGAAAATCAAGGAAGGCTCAAGAGATCAAGGTTACTTTTGACTCTAAGCAGAAACAAGTTTTCATCTTTGCAGGGTTTGAAGTAGTTAAGACTAATGACATGAATTCTGGTTCATGTGCAACTCATCTCAGTAACAAGAAGAAGACTGATCTGTTATGTGTTACTGCTACACAACCTGGACCATCCAACTCCAAGAACAGTTATCAACCCAAAAGAACTGTCTCAGCTCCTGTAAAGGTGAAGATGGAGATAGGATATGACCAAAGTCAGTGCTCTTCCATGAAGATGACTCTTGGAAAGAAGAAACTGAAGTGTGTCATGTGTGAGAGTACCTCTCATTTGGCCAAGGATTGTCCATATAATCCTAAGGGTACTCTTCACATGATAAACAAAGAGACTTTCAAGAATTCTAAGAAGAACTTGGCTTTCGAAGGAAAATCTATTTCCTTTGGAAGTTCCAAGATGAAGAAGAAGGCAAGTGGAAAACTGCCTTTGGAAGAACATTTGGTCTCGGAAGAAAGGAATGCTTCCGAAGTACTGAAGCTTGCTACAGTAAAGGCAAGATCTTCCGAAGGACCAGTCATCAAAACATCTGAAGTCTCAAAAGCTTCTGAAGTATTGAAGGTCAAGTCTAAACTTCCAAAGGTGGTGTGGAAGTCAAAGAAAGGCCAAAAGACTGAAGGTTCTTCATCAACAACAGCACAAGATCCTCAAAGCACAACCATAGGATCTATTACTGTTGCATTGTCTTCAACTGATCTAAATGAGCCCAGGACCAATGAGGCTTGGGTTTCCAAATATAACTAGCTATCTCTTTGTGCAGGAACAACTACAGACAAACAAAAATTTGTGGATCATTGACAGTGGTTGTTCTAGGCACATGACAGGCAATAGGTTACTACTCCAGAAGTTTGAAAGAATTGATGGAGGACCAGTTGCTTTTGGAGGAGATGCGGGTGGTTACATTACTAGAAGGGGCAAGGTCACAAATGGTAAGCTCAGCATTGACAAGGTAAACTTTGTCAAGGAGCTTGGATACAATCTTTTGAGTGTATCTCAATTTTGTGATCAGAGTCATAACATGCTATTTACTGATCATGAGTTCATTGTTCTCAAGCCTGGGGTGGTCATTCCTCATGAGCACATCCTACTCAGAGCCCCCAGGAAAGGGAACATGTACAAGATGGATTTGCAAGAAACATCTCCCTCAGGAGAAGTTTCATGCTTTCTATCTAAAGCAAATAGTGATGAGTCTTTCCTTTGACATAAAATAATGTGCCATGTAAACTTTAATAACATGAATAAATTGATTAAGAATGATTTGGTAACTGGAATACCAAAAAGAGAGTTTACAAGTGATGATCATTGTGTTCCATGCCTGAAAGGGAAGCAACACAAGGTATCTCACAAGCCTAAGGAAATAAATTCCATCACTACACCCCTACACTTGTTGCATATGGATCTCTTTAGCCCTACCAGTGTAATGAGTTTAGGAAGGACCTCTTACTGTTTGGTGATCACAGATGACTTTACAAGATTCACATGGGTATTCTTCCTTAGAACTAAGGATATGACCCCTGAGATTCTGAAGAATTTCATCTTAAAGATTGAGAATCAATGTGATCACAAGTTCAAAACCATAAGATGTGATCAAGGAACTGAGTTAAAGAATCAAGCACTTGATACATTTTGTGATGAAAAGGGTATTACAAGACAATATAGTGCTCCCAGGACCCCTCAGCAAAATGGAGTTGCTGAGAGGAGAAACAGGACACTAATTGAAGCTGCAAGAACTATGTTGTCTGACTCTAAACTGCCTATCACCTTCTACGCAGAGGCAGTCAACACTGCCTGCTATGTGCAAAATAGAGTTTTAGTAGTTAAGGCACATGGTAAGACTCCTTATGAACTTTGGCATAAGAGGAAACCTTTCATTGGTTTTCTCAGGACTTTTGGATGTCCTTGCACCATCTTGAATACCAAAGATCATATAGCCAAGTTTGCTGAGAAATCAGATGATGGACACTTCATTGGATACTCTTCCCAAGCTAAGGCTTATAGAGTATACAATCTCAGAACTAAAGTAGTTGAAGAGTCAGCCAATGTGACTTTCAATGAATACACTCCCAGTGTGAAAGGTTCTGGTCCGGATTGGCTGTTTGATCTTGATTTAGTTACCAGCTGTTTTAACAAATCTTGTGAGCATGTTTCAGGATCCACAGATATATTACCTACAGGTGATCCTGATCCAAGAATTGAGCTGAGAAGATCTTCAAGCAACATATCTCCAGCTCTAGTGGTAACTAATCCTGCAAATGAAGCTTCTACCAGCACATCAATAACAAATCCTGCTGATACATCTGAGTTGCCTTCTTCTTCCAGTTTTGAGGCACAGAACTCAAATGTAGGAACTTCAAATGTTGGAGAACATGGTGGTGGTGACAGTGATCAAGAATTTCTTGATGCTGAGAACCATCACATTGAAGAAAATCTCAATGATGTCACACACTCATTGGATCAAGTTAATCTTGATAAGTGTGCTGCTGTATAGGGTGAATCCTCCTTGCCAGATCAGAATTTCTCTAATTTGGATCTGTCTAAACAACTTGCTGTGATCCCTTAACTAAGGAGCCACAAGTCTCACCCCTCTACACACATCATTGGAGATGTTGGTACTGGTGTAAGAACAAGAGGACAATCTCATAATGCAAATATTTGTCTTCACTCTTGTTTCTTATCCTAAATAGAGCCAAAGAAGATTGATGAAGCTCTAAAGGATGGAAGTTGGGTTGAAGCTATGCAAGAGGAGTTGCTTCAATTCAAGAGACAAAAGGTTTGGAACCTATGTCCACTTCCTCATGGGAAGACTACCATAGGTACAAAATGGGTTTTCAGGAATAAGAAGGATGATAGAGGACTTGTCATCAAGAACAAGGCTAGACTAGTTGTTCAAGGGTATACTCAAGAAGAAGGAATTGACTACACTGATGTCTTTGCTCCTGTAGCAAGACTTGAAGCTGTTAGGATATTCCTAGCTTTTGCTGCATCCAAGAACTTCAAGGTCTATCAACTTGATGTCAAGTGTGCTTTTCTTTATGGAGTGATTGATGAAGAGGTGTATGTCAAACAACCACCTGGCTTTGTAGATCCTAATCATCCTGATTATGTCTGCAAGCTTGACAAAGCTTCTATGGGCTACATCAGGCACCAAGAAAGTGGTATGAGACTCTATCTCAGTATCTCTATCAGCATGGCTACAAAAGGGGTACCATTGATAGAACTCTCTTCATCAAAGGAACAAGAAATGACATAATGCTAGTTCAAGTATATGTAGATGATATAATCTTTGGGTCAACTAATCCAAAGCTCTGCAGAGATTTTGAGAAGCTGATGAAAGATAGATTTGAAATAAGTGCCATGGGGGAACTCAATTTCTTTCTAGGGATTCAAGTGAAGTAAGTTGACAATGGTATCTTCATAAATCAGTCAAAGTATGTGCAAGACATACTTAAAAGGTTTAACATGACTGAATGTAAAGTTGTTAAGACACCCATAGCTAGAAACCACTCCCTTAGACCTGATCTTGAGGGGGAGTGTGTTGATGAACATCTCTACAGGGCTATGATGGGTCTCTTATGTATCTTACAGCTAGCAGGCCAGATATTATGTTTGCCACTTGCATCTGTGCAAGATATCAGGCCAACCCCAAGATGTCACACCTAATCACTGTCAAAAGAGTTTTAAGATACCCTAAGGGAGCCCCATCTCTTGGCCTTTGGTATCCTAAAAACTCTGACTTCAATCTGTATGCTTATACAGATAGTGATTATGGTGGATGCAATATGACTGCAAAGTCTACATCAGGGGGATGTCAATTTCTTGGTGGAAGGATAGTCTCTTGGCAATGCAAGAAACAATCCCGTGTATCTGCATCAACTGCTGAGGCTGAATACATTGCTGCTGCAAGCTGCTGTGCTCAAGTGCTTTGGATTCAAAATCAGATGCTAGACTATGGATTCAACTTCAAAGAGACTCCCATTCATATAGACAACAATAGTGTTATCTCAATCACAGAGAATCCAGTGCAGCACTCAAGAACTAAGCACATCAACATCAGGTATCATCTGATTAGAGATAATTTTGAAAATGGATTAATCAAACTAATCAAAGTTCACACAGATGAACAATATGCTGATCTGTTTACAAAAACTTTTGATGAACAGAGATTTAAATATCTTATATCAGCTATTGGGATGATTAACTTTGAGTAGCTTTTCTTAAAAACTTAATCATATTATTTCTAAAACTATGTATGTTCTATGTTGTCTATTCTATCACTTGAATAAGCCCCAGTTTCTCTTTGGAAGAAAATTCTTTTAGGATATTCCTTAGATTTTTTAGAATTTTACACTTCTTTATCTTTTGAAAGATGTTTTATCCTTTGGAAGATTTAAAACTTACCTTCGAAAGCTTTTTAAAGTTGATATAAATTGCTTCCGAAGCAAAATTTTTCAAAATCTTTGAAATACTTTTGGAGGCAAAATTTGCCTTCGAAAGCTTTCTAGTCAAAACTTCCGAAGCAAAATAACCTTCGGAAGCTTTTTGGTCAAAACTTCCGAAGCTAAACTAACTTCGGAAGATTTTAGAATTCCAAGAAAACTACTTTTTGGGCAAAAAGAAAACTACTTTTCAGAGGTGGGACCGACAATGGATTTCAAAGTTTATCTTTTTCCATTAACTTTGTCTCAAATCCAAATTCATACAAATAACCAACGGTTACACCTCTTTCCTCTACCTGCTCCAAAAATCCGCCCATACCTCAAACCTAATCTCTCTGAAACCGCCTTTGTTTTTCACCTTTCTTCATCCTTAAGCTTTTCAAAATGGCCAACATTCCAAACAGAAGCAACCCAAATTTCTCCGTGCAACTCCACAGGCAGCACAATCAAGTTGCCTTGTTGCACTCTGAGAAAGATGATAGTTTCTCTAAGGTTTGCCGTTTTCTTGCTCTATCCAACTACTACACCTCCCTCACCATAGATCATGTTCTTTATGAGGATCACCCGCTTGACTTTTAGAGGACATGTCAAGAGGTTATTATAAATGGGAGAAGGCACTCTCTGCCACAGTGCAGGGGAGGACAGTCTTTATCACTCCAGCCATCATCAACACTTATCATCAGCTGGATGATGAAGAAGGTGAACTGTCTTTCCCAAAGGAAGTTGTCAACTATTCCTTTGAGCAGATGGGCTATGAGGGAGATTTCTCTGTAAAGACCTTCAGGAAAGGAAGGTCTCATTCCAGTGGAAATACCTACTTCATGTAGTGATTCACAGCTTGTCCAACAAGCATGGTGGATGGGACCAGATTCCTGAGGATCTCTCCTTTATAGTTCATGGAATGGTACAAGGGGTCAAGTTCAGGTACTCACAATTTGTTTACACAAACTTGCTTGCTAACTTGGACTCCTTAGAATACTATATGTTTCCTAGACATGTTCAACACATTCTCAACTGTGAACTTGGATCACAGTTGAGGAAAACAAATAATATTCTTAAATTGGGATAGATGAAGCCAGGCATCTTTAAGATTATGAAGAAGCCAACTGTAGGTTTCTTAGGGGTAGAAACAGCCCTGGCCCCCAAAATGTTAGAGCTCATTGCTCAAGGTGACAACCTAGCAACACAAGCTAGTGTTGAACCCACACCTTCTACATCTCAACCACCAAAACAACCTCAAATCATCCTCACCTACCAAAGAAAATCCAAACGAACCCCTGCTCAAGCTATTGAGTCTGTGCAAGCCCTCATATACTCACCCATACAGGAAGAAGTGGATACTAGAGCTCCCACTTCTCCTAAGGAGCAAACCACTCCCATCTCTTTAAGAATCAGTGCTGATGTTCCTCATGATCAGCCTGATGAGCTCATAAGCCCAACTGCCTTAAGCCTTCACTCTGAGTCTCAACACTCAAGTGAACAACCTTCAGGGGACAGTTACCATCCCCAGCCTTTGGACTTAAATACCCAAATTCCCAACCTTGAATTCTATACTGATGAGGACTTAGGCTTCAGTGAGCACCATGAATCTCTCTATCCCTCACCTACTCAAAGAGAGAGGAGTGCCTCTGAATTCCCTATGTCTACCCCACATCAGTCACCCATTGCTGAGGTGGGTCCTTCTGAACATGTTCAGGGGATATATATGGAAGAGGCTCTCACTTCTGCAAGTGATTACATCATTAAGACCTCAACTATGGTAACTCAGCCCATTGACACTTCATCTGAGGCTGTCAATGAGCAGAGGAAATTCAGCAGCCAAGAACCCCAAGCTGGTGATGAGAGTGAGGATTTAGGTCTAATTCTCTCATCCCCCCATGATTCTTCTAATGAAGATGAGGGGAATCTGAGACTAAAGGTGCAACAACTGTTAAAAACATGCACTTACTTAGTCTCAAAGGTTAGTCATCTTGAATTTCAAGTGACTACCTTAAACAATAAGGTCAATGATCAGCAACTTGAGATATCTTATCTTAAGGAAAAACTAGCTGGGAGACCTTTAAGAAGAGCTCAACCAGGAACACAAGAACCTAAGGATGTGGTTGACCTAACTCCTAGCTCACCTATACAAGAAGGTGATGCTACCAAAAAGGGGGAGAAAGCCACTACAATTACAGAACCAGGGAGTTCTTCAAGGAGTATGGACATTGAGGACTCACCATCCTCTCTTGTAATTATTCCTACTCAGTAACCTCCTCAAGTTCACATTGATGTGAACATCCTAGACTACTTGTTTCAAAGTCTTTTTGGGGAGGGTGTATCAAGACAAGAAGCTGAAGAAGATAGACCAAGGCAATCAGGTAATGTCATTGGTCAACCGGATGTTGAGGCAGCCTCTAAGATTAGCTTCAAAGGGAAAACCTTGACTGAAGGCCCAGTGATAGAGCCTGAAAGTCCTGTCTTACAGTCAACTGATGAAGTGACAGAAATTGAAACACCTGTCACCACAACAACCACTTCAGCAACTCAACCCCTCAGTGAAACACCTGCTGGTGAAGGTGTATCACAGTCTCTCTCTAGCCAGAGCTTGGATGCTACACCAAGCAATGAAGGCCAAAGCTCTCTCCACCCTGTGTCACAAAGGTCTGTGGGTGACAAGGGGAAAAAGGTTCTAACCTCTGAGGAGATTGAGGAGGAGGAAAGAGAGAGAAAGAGGAAGCTAAGGGGAGTAAGTTCCACTAGATCTTCAAGCTTCATGCAAGCTGTAATCAGGGCTGCCTACAGACCAAACACTCAAGATGATGAGTTGAGGGCAGTCAGGATTACTTACATACAGACCAGGAACTATGACATAGATGACATTATATCTCTCCCCTTAGAGGAATTAAATGATCTGGCTGACATGGAAATGTCAAGAGAGAGGAAGGAAGCTGAAGATGCAAGAATTCTTATTGAGATCAAAGAGAAGAAAAGACAACAAAGGTTATACAAGCATGTTCCTACTCTCTCGCCAGTTCAAGAAAGTCATGTGCAAGAGGCTGTGGCTGCTACACAACAACCTCAGGTAGATAAAGAAACAGATAAACAAAGAATGATAGACTACCTGAGCGCCACAGGCTTCTACCAGGCAGAAGCACTTCTTCCCTTGCCCTTTGAGTACATTGAGTTTGAGTATCTCAAACAACTTGAACTTCAAGTACTCAAAGAGTAGAAGTCTACAAAGAAGAAAATAAGGGAAGAAGCTGCTAAGTCAAGAGCTCTTATTCACAAGAACTTGAAGAAGTCTGATGACAGACAAAGAATGATGAGCTTCTTGAAGCTGTATGGATTCTCCGGAAGGAGACTTGGCCCTATGTCTCTATCCACCATGGATGAGCATATCAGGGTGATCAAGCAGAAGATCAAGAGTAGAGAGCTTGGTGACTTGCACACTCCTCCAAGTCAAGCTCTACCTGAAGTAGATGTTAAGTTTGAACAACACGAGACAACTCAAACTGAACCTCCAGCTCCATCTTCTGGTCCACAGCAGCGTCAAAGGCCAGCTTCTTCAACTATTGACCAACAGCAAGGTCAAAGGCTAGCCTCATCATCTGACCCACAACAGGGTAAAACTCCCTCTCCTTCTGAACCTATGAGTGAGGAACACCCAATTGAGGAAGAACAACTGATCTACAAGGCGCTGCAGGCCAGTCTTCTCAGTTAAAGACTGCAAAGAGGAAGAAGAGGATGGCTTCTAAATTTGATGCAAAGAAGAAGAAGAAGTCAAAATCAACCTCCTCTGATCCTCAGGATGAATCAGAACATCCTAAGGAAGTGCAAGAAGAGGAAGCCCAATCAACTCCAATTCAAATGGCTCCTCTTGCATAAGGAAGACCCATCTTATCCTGGACCTACTCAACTAATCCAGAGAGATGGCATGTAGTCAGAGATCAAGGTGAAGTAAATGTCTACTCTTGGGAAGACCTCTTTAATTTACCTCTGCATGATCTTTTTGACATGAGAAGATACTTCACAAGCCTAAATGATCCTGACCCTCTAATGAAGAAAGGAATGGTCATGATCATGTTAAGGACTGTGAACTGCTGAATATCTTCAAGTGTTTTGGTAGCATCATCCTAGGGGGAGTTTGTAAGGATTCATAGAATTCTGATGCAGCCAAAACACTCTTATAACTATCTACTAATCATAATAACTGAAGAAGACATCAGCTGAAGGTAACAGTTAAAGACAACAGCTGAAGACATCAGCTGAAGGTAACAGCTGATGACAAAGTCTGAAGACCAAGTGTTCAAAGGATTGTCACAACAGCTGAAGAAGTACTCTTCAGTAGTTGTGATGATCTTCTTTCAGTAGTTGTCATAACAGCTGAAGAAGTATTCTTCAGTAGTTGTGACAGTCTTCTTTCAGTAGTTCTATGAAATGATCAAGTCTTCCTGCATGCTGCACAGAACATGAAGTAGTATTGCTACGGAAGTTTTACACTTACACTTCAGAAACATTCTAAGTGTAAAATCTTCTGAAGCCAAGACCAATATCTTCTGAAGCCAGAAATGAAGTCTTCCTTAGCTTCAAAGACAAAGTCTTCCGAAGCCAAGAAACCAAGACAGATTCTTCCGAAGACTTTTATCATACATGCTTTTATATGATGTACTTTTTCTGTAAAGCTGAACCACTTTCCCGCTGCCCATTCTGGTTGGTCACCAACTTGCATGAGTTGGTGAAAAGGTCCATGCTTTAGGAAAACTGTACATTGAGGTCTTGGGTCAAACCTTTCTACTTTATGTACTTTTATCCTTTTTGTAATACATTAGGATGTGAGCTATGGCATGTCATAGTCACTAGCTAAAAGGCAATTTGCCTTTTGACTCTGCATGGATTGTGTTGTTTAGTTCATGTATCCAGCTGGCCTTCAAAGTATGGCCGTCTGTAGGTTGTAGTATATAGTATCTCAAAGGCTTGTAATGTATGCATGCTGAATACTTGTAACTTTGAACTTGAGAAACAATATACAACATTCTTGAAAACCAACCACTTGTATTGTTATCTTGTTATGTTTTTCTTAAGTTTACTTGTGTTCTTAGCATCACCACAACCAGTTCCCCATTTGATCTGTTAAGTGTTCTAAATACACTCTCCTCATTGTGTTGATGTGTTGTAAGTGCTAACCCTCAACCGGTCCTGCAAAGAATGAATGAACGAAAGAATGAATGATGAAGATAATAATGATATTATCTATGTGTACGTATGATGTGTGATCGCATGAAAGTAAAGAATAGTTTTAGTAAAAGAAAAGTATGTTTTATTATAAAACTAGAACTCACTCAGCAACGCTGACTTTTATGTGTTTCTAGTTGGCAGGTAAAGGTTGCTGAGGATAGCATGGGGTGGCTACTCAGTTCTTTTTGGATGGCATTCTTTTGTATAATGTTTTTGCATTGTAGTACGAACAAACGATGTTTTGTAATGAATGTCATATTAACTTGCAAAAGCATTTATATAGAAATGAAAGTTATTTAAATGTTCCGCTACGATGTTTCATGAAACACAAATGTAATTATATATTTTATGTGCGATGATCGACCAGCTGTAAACGTCCCGGGAACGGGGCCTTACAAGTTGGTATCAGAGTCAAAGTTTAAGTGAAACGGGTAAATTTTCAAAATAATCCTTAACTTAAACTTAGAACAGGACGGAAAGGGAAGGGATGCCAGTCTGAGTAGCTGCGTGCCATCAGGTATTTTCTTAATGTTAACCGGTATTATATGCGCATGTTATGTGGTTTATATGTTACTGGTAGATTTAGATACTGATGTAGTCAGGACAAGTAATGCTCGGGGTATGAAGAGTAAAGTAAGTGGCTAACCAAAACTGGCCACTGTAGTTAGGGACTTACTATACTTGACATAGATTGAGTTGTTCCCTTGAATGACCGTGTTGGTGTTTGAATCTTTTAGTGTGTGTTAGAGGATGGCCAGTGGTAGATCATCTAAAGCTTCGAGGGGTGGAGGTTGTGGTGGGCCTGGTGCTGAACCGCGGCCTAAAAGAGGAAGACCTAGGGTGGAAAAGGTGGTTCATGAAGAACCTGAGACCCCTCATCCGGAGGGTGGTGATGAGAGTGCCAATCTGAGAGCCTCGGTAAAGGAGGCTATTGTTGAAGAAGTTCATCAGGTCATGCAGACCATCTTATCGTTTATGGTGACCGAAGTTATCAAGGCTGTGAGGGAAATAGAAAGGAAGGAAAGAAGTAGACCTACGGGTGAGAGAAGACAGCCCGAGACTAAGACGGTTCTATCTGATGACGAAGAAGAATAGGAAGAAGAAGAGCATACTTCGGAGGCGGCACGAGGCTGTAACTACGGGGCATTTCAAAGGTGCAAACCCCCTACTTTTGATGGAAACGGCACTGCTGCTGCTGCTCACCGATAGGTGAGAGAGATGGAAGCTGTATTGAATATCAGCGAGTGCCGGAAGGACCAAAAGGTGAAATTTGCTGCCCACTCGTTTGTGGACTCGGTTTTGTATTGGTGGGACAATATAGTCCAAGCCAAGGGTAGTCGGGCGATTGGGAAAATGAAGTGGTTTGAGCTGAAAAGATTGGTGATTAAGGAGTTCTGTTCTCACCGGGAGATGAACAAGGTTGAGAGGGAGTTCCTGCAACTGGAGGCGGGAACCACGACACATCAGCAGTATACCACGAAGTTTAATGAGATGGCACGTCTGGTGCCGGATCAGGTGATGCCTCTGTTACGGAAGATTAAGAGGTACATACAGGGTTTGCCAGCGGATATTCGCAGGCACATGATCGCTGCCCGACCGAGCACGTTTAGGTCGGCGGTGGACTTGGCAGGGAGGTTATATGATGAGAGGGCTGTAGTGGTGGTGGCTAAAGGTAGCAGGAAGGGTGGTAGTGATCAAAACTGGAGTGGGAAGAGGTTTGGTCGGGGTGATGCCAGGTCGGGTAACAAGAAGGCACGGGTGGATGACCGTCGTGTGGTCACATCGGGTGTGAGCATGAAGAAGTGTGGCAGGTGTGGAAGAGAGCATAGTGGGAAATGTAGGCTGGGGTCGAACGTGTGCTTCAAATGTGGGAAAGCGGGGCATATAGCCAGGGACTGTCGTACGGTCCGGTGCTTTAACTGTGGTGTGGAGGGCCACATAAGTAAGGATTGTAAGAAGCCACGGGCTGAGGGTTCCGGGGTGAAGAAGACAGGGAGTGAAGGACCTAGGGCATGCGCCAGGGCATTCACCATGACACAAGAGGAAGCTAGGACGGACCCTGATGTTGTCTCCGGTACGTTTCTAGTGAACCAAACTTTAGCTTCTATATTGTTCGATTTTGGTACTAGTAAAAGTTTTATTTCTGCTTCTTTCTGTACTAAGTTGCCTGTTAGTTGTAGACGTGTTGATGCGCCCTTTGATGTAGAAACTGCTATAGGTAAGTCTATCAGGATTTCTGAGATGATAGAGGACTGTGATGTGGAACTAGAAGGTCATAAGTTTCCTATTAGACCGTTCGTGATGATCTTAGGTGGTTTCGATTTGGTTCTTGGGATGGATTGGTTGGCGGACTTCAAGGCGAACATTGTGTGTCGTAAGAAGATGATTCGTTTGACAGCACCTGACGGGATTTCGGTAACTATTTATGGGGATTGAGTCATGACGATCCCGAAAGTAATCTCAACGGCGGTGGCGGGAAAGTGTATGAGGCGTGGATGTAGCGCCTACTTGGCTTTGTGAAGGATGTGGATACGCCAACACTACAACTGTCTGATGTACCGGTGGTGTGTGAATTTTCAGATGTGTTTCCTGAAGACTTACCAGGAGTGCCACCAGACCGTGAGATCAAGTTTCAGATCGATTTGATACCAGGTGCCCAACCTGTTGCCAAGGCACCGTATCGGTTGGCCCCGACTGAGAGGAAAGAGTTGATGGAACAATTACAAGAGCTGCTTGATAAGGGGTTTATTAGACCGAGTATCTCTCCTAGGGGTGCTCCGGCTTTATTCCTGAAGAATAAGGGCGGTAGTATGGGTGTGTATTGACTACTGGGAATTGAACAAGTTAACGGTGAAGAACCGGTACCCGTTACCGAGGATTGATGATTTGTTTGACCAGCTTCAAGGTGCCAGTTGGTTTTCAAGGATAGATCTTAGATTTGGCTACCATCAGCTGAAGGTGAAAGAACAGGATATTCTTAAAACAGCTTTTCGCACGCGTTATGTTCATTATGAGTTCCTCATTATGTCTTTTGGTTTGACCAACGCGCCAGCTGCTTTTATGGACCTGATGAACCGAGTGTGTCGGCCGATGCTGGATAAATCAGTGATTGTGTTTATTGATGATATCCTGATTTATTCAAAGAGCGAGATAGAGCATGCCGGTCACATTCGAGAGGTGTTGGAGACGTTGAGAAGGGAGAAGTTGTATGCCAAATTCTCCAAGTGCGCGTTCTAGTTATGCGAGGTTCAATTCTTGGGTCACGTGGTGAATCCGGATGGGGTCAAGCTCAAGAGAAGGTGTTTGAAGAATTGAAGACGAGATTGACTCAAGCTCCTGTATTGTCATAACCCGATGGAAGTGAAGATCTGATGGTTTATTCTTATGCTTCCTACTCGGGATTGGGGTGTGTGTTAATGCAGAGAGGAAAGGTCATACCTTACGCATCCCGACGGTTGAAGGTTCATGAGGTTAACTACCCTACTCATGATTTGGAGCTAGCAGCCGTGGTCTTTGCGTTAAACATTTGGAGGCACTACCTGTATGGGACGAAGTGCACCATATTCACTGACCACAAGAGCTTGAAGTATTTCTTCGAGCAGAAAGACTTGAACATAAGGTAGAGGAGATGGTTGGAGCTCATAAAAGATTATGATTCTGAGATCCATTACCATCCGGGCAAAGCCAACGTGGTGGCGGATGCCCTTAGCCTAAAGGAAGGACTCGAGCCGATTCGGGTGAAGGCGTACCAGCTGATTATGACCTTTGATGTGATGAAGCAAGTCAAGGAGTTTCAAGATGAGGCATTAAAAGAAGATCATCTTAACTCCGAAAGAATGAGAGGTCTGGTTGTGGAATTGGGTGAAAACACACTTGGTGTTAAAACCCGATTCGGCCGGATGTGGATTCCTCGTTTTGGGGATCTACGAGAGAAGATTATGGATGAAGCTCATAAGACTCGATACTCTATTCATCTCGGTGCTACAAAGATGTACCAAGACATGAAGAAAGATTATTGGTGGCCGGGTATGAAGCGTGACGTAGTGGAGTATGTGAGTAAGTGTCTTACTTGCTTGCAAGTGAAGGCCGAACATCAAAAGCCGTATGGGAAGATCTAGCCTTTGGATATACCGGAATGGAAGTGGGAGCACATCACCATGGATTTCATTACGAAGCTGCCGCGTACTCCGAAAGGGTATGATGCTATATAGGTGATTGTTGAGAGTCTTACGAAAAGTGTTGACTTTCTACCGATCCGCGAGACATATTCATCTGAGAGGTTGGCTGATCTGTTTATCAAGGAAATTATAACTCGTCATGGTGTACCGGTGTCTATTGTGTCTGATCGTGACACCGGGTTCACATCCAAATTTTGGAAGAAATTCCACGATGTGATGGGGACGAGGTTACACATTAGTATGTCTTATCATCCCCAGACTGATGGTCAGTCAGAAAGGACCATTCAGACATTGGAAGAAATGCTTCGGGCATGTGTGATTGATTTTGGGGGAAGTTGGGATGACCACTTACCGTTAGCTGAATTCTCTTACAACAACAGCTATCATGCCAGCATTGGTATATCACCTTATGAGATGCTATACGGTAGGAGATGCAGAACATCCGTTTGTTGGGTTGTTATTGGTCATAAAGAGTTAGGGAGCGTCGAGGCGATTGAGGCTAGCCTGAAAACCTTGAAAGGATCAAAGCCTTCATAAGGGCAGCTAAAGATAGACAGAAGTCGTATGCTGATAAACGACGCAGACCGATTGAGTTCCAGGTGGGTGACCGGGTTATATTGAAAGTCTCACCTTGGAAGGGTATCATTCGTTTCCGAAAGCGGGGAAAGTTGAGCCCGAGATACATAGGCCCTTTTCGAATCATTGCTTGAGTAGAAGAGGTGGCCTATAGATTGGAGTTACCAGATGAGTTAAGTGGAATTCACCCGACATTCCATGTATCTCATCTAAGGAAGTGCTTGGCAGATGAAGATATGATTGTTCCACTGGAGGATATCGAAGTAGACGAACGGCTCAATTATATGGAGCAACCAGTGGCAATCATCGATCGAAAGGAGAAGAGGCAGAGAAATAAATTGGTTCCTCTTGTGCGTGTACAGTGGAAGCACGGGAAGGGATCCGAGTCAACGTGGAAACCGAAGAAGAAATGAGACATCATTACCCACGTTTGTTAGAGGAATGACAGGTTTCGGGGACGAAACCTATATAAGGGGGTGGACTTATAACGCCTGGATATTTTCTTTGAAACCGATGAATGAAAAAAAGAAATAAAGTCTAAAGTCGGGGGACCAAACTTGTCAAAACGGGAGATGTTTGAAAGAGTGGGGGATTAAGAGGGGAGGCAGCCCACACCCTCCCTACACTTGTGAAAATTCAGCCATAGAGAGAAAGAAGAGAGAAAAGGGAGAAGAGAAGAGAAAAGGCTTGGTTCGGGTGGGTTCGAGTGTGCAAAATTGTCGTGTAGCGTGTCAAATCGAAGCTCTACTTCTTTGTGTCGTTTGTGTGAGTTCTAGGACTCATCTTTTACATGTTTTCAACTGATTTTAGGGTGGAACACATCTGAAACCCGTTTTATGTGTGTGTGTGTTTGACCCATTTGTATGTGTTTGCGTGTGATGCGTTTGGAGTTTGTTTCCGGGCTTGTGTGTGCTTGAATGGTGTTGTGGTATGCATTCCTAAGGTTTAGGATGGTTGATTTGGGCTTAGAATGGGTTTGGATGAGCTTGAAGGTCGAAAATAGCAGATTGGGTACGGGATGAACAACATTCTGCATCAGTTAGGGCTAGGCGACCGACTGGAGGCCATACGGCCGAATAGGGTGCGATCGAGGTTCATTCGCACGATTGAGATTCATTAGCACAATTGAGGTTCATTCACACGATTAGGGGGCCAGTCGCATGGGGAGTCATGCGACTGAGGGCCCATTCGCATGAGTGTTCATCCGCATTAGTGCTCATCCGCATGAGGTCCATTCGCACGATTGGGGTGTTCATCCGCATTGGTGTTCATCCGCATTGGTGTTCATCCGTATTGGTCCATTGGCATGATGTTCAGTCACCTGGAGACCATGCGACTGAAGGGTGCCCATACGCCCAATTAGGGCTGGTGTACCCGAGGAAAGGCGTAGTTTAATTTCTGACTTTCGGGGGAAAGTGCAGATGTAAGTTTTTACGTGGAAGTCCTTGTAAGTTCAAGTGAGATGACTGTTAG
Source organism: Flaveria linearis (assembly GCA_024085815.1). Lineage (NCBI taxonomy): Eukaryota > Viridiplantae > Streptophyta > Magnoliopsida > Asterales > Asteraceae > Flaveria > Flaveria linearis. Next base: position 6,620,682 of record CM044004.1, on the reverse strand, counting down.
GGTCTTAGAGGGTATGCTGGGCATGATGATGTTGCATGTTTATGCATGATGTATGTTATGAATGTATGATAATGCCCTGTATGATGATGCTATTGTGTATGTTGATGTTCCCTATTATGATGTATGTTTATATTTCCCGTGACTTTACGTGTTATGTTAATGAATGAAACGAAAGTATTATGTAACATAAAGTGGAAGATAATGAAAGAGGAACATGATGAATGAATGCATGCATTAATGAATGAATGAAAGTATGAAAGTCTTGCAAGCAAATGTATAGGGTGAGCGACTCTGTTGTCGCAACAGATTCAAAACGGGATCCTTGTCATTCAACCTCAGTAATCGTGGTTGTGTGCCATGAAGAGGGTAAAGCTTGACACTGTGATTGACCATTTGTACAGAATCATTGCCGCATACCTTAGGTATTATGGCTAGAGGTGCGGTGCACCGTTATAGAAGGTCTATGATAGGCCTAGGTCCAGTACCAGGAACAGAAGGGTATTACACATGGCAATGGTACACCTAAACTTTACCTTAGGTGCTGTGACCAGAGGTGCGGTGCATCGTGATAGAAGGTCTATGATAGGCCTAGGTCCACTACCACGAAACAGAAGGGTAAGGTTTAGGGTGTGATGGAAAGAAAAGAGGTAATGATGAAGGAATATGAATGATAAGAACGTACGATAAATGAACAAAAGTTAAAAAATGAATGAAAGAAAGAATGAATGATGAAGATAACAATGATATTATCTATGTATACGTATGATGTATGATCGCATGAAAGTAAAGAACAGTTTTAATGAAAGAAAAGTATATTTTATTATAAAACTAGAACTTATTCAGCGTTGCTGACTTTTATGTGTTTTCAGTTGGCAGGTAAAGGTTACTGAGGATGGCTTGAGGTGTAACATCTCGTATTTTTATTAATTAAAAGTTAATTTTTGTAAGACCTATTTATGCTATTTATGTAACTTGGTGGGCTATTTATGTATAATTCCTTATTTAATTTAAAGTTTCTAAGTTAGTAATAATAATAATAATAGCAATAATAAAAAAAATAAATTACAAAACTTAACAATGTTTAAAACTTTAAGTAGTTAAAGATTAGGGGGTCTTAATGTCAATTTATAAACTTTAAATTGAAGTTTCTGCATAAAATAAAAGAAACTTAAATTTGAGGGACCATTTGTATAAATATTCAACACCCAAACCCCACCCCCCATTCTTCCCCATTTCTTCTCCACTTCTTCGGCAAAAATCCGCCACAATCGAGCACTAGGATACTGTAATAATCAAATTAAACGCACATTCACGATCATTTAATCGTTTCTAATCTTCCATCAAATTCAATTTAGTATAAAACACGCACAAACACCACATTCGATCACCACCTTAATCGCGACCTGTAACATAGTCGATACCCACCTTCTAAGTTTTATTTCACGAAATTAACAGAGGGCTTCCCATCTTTAGAGTCATTAGAAACTTCCTCTAGAAGGAATTCGATTATCATCAACTTTTGCCACTTGAACTGGTTCTTGCAAAGTCGCGACTGACCCTTCTATCATCTCATCAAATCCGAACGCAATCACGTAAGTTTTATGCACCAAGATGCTCGGGTTCGTCTAGGGATTAAAAGCCCTATGTTTATTTCGGTAAACATCATCAAATTGGGGTTCAATTTTGCCCAAATCGAATCTAGGGTTCATGTGTTTTGGGGATTTCTTTGTAACGATGTTCTTATAATTAAAAATCTATTTCATACCGCGGCTGTATGCCTTGGTTCACTGGTCTCCCACTCGCTTGCCATCCATGAGGCCCCGGGTTCGAACCCGAGCACCCTCAACTATTTTTTTAAGACTTTTTGGGCTTTAAAAAATTATAGAAAATTTCTAAAAATTATAAAAATCAATTTTATAAACTTTGTTTATTTTAAAAGTTATCTAATGATTTTCTGTAAAATTATTTCTTTAAACACCTTAATAATTTTTATATAAAATATCATTAACAAATGTTATAATTAGTTTATTTTTATAAAAATAATCTTTAAATAGTTGAAATCACTAAATTATTATTAATCATTACGTTATCTTTAATTATAGATTAATTATGTCAATTATAAAATTTTATTTACATTTTATAATTTAATCATTATAAGAATTTAATTTCTTATAACTTCATAAATTATCATAAAAGGATTAATTAAGTTTTTCTTTTATTGTATTAAAATATATATGATTTTGATAACTAATCTTATTTATAAAAACCCCAAATTCCATTTGAAACACTAGTACTCGTTAAATCGTTAAACTTATTGTTAGACTTAAATCTTGTAAATATATACATGTTTAGGTACCTTGTGAAGGATTTTATTGGAACATCGATTATTATCCTATTTAATCATCTTATATACATACTTATACGTCATGTGAGTATTCATAACGCCATTTTATATCATTTCTTATTTGGGGGAAATCATGTGACCCAATATTCAATCGTGTTATTATATTGTTATTCGTTCTAAATTCAATTCAAGACAGGTTATGTTATTACTTGCAACTATGTGAGCATACTATGATAAACTGAACGGCAGTAGGAACCCTAATACAATCAATCAATCAATTCTGGTATCAATGGTAGATCTACTGGTTTGGATAACCCACCCCACATGAATAGTCGAGTGGTGGTTGTGCCGGAGGCAAATAGTCAATCTATGGTGTATGTGTGCAAGTCTATTATTTGCAAAATGTCAAGTCAATGGGTTTATATTGTGTCGGTTTATCTATATGCTCCGCTATTGCATTATAAGTCTTAACATTACCTTGTGAATTGGATTATTCTTAATCAAACAATCAATCTTTATGTATATCAAGCTGTGATTACTCACCAGCTAACTCGTTAGCTGACTTTATTTTCTCACATGATTTCAGGACATGCTGCATAGTTGGATTATCTGCAAGCTTACAATTAGGACTTTTGGACTTAGTTAAAAATGAATATCTTTTGTGACTTCAACTGTTGTATTTGCATATGTTAAACCCATGCTATCTTGTAATCTGATTTTAAATATTATCTCCAGTATTAGACGACCATGTGTTATGAACAATCAAACATCCCCTCGTCCGCTCCGATGATTCCGCCGTCGGTCGGGGTGTGACAGATTGGTATCAGAGCCATGGTTATAGGGAATTAGGTTATTAGAAACGGAATGACCGAGACTATAACTAAGACCTTACTTACGAGTCCACTCGTACTTAAATGGGATATTTACGTGCCTTACATGTTAGACACTCTTCTAGGTTAGGTGCCTTACATGGATATCCCCCTACTCTTGATCATGACTAATACACACCCAACATTCCCAAAACATATACTAAGGCATTGGTGCCTAAATCACATGATTTCCAAATTTCAAATTTCAAATCTCAAATTGATACTTATGGTTTTCAAAATCTCGTCAAATTCTGTGTCTCACCAGTGAATTCATGCAATGCCGGAAGAGTGGGATACCTGTATCTCGAGGTGTTCTGTCTAAGCAAGGTACTCATATAAATCCAAATCAACCGATGGATCCGTTTACCTTACCTGGGAACCCTTGGGGTGAGTGTCCACTTATAGGTACGCATGTCTTCAACAAAGTTGTGGTTGACCTAATACTTTGGGTAGTCAATGTACTCGCTTTGATTTACGAATCAAACGATTACACTTGGAACATCTCATTGTTATTATGCCAAATTCCCGATTGTCGTTTTCATGTTTTAAATCTCATATTGCCCAATTCTCATAAAATATCTTAATGATATTTCAGAATGTCTTCTTGTCAAATCCGTTCACGGTCTAGAAACTCCGGCCGCAAGATTGCTGCCCTTGTAGCCCGGGAGGTTGCTGCAGTCATACCAACTCTCCTAACTCATCTGAATCAAGGCGTGAACCCTGCTCCAATCTCTGTTGGTCCTAACCCTCTACGTGCTTGTACCTACAAGCATTTCAGTTCTTGCAACCCTACTAAGTTCAGTGGAACCGAAGGAGCTACCATATTACTACAGTGGTTCGAAAGCATCGAGAACACTTTCCTAAATAGCGAATGCCCTGAAAATCTAAAAGTCTGATATGCCACAAGTGTTCTCCAGAAACGCACACTTACTTGGTGGAACGGAGAGAAAAGAACTCGTGGCCCCGAAACTGCTCTAGCATTAACATGGGCTGAAGTTAAGGAGCTCATGATTAAAGAGTTCTGCCCAAGAAATGAAGTCCGGAAACTGGAAGCTGAATTCTAGGAGTTAACCCAAGACAGTGGCGAGAACCTAGCATTCACTAACCAATTTCACGAACTGAGCCTTCTGGTACCGCACCTTGCTACCCCTACCTCCCGAGCCATCGAGAAATACATTGGTGGACTACCCATGCAGATTCAGGATACGGTTTTAGGAAGGAATCCTTCGACACTAGAAGATGCTATTAGGCTGGCTGAGCAGTTAACCGATAATCATGTGAAAGCTAGTTCTTTAACCAGGAAAGGGTCGAAGAAGAATACCGATAAACTTCCTAACGAAACCGTCAAAACCAACCAACTCGAGCCTTCCAAGAACAAGAAGAGGAAGGCTAAATCTCAAAACTTTGCTTTAATTACCCCCGCTGTGCCAATTAATCAAGTCCCTCCAACTCGCCAACCAGCAGTAAACAACCAATCGCTGATGAAAAAGCCATACGCTGGACCCTTTTCCGCAGTGTAACAACTGCAAGTATCACCATCCCGCTAACGTTCAGTGTCGTCAATGCACAAACTGTGGTCGTTTTGGTCATACATTCAACGTGTGCAAGAGTGCTGCTAAGGCTCCGATTAATGCACCAGTCCACCAACACCCTCCTGCAATTGCTCAAGGTCGTGCATGCTATCAATGCAGTGATCCAACCCACTTCCATAACCGATGTCCTCAGCTCATCAATACCGTGCCCGCGGCACAAGGGTGTGCTTTTAACATCAATGCCCAACAAGCTCAAGCCACCAACGATGTGGTGAATGGTGCGTTTCTAATCGATCACCAATATGCTTCAGACTTGTTTGATACCGAAGCCGAAAAAAGTTTTGTATCCGTAGGATTTGAGCCTTTGCTTGTTAACACCCGAACTAAGTTAGAGGAACCTTTTACATTAGAAATAGCTGATGGAAAACCCGTCATAATTGATTCTGTCATTTTGAATTGTACCCTTAAACTTAGCGAGCACGAATTCTCTATCGACCTTATACCGATGCAACTTGGAAGCTTTGACGTCATTATAGGCATGGATTGGCTATCAAAGAACCATGCCGAGGTTGTCTGCTTTGAGAAGATCATCCGGATTCCTCTCGCATCGAAAAGCGTCCTAAATATTTACGGGGAAAAGCCTTCCAAAGGGCTTAAACTCATGTCTTGTACCAAAGCCCAAAAGTACCTCCGCAAGCATTACGTGGCTTTCTTAGCCCATATCGTGAAAGCGGATGAGAAATCTAGAAAGATTGAAGACATTCCGGTTATTCGAGAATTCCCCAAAGTCTTTCCCGAAGAGTTAACCGGTCTTCCTCCCGTTCGTCTACTTGAATTCCGGATCGACCTTGTGCCTGGTGCAACTCTCGTGGCAAAATCTCCTTATCGACTTGCACCATCAGAAATGCAAGAACTTGCTAGCCAATTGCAAGAACTATCAGACAAAGGATTCATTCGCCCGAGCTCATCACCAGGGGGAGCTCCAGTCTTATTCGTGAAGAAAAAGGATGGTTCTTTTCGCATGTGTATCGACTATCGGGAACTCAACAAACTCACAATCAAGAACCGTTACCCATTACCTAGAATCGACGATCTATTTGATCAACTTCAGGGAGCCTTGTACTTTTCAAAGATTGATCTTCGTTCTGGTTATCACCAACTCCATGTGCACAATGATGACATTCCAAAAACCACTTTTCGTACGAGATATGGTCACTGCGAGTTTACAGTTATGCCTTTCGGGTTAACCAACGCACCGGCAGTATTCATGGATTTAATGAATCGCGTGTGCCGGCCATACCTAGACAAATTCATGATCGTATTCATCAACGACATCTTGATATACTCCAAATCCAAATCCGATCACAAGAACCACCTTCGTCTAATACTCGTACTTCTGAGGAAAGAAAAACTCTATGCCAAATTCTCAAAGTGTGAATTCTGGCTTAATGAGGTTCAATTTCTTGGTCATATAGTAAACAGCAAGGGAATTCATGTTGATCCCGCGAAGATCGAGGCAGTAAAGAAATGGGGAGAACCTAAAACTCCTACAGAGATTCGTTCATTCCTTGGTCTAGCCGGATATTACCGACGTTTTATTCCTAACTTCTCGAAGATTGTTGTGCCACTCACTGCTTTGACCCACAAGGATAAGCCTTTTTCTTGGGGGCCTGATCAAGAAAAAGCATTTTAAACCCTCAAGCAAAGGTTGTGTGAGGCACCGATTCTAACACTTCCTGATGGAAACGATGACTTTGTTGTCTATTGTGACGCTTCAAAACAAGGTCTAGGTTGCGTTCTCATGCAGCGAGGCAAAGTTATAGCTTATGCCTCAAGACAATTGAAGATTCATGAGAAAAATTATACGACGCACGATCTTGAATTGGGTGCTGTTGTATTCGCACTCAAAATCTGGAGACACTATCTCTATGGCACTAAATGTGTTGTATTCACCGATCATAAGAGTCTCCAATACATCTTCAACCAGAAGGAGCTTAACATGAGACAACGACGTTGGGTCGAACTACTCAACGACTATGACTGTGAGATTTGTTACCACCCCGGTAAAGCTAATGTCGTAGCCGATGCATTAAGTCGTAAGGGCCAGGTTATGCTTCAAAGTGTTACTATTCAAACCGACCTCCTGACCCGTATACTCGAAGCTCAACATGAATCAGTCACCGAGGGAAACATGTATGAGGAAATGTCATGCAATGCTGAACTCCAATTGGAAACCAAGTTGGACGGACTACTGTATTTTCTAGATCGACTTTGGATTCCGAATCGCGATAATCTTCGAGCAACCATCGTGGATGAGGCTCATAAGGCTCGTTATTCTATTCATCCGGGAGCAGATAAGATGTTCATGAATCTTCGGAACCAATATTGGTGGCCCGGCATGAAAAAAGATATAGCCTTGTATGTATCTAAATGCCTCACATGTTCCAAAGTCAAAGCCGAGCATCAATGTCCCTCTGGATTACTCATACAACCCGAGGTTCCATTATGGAAATGGGAAAGCATATCCATGGATTTCATCACCAAGCTGCCTCGTACCGCTAGTGATCACGATAGTATCTGGATTATCGTTTATCGATTGACTAAGTCGGCTCATTTCATACCAATTCATGAGGAGTATCGAGTTGAGAAATTGGCTCGTATTTACATCAATGAAATATTCAGTCGGCATGGTGTACCTTTAGATATTATCTCTGATCGTGATGGTCGCTTCATCTCTCGTTTCTGGAAAAGTCTCCAATCAGCTCTCGGAACTCAACTGAATCTTAGCACAGCTTATCACCCGCAAACTGACGGTCAGACTGAAAGAACGATACAAACCCTCGAGGATATGCTCCGGGCTTGTGTCATTGATTTCAGTGGATCGTGGGATTCTCATCTTCCGTTGATCGAATTCTCTTACAATAATAGTTACCATACCAGCATCCAGATGGCACCATTTGAGGCCTTGTATGGTCGGAAGTGTCGATCTCCCATCTGTTGGTCTGAAGTTGGTGAATCACAAATTACTGGTCCAGAATTGACACAAGAAACAACCGACAAAATTCATAAGATCCGTGACAACTTGGTCGCTGCTAGAAATCGTCAAAAGCATTATGCTGATAAAAGACGTAAGCCCATGGAATACAAAGTTGGTGATCTCGTACTTCTTAAGTTATCACCTTGGAAGGGAGTGATTCGCTTTGTAATGAAAGGAAAGCTAGCACCTCGTTACGTGGGTCCATTCAAAGTGCTCGAGTGAATTGGGAAAGTGGACTACAAGCTTGAATTACCCCAAGAACTCAGCAATGTGTATCCGACGTTTCATGTTTCAAACTTCAAGATATGCCTCGCCGATGAAAATCTCCACATTCCACTCGACGAAGTCCAGATTGATGAATCTATGCACTTTATTGAGAAACCTGTGGAGATTATGGATCGGGAGGTCAAGCAACTCAAATTCAGCTGAATACCGATTGTCAAGGTTCGTTGGGAGTCTAAACGTGGGCCAGAGTTCACCTGGGAACGTGAGGACCAAATGAAATCCAAGTACCCTCATCTTTTCGTTTCAGCCTCCTCGTGATTAAAATTTCGGGACGAAATTTCCTAAAGCAGGGGAGACTGTAACATCTCGTATTTTTATTAATTAAAAGTTAATTTTTGTAAGACCTATTTATGCTATTTATGTAACTTGGTGGGCTATTTATGTATAATTCCTTATTTAATTTAAAATTTCTAAGTTAGTAATAATAATAATAATAGCAATAATAAAAAAAATAAATTACAAAACTTAACAATGTTTAAAACTTTAAGTAGTTAAAGATTAGGGGGTCTTAATGTCAATTTATAAACTTTAAATTGAAGTTTCTGCATAAAATAAAAGAAACTTCAATTTGAGGGACCATTTGTGAAAATATTCAACACCCAAACCCCACCCCCCATTCTTCCCCATTTCTTCTCCACTTCTTCGGCCGAAAATCCGCCACAATCGAGCACTAGGATATATAATAATCAAATTAATCGCACATTCATGATCATTTAATCGTTTCTAATCTTCCATCGAATTCAATTTAGTATAAAACACGCACAAACACCACATTCGATCACCACCTTAATCGTGACCTGTAACATAGTCGATACCCACCTTCTGAGTTTTATTTCACGAAATTAACAGAGGGCTTCTCATCTTTAGAGTCATTAGAAACTTCCTGTGGAAGGAATTCGATTATCATCAACTTTTGCCACTTGAACTGGTTCTTGCAAAGTCGCGACTGCCCCTTCTATCATCTCATCAAATCCGAACGCAATCACGTAAGTTTCATGCACCAAGATGCTCGGGTTCGTCTAGGGATTAAAAGCCCTATGTTTATTTCGGTAAACATCATCAAATTGGGGTTCAATTTTTCTCAAATCGAATCTAGGGTTCATGTGTTTTGGGGATTTCTTTGTAACCATGTTCTTATAATTAAAAATCTATTTCATACCGCGGCTGTATGCCTTGGTTCACTGGTCTCCCACACGCTTGCCATCCATGAGGTCCCGGGTTCGAACCCGGACACCCTCAACTATTTTTAAGGCTTTTTGGGCTTTAAAAAAATTATAGAAAATTTCTAAAAATTATAAAAATCAATTTTATAAATTTTGTTTATTTTAAAAGTTATCTAATGATTTTCTGTAAAATTATTTCTTTAAACACCTTAATAATTTTTATATAAAATATCATTAACAAATGTTATAATTAGTTTATTTTTATAAAAATAAACTTTAAATAGTTGAAATCACTAAATTATTATTAATCATTACGTTATCTTTTATTATAGATTAATTATGTCAATTATAAAATTTTATTTACATTTTATAATTTAATCATTATAAGAATTTAATTTATTATAACTTCATAAATTATCATAAAAGGATTAATTAAGTTTTTCTTTCATTGTATTAAAATATATATGATTTTGATAACTAATCTTATTTATAAAAACCCCAAATTTCATTTAAAACACTGGTACTCGTTAAATCGTTAAACTTATTGTTAGACTTAAATCTTGTAAATATATACATGTTTAGGTACCTTGTGAAGGATTTCATTGGAACATCGATTATTATCCTATTTAATCATCTTATATACATACTTATACGTCATGTGAGTATTCATAACCCCATTTTATATCATTTCTTATTTAGGGGAAATCATGTGACCCAATATTCAATCGTGTTATTATATTGTTATTCGTTTTAAATTCAATTCAAGACAAGTTATGTTATTACCTGCAACTATGTGAACATACTATGATAAACTGAACGGAAGTAGGAACCCTAATACAATCAATCAATCAATTCTGGTATCAATGGTAGATCTACTGGTTTGGATAACCCACCCCACATGAATAGTCAAGTGGTGATTGTGCCGGAGGCAAATAGTCAATCTATGGTGTATGTGTGCAAGTCTATTATTTGTAAAATGTCAAGTCAAGGGGTTTATATTGTGTCGGTTTATCTATATGCTCCGCTATTGCATTATAAGTCTTAACATTAGCTTGTGAATTGGATTATTCTCAATCAAACAATCAATCTTTATGTATATCAAGCTGTAATTACTCACCAGCTAACTCGTTAGCTGACTTTATTTTCTTACATGATTTCAGGACATGCTGCATAGTTGGATTATCTACAAGCTTACAATTAGGACTTTTGGACTTAGTTAAAAATGAATATCTTTTGTGACTTCAACTGTTGTATTTGCATATGTTAAACTCATGCTATCTTGTAATCTGATTTTAAATATTATCTCCATTATTAGACGACCATGTGCCATAGAAGGTCTTAACACCCAAGGTGTTCTCTACCAATTCATCCACTTTTCCCACCATCCTTTCCTTATTGATTTTCTGCTCTTTTAAAGTGTCCATTTGAGCTTGGCTTATCATCCTCATAACATCTGGGGTCACTATTAGTTGGCACGCCTTCACCCGGATCGGTTCATATCCTTCCTTTCGGCTCAGGGCATCGGCTACCACGTTCGCCTTACCCGGGTGATAATGGATTTCACAATCGTAATCCTTTATCAACTCCAACCACCTCCTCTGTCTCATATTTAGGTCCTTCTGCTCAAAGAAATATTTCAGACTTTTGTGGTCGGTAAATATGGCGCACTTAGTTCCATACAAATAGTGTCTCCAGATCTTCAATGCGAACACTACTGCGGCAAGTTCCAAATCGTGAACCGGGTAATTAACCTCCGTGTCCTTTAGCTGTCTGGATGCGTAAGCTATAACCTTTCCTCTTTGCATCAACACACAGCCTAACCCGCAGTAAGAAGCATCGGAGTATACCGTTAGGTCTTCATCTCCTTCCGGTAGGGTTAGCACGGGAGCTTTGGTTAGTCTATCCTTCAATTCCTGGAACGCATCTTCCTGTTTCTTTCCCCAATCAAACACCACGTTCTTCCTCGTTAACCTTGTTAATGGGGAAGCTATCTTCGAGAAATCTTTGATGAACCTTCTATAATAACCAGCCAATCCCAAGAAACTACGGATTTCGGATGGCGTCCTCGGGGAATTCCATTGCGTAACTGCTTCAACTTTCGTCGGATCAACCATTACTCCCTCGGAATTTATAACGTGCCCTAAAAACTGTACCTCCCGTAGCCAGAAGGCACATTTAGAGAACTTCGCATACAGTTTCTCCCTTCGTAAAGTTTCTAACACCTCCTTGATATGACAAGCATGATCTCCTTCGTTCTTTGAGTATATCAGGATATCATCAATGAATACTATCACCGATCTGTCCAGCATCGGGCGGCACACGCGATTCATTAAGTCCATGAATGCCGCAGGAGCATTGGTTAGCCCGAAAGACATAACCAGAAACTCGTAGTGGCCGTAGCGCGTTCGGAAGGCCGTCTTTGGGATATCTTGCTCCCTTACCTTCAGTTGGTGATATCCGGATCGGAGATCTATTCGGGAGAACCAACTTGCCCCTTGCAACTGATCAAACATATCATCTATCCGGGGTAGAGGGTACCGATTCTTCACGGTCAGCTTATTCAACTCCCTGTAATCTATACACATCCTCATGCTGCCATCCTTCTTCTTCACAAACAGCACGGGAGCGCCCCACGGAGAAATGCTGGGCCTAATGAATCCCTTGTCAAGGAGTTCCTGCAGTTGTGACATGAGCTCCTTCATCTCGGACGGAGCTAGGCGGTAGGGTGCTTTGGCAATGGGTTGGGCTCCTGACAGTAAGTCAATCTGAAACTCTATCTCTCTATCTGGTGGTACTCCTGGCAGATCCTCCGGGAATACGTCAGGAAAGTCCCGCACCACTGGTACATCGGGCAACTCTTTCGCTTTATCTTTAACATCCTTGACATACGCTAGATAAGCTCCGCACCCTCGCCTCATACATTTCTCCGCCTTGATCATGGAAATGATCCTTGGAACCTTACAATCGTTATCACCGTAGATCGTAACCGGACTACCATCTGGAGCCGTTAATCGGATCATCTTCTGTTGGCATACTATGTTAGCATCGTGGGCCGCTAGCCAATCCATCCCTAGTACGACATTGAAACCTCCTAAGGGCATAACAAACAATCGTGCGGGAAAGTAATGGCCTCCTAGTTTAATGTGGCAATCCTCTATCATCCTGACTATTCTAATGGACTTACCATCAGCTGTTTCTACTTCGAAGGCATCATCTATTTCCTTAGTTTGGACATCTAGTGTAGCACAGAAGGATACAGATATGAAACTCTTACTGGCACCACTATCAAATAATATGGAGGCGCAAACATGATTGACAAGGAGCGTACCTGACACTACGTCCGGGTCCTTCCTTGCTTCCTTCTTGTTCATGGTGAAAGCCCTTGCCTTGACCTTGGGCTTTCCATCATCCCCCTTGTCATCATCCCTGCTCGTGCCCGAGCTTCCCGGCTTGGCTTTCTTGCAATCCCTGCTGTAGTGCCCCGACTCATGGCAGTTAAAGCACTCGTTTACTTCCGGGCACTCCCTAGCCATGTGACCCGTTTTCCCACACCGGTAGCACCCATGGCTACCCAATCGGCACTCCCCGGGATGCCTCCTCTCACACTTCCCACAGTTCTTAACTTCCTCGACCCCCTTCACAACCATCTGTTTTGCATCCACCCTTGCTTTCTTGTTCCCCGGTTGGTGGCCACTACTTCCATATCTCTTCCCATTGTTATTCCAAGCCTTCTTCGTCTCACCCACTATCACCGGCCTGCGATGATCGTACAACCTTCCACTGAGGTCCACTGCTGACCTAAAAGTGCTAGGTCGAGCAGTGACCATGTCCCTACGAATGTCTAGAGGCAACCCTTGTATGTACCTCTTGATCCTTTTGGCTTCAGGAGTTACCAAATCAGGCACCAGACGTGCCATTTCATTGAATCTTGTAGTGTACTCCTGGTGAGTCATATTTCCAGCCTCCAGACTCACAAACTCTTGCTCGACCTTGTCAAGCTCTCTTTCCGGGCAGTACTCCTCTATCACCAACCTCTTCATCTCCTGCCATTTCATCCTCCCAATGGCCTCCTCTCCGTAAGACTCAGCAATGTTATCCCACCAACACAATGCTGGATCCAAAAGGGAATGGGAAGCAAACTTCACCTTTTGGTTTTCACGACACTCGCTGATCTTCAGTACGGCTTCCATTTCCCTAATCCAACGCTGAGCAGTGGCAGCGTTACCAGTGCCATCAAATGTTGGGGGCTTACACCTCTGAAAATCCCCGTAGCTGCACCCCTTCGCCCTCTCTTCCACTTCAGGGCCATCATGGTTACCCAGACGATCTCCCTCGTCGCTCAACTCCTCAGTCTTGACTGCCCCTTTCTTATCAACTTTTTCTGAAGCCGTACTCTTCTTACTGTCGCCCTTAACCTGCTCCACAAATTCCGCAAGCAGAGCGGGCATCACTCCAGACAGGACCTGATGCACCTCTTGGGCAATAGCTTCCTTTACTGTCTCTTTCAGTTTGGCCTGATCAGGGGTAGACCCCTCGACTCCCGTTTCTAACTCAATCTCCTCCTCCTTAATCGGTTCCTCAACCGGCTTTCTGGTGGACCTTTTTGTTGGCTTCACAGTTGCACTTGCAGTTTCCTTTGCCTTAGTCGGGGGCCTTCCCCTAGTGCTTCTCCGGGTGACCATGGTTGGAACTTCTTTCTTAGGTGCCATTCGTTCTACTTCCTATAAGATTCAGAATGTTAATATGGTCTTTCAAGGCAAGTTCAGTTCACGACAAGTTTTGTAAATTTTTAATAACAGTGGCCAGTTGCGATTAACTACTTACAGAACTCCTCGTGCCATAAACTTTCCTATCCTGAACCACACTAACACTAGAACCTACTATACCTATTCTATGCACGTATAAGTCACATAAATTCAGATAGGTGTCACAGATAACTTTATCATACTCTATCTCGGCTCTTACTTAAATAAGAAGGCACTATCCCTCGGAATAATACCTACAACGTACTTTGTTACCTCTTGGCATGGAGCTTCTTGGACTGGCATCCTTGACACTTGGTCCCATTATCTGTTTAAGTTTAGGTTTACAAAAACAGTTTTCCCAAATCTCTTAAATATTGGCTCTGATACCAACTTGTAAGGCCCACCTTTCTCAGGGAAGCCTCACAGTTGGTCCTTCACAGCAAAACATCGATTTAAAACAGTCATTTGCTCATATGTGTATAAATATATATTGCAGCGGAAAATACTGTAAATTTCAATCCATTACAAATGAAATATAAACATTGTCTTTAATTCTTAAAATCTATTTAAAGTCCTCTTAATCTTTTCTTCATCAGGGATGCCAGTCTTCTAGTGCCAAGAAGCTTCAGTCCCATGCCTCTATTCCATAGCTCTAACTCTTACCTGTCAACTGATATACATACAAAAGTCAGCTTCGCTGAGTGAATTCTAGGTTTACTTTGCTAAATAACTTTCGTAAGAGATATTAGCTTTATCAGTTAAAAATAGTTCTCATCTATCAAGCATCAATACATACAGGCTATCACTTTATCGATACTTTATCATTGCTTTTCATTTCTCGTTATTTATTACTCTTCTTTATCCGTCAATTCTCTGTCACTATCGGTGCCTAGGCTCGCCTAGGACTTTACCGACACGCCAATTAAGGGCTTACAGTCGTACTCGATCGGGCCATTATTGTCATGCCAATTCAGGGCTTACAGACCTGCCTGTTCGAGCATTACTTTATCCGGGTGAGGGCACAACAAATGCAACCCTCCTTTAGCCATTGCTTGCAAGTCTTTACTTTATCCCTTGCCTGCAGGACATTACTTGCAAGACTTTACTTTATCCAGGTACACGTTATGGGCCTCATAACCTTTCTTTATGTTTCACTGTCGTGTTTAAGTTATACATAATATAACACAACACAATACATAATAAGAAGCAAACTCTTAGTCTAAGCATTCACATTTCATCAATCATGAGAGATAAACCAGATAACTGACCCTCCGTGGGACAGCGGGGGTTCGGGGGCGGCAGCCCCTGATAGCGGGGTTCTAGGGGCAGCAGCCCCTAGTGGGGTCCAAGGGGCAACGCCCCTGGCTATTTAAAAGGTCTTAAAAACCGCGGGTAAAGGAGGGGTCTATTTAAATAACATATTTTACTTTAGGAAATTTTACTTTAGGAAATTTTACTTTTCTTGATAAAAGGTCTTAAAAACCGTTCTCATAAAAGCATGTATTTTAGTATGCATATCTCCCCAAAACATTGAAAACGGGTAAAGGAGGGGTCTAGAACTCACCTGAACTCGTCCAAGTGGCTTAAATTCTAAGTCACTTAGGCTATAGCCTGAATACTCTAGCTGCACGAAAGTTAACATGCAAAAACGTCATTTTCTTCATAGTTTCGCCCATAGTTTCGCTACAGCGAAACTCCAGTTTCGCCT
Source organism: Flaveria linearis (assembly GCA_024085815.1). Taxonomy (NCBI): domain Eukaryota; kingdom Viridiplantae; phylum Streptophyta; class Magnoliopsida; order Asterales; family Asteraceae; genus Flaveria; species Flaveria linearis. The sequence goes on along the minus strand of CM044004.1, from coordinate 6,604,999 downwards.
GCAGTTTCGCTGGGCAGCACTTCTGCTAGTTTCGCTATACAGATTCGCTACCTTGAGCGCCCAACTTTCGTTGGAATTCCCTATTCTCGCAAGGTCTATAGGTCAGTCTGGGTCTTAGCGAGATTACCGGAGAAACTATAGTTTCGCCCCAGCGAAACTGTAGTTTCGCTGGAACTTCTCCTAGTCTCGCTAAACTAATGTGCAGTTTCGCTGGTTAAATGCTTAAATTCGCTGGATCGGGGCCCAGTTTCGCTGGATGAACAGAAACTCAGATCCAGCCCATTTTTAACCCAAAAATCTTAACTTTTTACGTCCAAATCCTTAGTTTACCTTCCATGAAACCAAATCTAAGCTTTTTACAAGTTTTCATACGTAAAATTTCGACCTTTATGTGTTTCTTTAAACTTTTCAAAGCCCCAAAACCCTAGAATCCGGGTTTGATCTACAGAAGGCCTTAGGGGTTGATTCTTACCTTGTTTTGTTGCTATTTCCTTGGGTTTTGATGCTCCAAACACCCAGCTCTTCAATCCTTCAATCTTCCAAGCTCAAATCTTGAGTTCTTCCCACTTTCTCTCTCTACTTTCTCTCTCTACGAAATTTTGGTGGCTAGGGTTGAAGTGAGGAGATGGATCTGATCAAGCATGTTTAAGGGCTGATTAGGGCCCTTAAACCCATCAAGTCTAGCCATTAAGACTAATTTTATCCATAGCCCACTAATTTACCCCTTTATTTCTTAAATTAACCCTTAAAAGCCCATTATTATTAATTGGCTCGTTTCGGGAAATTTCGGGGCGTTACATTTAGAGTCTTAAAGTATGTTGTTAAAAATAAAATCAAATATCATGAACACTCTACAAATACTAGCCAACCCAAAAAATAACTATTTAATTAGAATACATATTAAAACAAGTTAAAATAGAAACACTACTAGAATACTGCTCTGTTTGTTACGTAAATTTTCGGCACAAAGTTTTGTGTCGAAATTAACGACACACTTGAGACACATATACTACAAGAATTGATACCCTACATTTTCATCAAACTTTCGACAAGAAAGCGACAAAATTTTACAAACTACAGATTTTGTCGCAAATGCGTAGTAAATTTCCGACACAATGCTAACCCAAGTGAATTAAAATCGTATTAATCAATGATTATGTCACAAATAAGTAGGGAACCTTTATTCAAAGAAATATTCCTTGATACTCATCTTACCAAAAAGTCAAAAGCAAGACTGTGAGCCGGAGAGTTTGATATCAATAACTTGGAAAGGATGGAATTTTGCACCGACCGATCTAAACAAGCTTACGTAAGTATATTTATCATTTTTAGTATATTAATCGTATCAAAATTTAGTACATTAAAAATCATATTTTGATAAATTGTAGGATGATTATTTACAAGAGATGACAAGGGTGTATAGGCAGAGTTTTACTAAGGATGATCCCTATGTGTAGGCGCGTGTGCAAGCAGACGGTCACACAAGCCGGGTATTCGGGATAGGATCTTCGAATCTTAATTACGTGGTGACCGGGACACCATCCTCATCTTATGGGATTGCGCCATCATATATTGAGTATCGAAAATCGCAACTAAAAGTACGTTGATGTCATTATTGTTGTTACTATTTTATGTCATTTGTTCACTAACTATTATACATATTTAATGAATTTGTAGGTTGAAACTTTGAAAGCTCAAATGCAAACCCGATTTGAAGAAGAGAGGAGGTCAAAGGAGGAGTTGCAACAACAAACCCAACTACAAGCACAGCAAACTCAACAACAAATGCAAGAAATATTTAAAAAACAATTGAATGATTTTATGAGTCAGTAGAAGCAACCTCCTGGTAATTAGTAGTCGTTTTGTTATCTAGATATGTTACTTTTGTAGTTTAAACATACTTAAATGGTGGTTGTAATTTGTATCTTTTATATTTTGTTTGTAGTAGTTGTGGTTGATTTGTAGCATATTTTGTGGGTGAAATTATGGTTGATTTGTGAAGCAGGTTTAGTAAATTTTTTCTGTTTTTTAGCAGAAAAAATCTGAATTTATTTGTTTTATTAAACTTTTTTAATTAAAAAATAATTGTGTTGCAAATACGTTAGAAATTTCACACATGGGTTCTTGAAAATTGTAGCAAAAGCGTCGTTGTTTTAAAATATGTATTTTAGTGATAATAACATTGCGTAGTAAATGCGTTGTTTCAAAATATGTATTTTGACATTGCGTAGCAAATTTGTCGTTGTTTTAAAATACGTATTTTGACATTGCGTAGCAAATTTATCGTTGTTTTAAAATACGTATTTTGACTTTGCATAGCAAATTCGTAATTTTTTAAATACATATTTTGACATTGCGTAGCAAATGCGTCGTTGTTTTAAAATACTTATTTTATATTAATTATAATATCGCGTAGTAAATGCTTTGCAATTCAGTAATTAGTTCAAAATGATTAAATTTAGGTAATTAGGATAATGAGTAGAAAATGCGTAGTAGGTTCCTACGCCGTGTTTTTGTCGCAGATATGTCGTATAATGCGTCGCAACAGTGTCGTAAACTGTTTGCCACGAGCATTTTTCCGACAAAATGTTTTTTATCGCAAATCCGTAATAAAATGATATTTTCCTACGTATTTGTGACGGAAAAACGCGTAGCAAATTCTTTTTTTTCTAGTAGTGAGTGAGGTGTTTGTTTAAATTCTTATAAATGTGATGATTGGTGATTAGTGAAATGAGGTACGCGTTTAAACAATGTTTTTAAAACTGGACCGGACAGTGAACCGGACGTCTTACCAGTTCACTGGTCGGACAGGTTCAACCGGTCGGACCGTATATAAGAACCGGACCGTATTTATGTAAAAGTTACAAAAAAATAAAAAAATTTATAAAAAAACCGGTTCAAGTTCAACTGGTCCGACTGCCGGTTCGACTGGTTCAACCGGTCCGGTTACCGGTCCGACCGCCGGTTCGACCGGTTCAACCGGTCTGACCACCGGTTCACTGTTAAACCGGTTTTAAGCACCGAACCGGACCGGATTGGAGTCCGGTTCCCGGTCGAACCGGTCGGACCGGCCGGTCCGGTCCGGTTTTCAAAACATTGGTTTTAAATCCTTGCAAGTAAAGAATTATGTTATGTTTAATAGTAAAAAAAGTAATTGCTATAAAAAATAAATAATACTAGTATTCGGCCTCTCGCGTTGCGATGGGGGCATAAAACCATATTAAATAGCATGAATATTACACACCGTTAGTGACCATCAACACCGGAATAATAACGAAAAAAACAAAACTAAACGAAAAGTAGATGTAAAAACGTTGAACATGCACGCCACACATAAAACGTTAAAAACAATAAGAAAGTTGATCAAGGACCAACACGTTACAAGGGGTATGTTAAATGAGAAAAAATAAGCATAACAATGTTGAGCCACAAGTGCATGTTACGACGTATTAACTCTCAAATTTAGATCGTAAATCAAAAAAATTGAAAATATGAAAGTATCGGGAATTAAAGTTGAAAATAAAAAAATTATAGGGGTTAAATTGTGAAATATGTAAAAAAAAAAAGGTTAAAAGAGAAAAAAAAGAATGTATAACCTTTTGTGCACATTGTACAGCAACTAATGCATACCACCCAACACTTATAATTTATTTAACTAGGGTACAACTCTTAAAGCATATGATATAATCATAATGCACCAACCAAGTTGGTAATTAGTATTATACTAGCTTTATTAAACCCGTGTATTACACGGATTTAATAAATAACATATTAATATAATAAAATTATTATTTATAAATGATATTATAAGATACGATATGACTGACTATAATTAATAAAAAAGTGATATCAACATTTTTAAATTTTAATTTTAACTTTTTCCAAAAAAATAAACATTTTTTTCTAAAACAAACCGTATAAAAATGTCATTTTTAAAAATTTCCTTATTATAACTCCCAAATGTAATTATTTTTTGTTTGAAAAAATTGAATTTTTAAAAATACCAATTTTAAAATATTTAATATTTTTAAAAATGTTTTATGCTTTAGAAAAATTAATTATTTTTAAAAATTTTGTTTATTTAGAAATAATATTAATAAATAGATCTCTTTTTTAATTTATTAAATGTAAAAGAATGTTAAATAATATTATTAGTAATTAAGGTAATTATTTAAGAGGAGAGAGAGGCAGGAAAATTTTGGTGATGATGATTGTGGTGCTGCCACGTGGCATCTCGATGATTATGGTGCTGCCACGTGGCATCTCAAGTTACTCTTTTATTAGAGTAAGAAGATTAATTTTATCATTTTGCTTAATTTCTCCGTTGACGTCCCCTGTGTGTTTGCTTAAATATGGATTTACTTCCAAAATCAAATATTTCAAAATTGAATCTGTTTAACTACTTTCAACTCAAAATCAAAATCAAGTTTAACCATTTCTTTTCCAATATCTTGATTGCAAATCATTTCAAGATGCATATCCAAGAATTCCAAAATCATGGTTATCATTTATCAATAAGGTGCTATTCCTCTATTTTGACAAGTTAGGTCAAATTAAGTCAAAAACCATCATATTTCAAAATTAGTGCAATTGAGCACATTTGCACTAATATTTTATCCAAAAATAATCCAGTTGTGATTTCATACGTACACGAGCAGTACTAATTTGGTTGAAAACATTCTGTAGGGAAAAACTCACTACATGTCGAAAATGAACATATTAAAATCACATACGTAGATGTACACCCTCCCTTGAGTGAACAAATAATGAATATCGGCGTTGGCTACATATTTCTTAAAACAACTTTTGTGTGCTCACAAAGTTGTTTTTTCATGATATCACAGTTGGGTTAGTAGTTGATCGATCTGTCGAGATATACTCATGTGTCTGAGATACGATTAGGTTTTAAGGTGTTTGATCTTTGAAAGAAGAGAAAAAGAATCAGCATAAATGGAACAATGTTATGAAAGTGCCCGGCCCTCTTGTATTTTATTTTACGTTCTTTTTTTTTAACTTTTAATATTACTAGTACTAGTCACTAGTCAAGTCACTCGTATTTGGGTGTGTTGTTTCATTTTTAACTTCCGAAAAACAATCTTCAAATTCATTTCATAAGCACACGAAAGAGAAACCAGCATGCGTATTTAGTCTTGTAATAAGCAACTTTATCCGCATTAATATGACATGTGAAATGCAAGTGCATACGTTAACAAGACGTCACACTACGCCCTTCACATGTCCCCAATCATCAAGGCACGTGCGTGCGTTGGCTTACCACTTGTTATCCAATGAAAACGCTCGCTAACATACCGCTCTAAGTTTGTTCAGCCACGTATATGGGACAAGTTTAATTTGTGTCATCCTTTCAATTTCTAAATCAAACTTATTATTTTGAGCACCTACATCTCGTTTATCTTAACTCATGTTGAATATATTTAAACTTGTGTTGAAACTCTTATCATGCAAAACTCAAACTCATAAATGGTTATGTTACTCATCCATTAATATTATAAAATTTATTAATTATAAAATGATATTATAAGATATGATATGACTGAAATTATGTATGATAAATGACTATAAGTAATAAAGCAGATATATCAACTTTTAAAAAAATCAAAAAAATAACATTTTATTCTAAAACAAACCGTCTACACATTTCATTTTTAAAAAATTCCTTATTATAGCTCCCAAATATAATTATTTTTGGTTTTAAAAAATTAACTTTTTAAAAATACCAACTTTAAAATATTTCATACTTTTAAAAAAGTTTTATGCTTTAGAAAATTTATTATTTGATAAAAGTCTTATTTATTTAAAAATAACATTAATAAATATATCTATTTCTTAATTTATTAAATTTGAAAAAGTATTAAATAATATATTAGTAATTAAGGTAATTATTTAGTAGGAGAGAGATGCGAAAAAATTTTGGTGAGAATGATTGTAATGTTGACATGTGTCATCTTTATATACCATTTTATTAGAGTAGGAATATTTCTTTTCAAAATTATTAAATTTATTTTTTCAACTAGTTTTTCCAACAGTATATTATTTGAATTATTTTCTATAAAATTCATAAAACGTATATAAATGTCACATAATCTTGTCTAAAAAAGAAGGAATATATATAGGAACCCCATCGTATAAAGAAGAGAAGCAATCTCCTTGATGACTAAGGGATTCGAAGTGGGAGACCACATACTTAGGTTTCATGTTACTATAATTTTTTGTGTTATACTTTTTTAATTTACATAATATAATAAACTATTTACAAAAATATAAAATGGAATCAAGTGTTTGTAAGACCAGCTAATCAATGAAGACAGTATTTGATGTATTCAAGTATAAAGATAGAAGATAAATGTAAGGTCTAGTAGCAGTAGAATCAAAACATACCTTTTCCTTGAAAACAAAAGGAGAAAGATGAGTGAGAATCTAATTCCTCCATGAGATTGAGAGAGTAAAATGATGGATCAAAGTTGGTCACTTTCTATAATCAGTCTTCTACAACAAGATTACAAGCCTTACCTTTTCTCAAGATTCTTCTCCAAAGACCAACTTTATATTCATACATGTATGTATGTGTATACGTACGTATGTATGCATGTATGCACAAAACGAATCAAATACAAAGTGTAATTTTAGTGTGAAGCATAAGAAGTTGTAATGACCAATTACATAATATTGTTTGACCATTTATTTTAATGAATGAATGGTCACTACTAAAAAAATGATCATAATGTAACAGTTTGAAGTAACCTTTCAAAAAGAGTTGCATTAGCTTAAAAATATTGCATTTGCCAATAAAAAAAGTTGTATTTTTTAACAAAAAAATTGTTTTAGATATGTTGCAACTTCATCTAATATAGCTTTTAATAAAAATATTGATTTAGGCTAATGCAATCTTTATAAGACCTAATGTAACTATTTCAAGGCTTAATGCAACATACTGCAATAGTGGAATTAACTTTTTTTTTGTAGTGAGTATAAACGTCATTTGAATATTGGATGTCATCGGAGGATTATGCATTATGACAGGAAAGCGGTTATCTACGTAATAACACAGTTAACGTTTCACAAAAATTCCTAAAATTCTTTACAGACTAATTCAACTTTAGGTTTTGTTTGATCCAAGGAATTAGCATTAGTTGTTGTTATTTATGGGCTTGATTAGATTATGTATTTGACTATATATCTCGTTTGAAGTTTTAAGTTTTATAGTTAGTACATGCTCATTGAAGTTTTTGATTTTGACCCCAATTTTTTTTATGGAGGAGATAAGGCTTGACCGTGTGATTTGTATGTTTTTTAACTTTTGTTTTATATAGTATAGAATTCATTACCAAAACTTTTGTTCTATATAGTATAGACTTCATTACCAAAAACTTTTGTTCTATATAGTATAGAATTCATTATCGAAATTTCTAGAGAATATCATTCTAAACGTACTTAGGTGTAGAGTTTCTGAAGAGAAAAAAACGTTTGTTGGGAAAGCCCTCGTGTGAAAACCTTTTTTAGACAGCTTTCTTAATTACAAGATTTCTAACAAATTAGCGAGAAGTTTTTCATCGCAAATTTTCGACAAATTTTTTAAAACCTATTTTATATTTCCTACTAGTTTGTGATAATTTTTCAATAACTTTTTATTTTATAATTTATTCTAATATTAATATTTATTTTTATATTTAAAAATTCAATAAATACTTTAATGAAAGTTATATTTTTACTATTTTGACAAATTCCTGTATAAAAATTATTTTTTCTACATTTATTTTTTTAGTTTAGCTACAAACTTCGAATTAAAGTTTAAGTTTCAATTTATTATTTTGCAACGCGTTTCCAACGAAATTGAAAATAAATTTAAAAGTTATTTTCTTATCTATTTATTTTGGCGTTAAGTATCTGATGGAATTTGATTGTTAATAAAAATTTCAAATAACATAATAAAGAAAAGTATAATAATTTATTTATCTTTTATTTTTGTAAACTTTCCAACAAAATAATTTTTGTTTTAAACTTTTTAATTAATAATACATTTGTCAAACAATTGTCCGTAAATTATCAGAAATTTAAATATTTAGCGGTGACACTTTGATAAAAACATTTCGTCTCTAGTTTGATGAAAAGTTGTGGTAAAATTAAGGGAGAGGGTTTCCCAAAATATTTTTCCAGCAAATTTCCCATGAATTTTAGACGGAAAAAAAAATAAAATTTTATCACAACTTCCCATCAAACTAGCGACAAAAGGATTTTTCCCTAACATTAGTGCTAAATGTTTTAAATCTTCAGACAAATTACCGATGATTATATAACAAATGTATTATTAATTTATAAACTTCAAAAAAAATATTTTGTTTAAAAGATCTAAAATCTAAAAGAATAAATGAAATAGATTGTTTTGGTTATTATGTCACTAAAAAATATTATGATCATTAAAAGATAATAACAATAAATATAAAAATGTTTAGTCGAAAAATTGGTAGAAATTCCGACAGAAAGCAATTTAATTTTATTTTTTATTACTTTTAAGTATGTTTTTTCCTCACATGTACCTAATACCTCATGTTAAGCTTGTAAAACAATCACAAAATAGTTTACAAGTTTCATATATATTTTATCCTCGCTTGTTTGATATTACATACCTCATATTAAGCTTGTAAATTAAAATATTTGAAGTTCATTAAAAAGTTCCATTACAATGAAATAATACTGATATTTGAGTGGATTTTGTTATAAAATAACATGAATACTTAATTTTACTGAGTGGAATATAAAAACTATCATAAAAATATAAAAATGATCGTAAAGCTATTGTATAAATATATATATAAAATTTTACTCCTCTCCAAATAATGAAATAATCATACCGAAACCTAATAGTTATTTATTTAAGAAAATAACAAAATAAAAGATGGTATGTACAACATACAATGCTTAAATTACAAAATGGGATAGTGTGTGAGAATATTTTGCTTTTTGTAAAATAAAAAAGTGTTTGTAACGTGTATGCATATGATATGGAGGCAAGGATTCTATAGGTGTGGTGACACGTGTCACACGTGATATCCCCTTCCCTACTAACCCCCACTACCTGAATATCCCTTTTGTAAATGTTTTTAAATTCGTACCGGACAGTGAATCAGACGTCTTATAGATTCGCTAGTCGGACTAGTTCAACCGGTCGAACCGTATATAAGAAACGAATAAAATTATAATTATTTTTATAAATATATTAAAAATTATAAAAAAATAAAGTTATATATAAAAAAACCAGCGCCGGTTCGACCGGTTCAATCGGTCTGATCACTGGTTCAATGTTAAACCAGTTTTAAGCACTGAACCGGACCGGACTGGAGTGCGGTTCCCGGTCCAACTGGTCGGACCGGCCGGTTCGGTCCGGTTTCAAAACCATGCTTTTGTCTGCTTCATCTTCTAACTCCAATATTCCATTCTATTTTTATTTTTTCATTTTTTCTATAACAAAATCACTTGCCATTTTTGTTATTTCATTTATATGATATATATATATATATATATATGTATATAAATACATACATAAAACTTTAGTAGGAAGGTGTTTATAAACACTAATAGTAATGGTTAAGATTAAGACGACAAGAAGATTGTAAATATGAGAAAGTTGTAAATGATGATTTTTCACTGTTAGTTAATTGGTTTAGTTTTATTCTTTTTTGAACAGATTAATTAGATCACTGACAGGCTATTGTCCCACTCAATCATCTTTGTTAATCAAGTATGAAATTTGAAACCATTCTCAGGAGAAACTCATATTAGATAAGAAAATCTTCTGACTCATCTGGACACCACCACCCCCCCACTCTGTCCCAAGTAGTACTTGAACCTAAGACATCCATCTATTTTTATAAGATATTAGGATACCTTATCATAACCAATTAAGCTAAGATTTATATAAGTTTTAGATGTATTAGTTTGATCACAACGGTTCTTTAGCTTACTCAACAAACATAAAAGAACTCCCAATGACGTAATATTTGAACACTTCATTGTCTTAGACACTTTGTAATGTACAAAGTACAAACCATTGTAGACAAGCACCGCATTCTTCTTAAACCCTTAAAATTCCCTATTCACTCAAACCTAGGTTTTCGTATTCATATTGTTCTTCGACTCCACTAAATTCATCTTTTGTTTAACTAGTTTAAAAGTTTTATAGGAACTCTCTAATGATGAATAGATCCCTAAAGAATTTCTATGAAAACTATCAAAGTAATTAAACAAAAGATATAAGGTGTGTATGAACAGAAGAGTGTAAAGTTATACACAAAAGTGCACAAATGTAATGTTATGGTCAAACCTAGACAGTCTTGACTCAACTAGTTTGATATGGCTAGTCACATATGAAATCAAAAAACAAAATGCATTAATTTAAATTATGTTTTTTTTTGTTAAATTAATTTTCTCTTGTTTGTAAACTTTCATTAATTAATAAAAGAAGTTTTTATGCTAAATATTTTATGTATTTATTCTATTAAATTTTGTTACTTTTTTAAGAATTACTGGTTTGAAACGAGTTTCTAGGCCGAACCAACCCACACCAGTTTCAACCAGCACTACAACAATTTCACTCTATACCGACAAAGGCTATAGCGACGACAAAAGTCGTTGGTACAGAACACTCTGTACCGACGACATGTCCTCGGTACAGATAAAAATCAAAAATTCAACACTTTGACTCTATACCGACGACATGTCGTTGGTATAGAGTTGCGCGGGCTGCCAAAAAAAAAGGCGGTATGAGAAAAAACTCTGTCCCGACGACAAGTCGTTTCTGAAGAAAAAAATATTTTATTTTATCTTTTTTTAAAACCTTTTAGCTTAAGAAAATAAAATTAAAAAAAAAATGCATCCTCTGTACCGACGACACGTCGTCGGGAAAGACAAATATTAAACTTATTTCTTTTCTTTATTTAAACATTCGTGTAAGAAAAATAAAAATAAAAAATATTTTACTTTTACCGACGACATATCGTCGGTATAGGTGAAAAATAAAAAAATTATTATTTTTATCATCTATAGGGACGACTTTTTTTTTAATCTATAGCGACGACATGTCGTCGCTATAGAGTGCAGACCCCTTAAATCGCAGTTTCGACCTTCTGCCCCATTTTTCAACCAAAAAACCCCATTTTTTTCTCCCGACTTCATCTCGGTTCATCTCGGTTTCAACCAAATTGAAGTGTTTTAAGGTAAGATTGATGTTTCTTTTACTATAATGAAGTTATATAATCTTGTTTTTATAAGTTTTATCTAAATTTTTATGTTTTAGGTGAGATTAAAGTTTAAAGCTTGAAATTAAAGGATTTGAAGATTTTCAAGGTATGAAATTCGTTTATAGCTTATGATTTAAGTGTTGTTTGGTGAATATGTATGTGATTAGGTTTATATGATTGGAAAATTGTATATATATGTAAATATATATGGGTTTGATGTTAGATTAGGTTATATGGGTTTGATGTTAGATTAGGTTATGCCCACCAAGTGTTTGATGAAATGTCACCATATATATTTTCATGGTTTTAAGTTTGTATGCATTTTTATATGTGTTATTTTATATGTATATGGTTTTATGTGTTTAGTTGTTTATGTGTATGTTTATATGTATGTAATTATGTTAATTCTGTATGTGAATGTTTGTATGTATTTATGTTTATATGTTTATTCATTAGTATATTATATGTTTGTTTTTTTATAATTGTGTAGTAAGTATGTTGTATACTTGTATGCTTTTTGTATAGTTGTAAGTGTGTATGTAAGTATGTTTTATACTTGCATGTAAGTATGTTTGTAGTTTTATAATTATGTATGTAAGTATGTTGTATATTTGTATGTTTGTACACTTGTAAGTGGTTGTGTTGTGATTATGCTTGTATGTATGTATATGTAAGTGTATATGACTTTAATGTTAGTATATCTTTGTGAATATGTTAATTGATAAAGTTGTATTTCCATGTTTTATAACACCATAGATATGACAATTGATAAGAGTTGGATTAAATTGCGAAATCGGAGTTCTCCGGAATTTATAAAAGGTCTTCGTAGCTTTCTAGAAATTGCCAAGAACCATGTTGACAGTTTAGGAAAATCTTTTTGTCCATGTAAACGATGCTGCAATGGGTGCCGGCAGGATCTGGATATTATTTATGCCCACATACATGACAATGGGTTTCTACAATCATATAAGACGTGGACTTATCATGGTGAGAAATATCCACATGCTTCAGAAATAGAAGACCTTTTTGCTCCAAGAAAATCTATTCCAGCAACAAATAATGAGATGTTTGATGCAATCGATGATGTTATGGCGGAGCAGAATGTTAACGAAGAAAATGTAGACGAAGATGGAACCGGTTTTGACCCGGAGTTTGATGCATTATTTAAGGAGCTGAATACCGAGTTATACCCCGTTGCAGTTGGATTCTTCTTTAAACTTTTTAGCAAAATTGATGCATATCAAGGTTATCAACAAATGGACGGATAGTTCATTTAACCAACTTTTAGAGTTTTTGAGAGTTGCATTCCCTAAAGAAAATCAAATTCCAACCTCATACTATGAAGCTAAGAAGAGATTAAGAAAGATTGGGTTAGGATATGAATCTATCCATGCTTGCATTAACGATTGTGCTCTGTTTTGGAAAGAAAATGAGTTGATGCAAAATTGTCCGATTTGTAACGAGAGTAGATGGGTTGACAAAAACACAAAGGGGAAGAAAGTACCTCAAAAAGTGTTACGCTACTTTCCTTTAACTTCCCGACTTCGACGAATCTACAGCTCAAGATTCACAGCAAAAGAAATGACATGGCATTATACTGGACGCTCAACGGATGGTATGATGCGTCATCCTGTTGATGGGAAGGCATGGCAAGACTTTGATGAAAAAATTTCCTGATTTTGCTAAAGAACCCCGAAATGTACGTTTGGGTTTGGCTGCGGATGGTTTTAATCCATTCGGTAACATGAGTCAATCTTACAGTATGTGGCCAGTGGTGTTAACAACATATAACACACCACCATGGTTATGTATGAAAGTGTCTTCTTTTATGTTGACCTTGCTTATTCCGGGCCTAAATCTCCTGGAAAGGACATTGATGTTTTCCTAAGGCCTTTAATAGATGAGTTGAAAATGTTATGGGTCGAAGGAGTTCAAATGAGAGATGCATCAACCAAAACTGTATTCAGGATGCGTGCAGCTCTATTATGGACTATAAACGATTATCCTGCTCGTAGCTATATGTCTGGATGGAGTGGTCAAGGTTATATGGCATGCCCTACTTGTAACGTAGACACACCCTCGTGCCCTATAACAAATAAAATAGCCTTTACTGGTCATAGACGATTCTTGACAAAAAAAACATAGTATGAGAGATGATCTTTTGTTCAATGGCAAAAAAGAGACAAGAGATCCTCCTAGACGTTTGAGTAATGCACAAATCTTAAAACAACTAAAAAGCCTCCCGGGTCGTGTTCCAGGGAAACATCCTACGCATGGAGGTGTGAAAAGAAAGCGTGCTGCAACCGAGTTGAATTGGACCAAACGGAGTATCTTCTTTGAGCTGGAATATTGGTCTTCACTCATTTTAAAACACAATCTTGATGTCATGCATGTAGAGAAAAATGTTTGTGAGAACTTGTTGGTACTTTGTTAATGAATGAAAAATCAAAAGACACGCACAAAGCAAGACAAGACTTGCAAAATATGGGTATTCGACCTGATTTATGGCTAGTAAAGAAAAACAACAAGGTCTACCAACCACATGCTTCTTATTCTTTCACACCCGGTGATCGTGAACGTTTTTGTCAATTCGTTAAAGGAGTGAGACTACCTGATGGTTTTGGTTCAAACTTTAAAAATAAAGTGCTTTCTAATTATTCAAACATAATTGGGTTAAAGTCTCATGATTATCACATCCTAATGCAACGATTGCTACCAATCGGGGTGAAAGTTGGTCTCCCAAAAAATGTGTCCACAGTAATCATTGACCTTTGTACATTTTTTCAGAAAATCTGTGCAAGATCAGTAAATGTGAGTGACATGTACAAAACAAATAAGGAAGTAGTAAAGATATTATGCAATTTGGAATTGATATATCCTCCAGCATTTTTTGATATAATGGTTCATTTAGTTCTTCATTTACCTGAAGAAGCTATTCTTGGTGGTCCGTTTATATGAGATGGATGTATCCTTTTGAAAGATACATGAAAAAGCTCAAAGCATATGTTAGAAACAAAGCTAGACCTGAAGGCTCAATAGCAGAAGGTTATGTTGCAGATGAGGCATTGACATTCTGCTCTATGTATCTTGAAGGTATGCAAACCAAATTCAACCGACCCGATAGAATGCAGATGCTGGCATCCCAAAAAGACAATTCCATGTGTTTTCATCACAATGTCGACCAATGTCTAAAAAGAAAATCATTGCGATATGTGAAGATGACTACAAATCATTACATTGGTTTGTACTAAACAATTGCAATGAAATTAGTGACTACAAATCGGAATTGAATCAAAATTTCCTGGATGTAGTATGAAAACAGAATTTTCTTCATGGTTAAAGTATAAAGCTAATACATCATCATTAGCAGCATCATCTTCTTTGTCTCAAGGGGGTATCAAAGAATTAAAGGCATTGGCACATGGTCCTTTAAACGCATATTCTTACACTGCTTGCATAGTCAATGGTATTAGATTTGTGGTTCATAGTCGTGATGTTCGACACACAACTCAAAACAGTGGTGTTGTTTCAATAGGAGAAGACGATACTCCATTTTATGGTCAGCTAGAGGAGATCTTAGAGTTGAACTACATAGATGGTTACTCGGTTGTACTATTTCGTTGTAAATGGTTCAAAACATCTGGTAAGAGGTTAATCAAGCAAAACAATGTCACTGTTATCAACATCAGCGACACATGGTATGATGATGATCAGTACATTTTAGCCACACAAGCTAAACAGGTGTTTTATCTTGAAGATCCTTCTCGAACCACTGACAATTGGAGGGTTGTTGAAGACGTTCACCATCGAAAACTTTGGGATCATCCCACCATGAGTGTTGTTAACGAGATAGATATATTGCACGACACACAATCATCAGATTATAACTTGGTTGTCGATTCAGGTTATGAAGTTGGTGAATCAAGTGCACAATTCATTGATGATGACACAAATGTCTTGCAATACGCGCAATCAGATAGATTTGGTAAATTGGTAGTCGACTTAGGCTACTTGCCCATGAAATCAACTTTAGATGTTGGTGAATCAAGTGCACAATTCAATGATGATGAAAATTTTATTGATGATAATGAAGAAGATGAAGATGAAGACGAATACAATTCTGATGAGGAAGATGATATAAATGATGATAACGAAAACGACGAAGAAGATGATCTAGTAGACACCCTTTATTGTAGTGATGATTCCGATTGAAAGTATGTTTATTATTTTGTTTATGTTTATGGTTTATGTTTATATTATATATTTACAACATATTTATTTTGCATGTGTTTATTATTAATGTTTATTATCTTTGCATAGGTATATTGTTAATGTTTATTGTCTATTTTTGTTGAAGCATGTCAACATATATTGCTCGAGGACATGGTGGGGATGGCGGGGATCTACCTCCGCATGGGGATCCAAATAGGATTCCAACAGGTTGCGAGTCTTGTAAGTTATTTGTTAGAGTTAAAAATACATCTTTATGTTGAACATATATAATCTCTGTTTCCTGACTTTTCAATTGCATATATTAATGTAGCACAACCCGCAAGAAAAAGAAGATCAAAAGGAAAAAACATTAAATTATTTAAAAAATTTGAGCAAAATAAAGGCCAACCATTACCGATTGAAGTTGAAAGGAAGGGGGGCCAATATAAGTTTGTTGGAGAGAACAACTCGGATTTTATAAGGTTAATCTCTAATGAGATTAGTAAGGTTGTTCCTTTCCATTATCCCAGTTGGCAAGCTGTTCCTGATGAATTTAAAAGAGCCATATATCCCACACTTTTTGTAAGTATACAATGTTATGTTTTTATTATATTTTAATTATATAAGTGTTACATGTTTTCTAATTACATGCTTTGCAGGAATATTTTGATCTTGCTAGATGGAGGGAAAGCGAACAGTGGGAAGGCATAAGGCTCGGAATCACTGCCGAGTGTCAAAGAGCCTATAAAGATCGAAAGCAAGTTCTAAAATCTCATTTTGATGATGTGGGTGGTTATGATGATGTGGAAACAACATTGACTTGTCCTCCTGAGGGAACTGACCCGTAATCATGGGCTCGGGTGATTAATGAGTTGTTCTTAGATCCCGCTTATAGGAGCCGATCTGAAGCAAACAAATTAAATAGAGGTAAACAACGTTATCCGAGTTTTCATGGGAGCCAATCATATGCACAGAAGAGACATATGGAGGTAAAAGTATAATTGTTAGTATAAAAATAAGTATTAAATGTCGAAAGATTCATTTCTAAGAATTTTATTATTCATAGGGGAGTCGTCCGATTGATCTCTTTCAGAAGATGCATTTCAAAGAAGGTACGGGATGGGTGAATGCAAGCGCTGAATCGGACTGGGTAAGTTTAAACTAACATTGTGTGAATCTAGTATGTTTACATGTGTTTGGGTCAAAATGACCCATTTTAAGCAATTCTAGTATGTTTAAGTGTGTTTGGGTCAAAATGACCATTTGAACTAACTTTGATTGATTCTAGCATGTTTAAGTGTGTTTGGGTCAAAATGACCCATTTGAACTATCTTTTGATTGATTCTATCATGTTTAAGTGTGTTTGGGTCAAAATGACCCATTTGAACTAACTTTTAATTGATTCTAGCATGTTTAAGTGTGTTTGGGTTAAAATGGCTCATTTTAAGCAATTCTAGTATGTTTAAGTGTGTTTGGGTCAAAATGACCCATTTGGACTAACTTTTGATTGATTCTAGCATGTTTAAGTGTGTTTGGGTCAAAATTGCTCATTTGAACTAACTTTTGATTGATTCTAGCATGTTTAAGTGTGTTTAGGCCAAAATGACCCATTTGAACTATCTTTTGATTGATTCTAGCATGTTAAGTGTGTTTGGGTCAAAATGACCCATTTGTACTAACTTTTGATTGATTCTAGTATGTTTAAATGTGTTTGGGCCAAAATGACCCATTTGAACTATCTTTTGATTGATTCAAGCATGTTTAAGTGTGTTGGGTCAAAATGACCCATTTGGACTAACTTTTGATTGATTCTAGCATGTTTAAGTGTGTTTGGGTCAAAATGACCCATTTGGACTAACTTTTGATTGATTCTAGCATGTTTAAGTGTGTTTGGGTTAAAATGGCTCATTTTAAGCAATTCTAGTATGTTTAAGTGTGTTTGGGTCAAAATGACCCATTTGGACTAACTTTTGATTGATTCTAGCATGTTTAAGTGTGTATGGGTCAAAATTGCTCATTTGAACTAACTTTTGATTGATTCTAGCATGTTTAAGTGTGTTTGGGCCAAAATGACCCATTTGAACTATCTTTTGATTGATTCTATCATGTTTAAGTGTGTTTGGGTCAAAATGACCCATTTGGACTAACTTTTGATTGATTCTAGCATGTTTAAGTGTGTTTGGGTTAAAATGGCTCATTTAAGCAATTCTAGTATGTTTAAGTGTGTTTGGGTCAAAATGACCCATTTGGACTAACTTTTGATTGATTCTAGCATGTTTAAGTGTGTTTGGGTTAAATGGCTCATTTTAAGCAATTCTAGTATGTTTAAGTGTGTTGGGTCAAAATGACCCATTTGGACTAACTTTTGATTGATTCTAGCATGTTTAAGTGTGTTTGGGTCAAAATTGCTCATTTGAACTAACTTTTGATTGATTCTAGCATGTTTAAGTGTGTTTGGGCCAAAATGACCCATTTGAACTATCTTTGATTGATTCTATCATGTTTAAGTGTGTTTGGGTCAAAATGACCCATTTGGACTAACTTTTGATTGATTCTAGCATGTTTAAGTGTGTTTGGGTTAAAATGGCTCATTTTAAGCAATTCTAGTATGTTTAAGTATGTTTGGGTCAAAATGACCCATTTGGACTAACTTTTGATTGATTCTAGCATGTTTAAGTGTGTTTGGGTCAAAATTGCTCATTTGAACTAACTTTTGATTGATTCTAGCATGTTTAAGTGTGTTTAGGCCAAAATGACCCATTTGAACTATCTTTTGATTGATTCTAGCATGTTTAAGTGTGTTTGGGTCAAAATGACCCATTTGTACTAACTTTGATTGATTCTAGTATGTTTAAATATGTTTGGGCCAAAATGACCCATTTGAACTATCTTTTGATTGATTCAAGCATGTTTAAGTGTGTTTGGGTCAAAATGACCCATTTGGACTAACTTTTGATTGATTATAGCATGTTTAAGTGTGTTTAGGTCAAAATGACCCATTTAAATTAATATTTTTAATATGTTTAATGCAGGAACGAATTCAAGAGGAGTATGTGAGATCCTCTAGCGAGACTGGTGGAGACTTATCTGCTGTTGATAAGATTCAATGCATTGAGCGCGCCTTAGGTCAAAGGCGAGGACATATACGAGGTGTTGGTCGCGTGGTGAGACATCCCACCCCTGATTTTTCTAGCTCACAACCTCCAACACAACATTTGCAAGATGAAGTTGCAGAGCTTAGACAATCACAACAACAACAACAACAACAAATAGAAGAGATGCAACGACTGATCCAAGAGCAGATGGAAATGATGCGTCACTTCCAGCAGCAACGACCACCTGGAGGCAATTAGAGTTTATATTTTTATTAGATTTTATAGAACTTTAAACTACTTTAAAATTATATGAACTATTTGTGTGTTAATCTTGAATGTGATTTGCACTCATTATATGTTTGTTAAATTTGCATCAATTATGTGTTTGTTTAATTTTTATAATAAAAGCAGGTTCCAAAAAAATAAATAAATAAATAACAGTCTATAGCGACGACATGTCGTCGCTATAGAATGTTATCTTTTTTTAAAAAAAAATATATATTATCTCTAGGGACGACAAGTCGTCGCTATAGATAACATAAAAATATATATTGTTTATAGGAACGACATGTCGTCGCTATAGATAATATAAAAAAAATAAATATCTATAGCGACGACATGTCGTCGCTATAGATAATATACATATATATTTTTTTATTTTTTTTATTCGTCAATTTCAGAAACCTCGACTGTTATAGGGTCGACATGTCGTTGCTATTGCTAAATTTATGCCGACGACTTCTATCCCGACGACATTTTAACTTATAACTACTAACTTTTTGGGACAACATCTATAGCGACGATATGTCGTCGCTATAGATTAAAATAGTCTATAGCGACGACATGTCGTCCCTATAGGGTCTCACTTTTTCGTTGCTATAGACCCATTTTCTTGTAGTGCAGATAAGGTTTTTACCTTCCTCGAACTAAATCAGAACAAAACCGGTTTCCATCCCGAACCGACCAAAACACAAACCGATTTAGGACCGAACCCGTTCATCGGGCCAAACTAATTTGTGCAGTTCATATAACTACCAATATATGAGCTAATAGATGGGCCTAAAGTAGCTATGATAAAGAGCAAAACATGCGTACTGTTAGAGTAGGTCCAACTACCGATTTAATAAATTTATTTTTAATAATAAATTGGTATCAAAATTGTATTTTCAAAAGACAAATTGAAAAGATTTAGGTAAGATTCTATTCTTTCTTTATCCAACCACTAATATATTTTTATTTGAAATTTATGCAAATATCAAGTTGATGAGAAGGAATTTTTGGAATCAAATAGAACAAAAAGGTTATCTTTATTTTGCATTATCGGAAATATTCTTTTTAATTGCTTTTAAAAACATAATGAGGGTACATTTACGGATGTCATGTCTATTTAAGACTAGAATCAAATTAGCCGGTATCGATACGCTGTTGAGATGACATAATCTGGTTTTATACTGTCATATTCGCTAATTTATAAGTTACTTTAATACATATTCTTAATCCTATGGACCATGTCAAGCTGATCAAGTCATTCATGACGGGAATCTTCAGCTGGACGATTGTCAAACTATTGGTATTTTGGAAGCTTGCGTTATGTGGACGTTTATTCTAACAAAAAGTGATTATGTCGATGCTTTGTATCTTTTTGAGCACTTGTATGGGTTCGTATTCGAGACCATGAACTTTGAGTTTTTGAATACGCTCACTGATTACAAAATCTATTGGAATAATATTTACTTTTATCTTAATTCTTAAATAACTTTATCAATACTCCCATGTATTACATAAAAGCTATAATATTGTATGACAGGTGAACTTATGAGTGAGAAAAGAAGACAAAAGAAACCAGAGAAATCCGAGAATGGACATATGAATACAAATACAGTTAATTATACGAATGTTTGGTCTCAGACACATTCAATCCAAAACAAACTTCAAACCTTAAAACCCCTAAATTTCTAGTTTCAAATAAGTTCAATCGACCCATCCTTATAAATTGTATATCGACTTCAAAGGCATGTGTACGACATGAAAATCGAAAGCTAATCTTATACTTAGTACAATTTTGCTTAAGAGTGAGTTTATACAGTTTTATACCCTAAACCCTAAAATATATAATATAATCCTTAAAATTTTTTGATAAGAATTCAACTCAAACTTAGCCAAAATAAATAGCATGTATAATAGAATAGAGCTATTTCATAGAGGAATGAATGATTGATTCAATCAATGAATGATAGAATTCCAATCATAAAAGCAAACAGAAGATGCAAATGGGGTTGTAGTATCAAGTTCTAATTTTAAATTTTGAAATACTTTCTTTTAGGGTTCTTGCAAAATTCTTCATAAAAAAGTTGACCTACAATTTAAAAATGCATTAGGGAAGTGGAGAATGGAATTGGAATCATCTTGATTGGCCTTTTGGAATAAGAAAACATTTTAACTATTTTAATTAATCTAAAACGAAATACTTGCATTTAATTAAATTATATTATAAGTATTCCAGCTTTATGTGTGTCAACTAAAAGTGAAGAATCCAATTATGAAACACTTTACAACCCAAAAATTGCATTAGTAGTGCAATTTTCACACTTTTTCACCCTTGTTCCCATCTTCCACTTCAAGGAACTTGTTCTTTAAATATAGAACAATTATTATAAACCAGTGATTATTTATTACTAATTATTTCTTTGCATCATCAAAATTAAAATGTAATAATTCTTATTCCGAATTATTAAAGCTAATTTTTATTAAAATATTTAACTTTCTTACGTTCTAAAATTGACTTGATACCAAAGAAATGCTATCTTGGTCTATCGACGATCGAAGGTATTACTAGTTTATCAATAATAACGACAAACGTGAGATGGTATTCTTTGGTTAGCTCGTGAAATTGGATTAGTGGTGATCTTATAAACGATTGTTGTATTCTCTTAATAGATAGACAGTTACTTAACGTCTTTTGAATGTATGCATGCAATAAGTCGTTAATTGAAACTCATAGAGAATAAACATATGGTATAATTATTTCATTTCCAATTGAAATGTATTTTTTGTATTTAACATATGTATTAACTTAATTCGGTGAATAGAATCGACCCTTGTATGTCAATTTGATAGGCTTCTCAAGACAAAAGCATTTGACACCTGAAAAAATCAAGGATCCAACACTGCATATTATTAAATTAGGTTCTTGATCGCATTAGTGGTTGTGGGTTTTCAACACAACACAAAAATTCTAGTGTATTGGTCAGCTTTAATTTGAACCCATGATCATGCTAAGTTATATAGATCAGGTTTACATCAATCAGACTAGTTTACGAATTAACCCATTTACTTTTGTAATATGTATACATCTATTTTATGTTAAAAAGTCGGAGGAAGGTGAGGATGAAGTCAAGTCATCATGCCCCTTATGCCCTGGGCGACACAGTGCTACAATGCCCGGGACAAAGGGCTCTCTCTTCTTTCAGCTGATTCTCCTTTGGATAGATGGGGGTGTCGTTTTTCGTATTAGAAAATAAAAGTTAAAAAAGAAAGGATTATCATATTCTTAATTTAAACACATCTGTTTGCTAATAATTTTATGTATAAAAAAAATTAAAACGAACGTAAGTAAATCATGAATACGTCAAGCTAGATAAACAAGACATGTTCAAGTTTGACCCAACAAACTTAATACAATCCATTTAAGACTTCTAAATGTTACTTCTAAATCAATATATCGTATATCAAGTTATAAACCATTCCATACAAAAGTTGTTATTCTTCATTTATGATTAGGTATACACTAGTGTTAAGCCTCACTTGTTGTGAAGGGGGCGTAAAATTATGAAAAAAAAAATTAATGTCAAAACGTTACCGCAAACTGTACTTTAAAGGTGAGAAAAACGAAAGTTGAAAGTCATTGATAGGTTTCATATATACTTGGTAATTAAAAAGAGAAGAGAGAAAGGGGAAAAAACACCTAAAATGAAAATTTTAAAATATACACAACTTCATCTAAAGTAAAATTTACATCAAAATATAGATACAAATAAACCTTTCGCAAGAATATACTTGTAAATTTATATGAAATCATTATTAAAGGTTTACGAGGAAAAAAATTACAAGCAAACTCCTATCAAATGTGGTTGAGGAAAAAAAAAATTAAAAAAACATATAAAAAATTATATGATTTAGATAGCTAAGTCTAACTTAATGTGAAGAAACATATTAAAACTATATTAGAGGGTGAATTATAATTTTATAAAGTAATTTTTTATATACTTCTACTTTATGCGTAACTTGTTTTAAGTTTAGTGAATGTGTATATATATATATATATATATATATATATATATATATATATATATATATATATATATATATATATATTCTAATTATCAGCATATGTGTACATATTTCAATGCATGTAATACAACCATTGAATTCTTTTAATTTCTTTTATTTTAAACCTAATCTATTTACATCTTTTACAATTTAACCCCTATAATAATTTATTTTCAATTTTTTTCTCCTATCTTTTCATCATTCAATTTCTTCGTTTATATTTCGGTCTAAATTTTAAAATTTAACTGATATAACGTGCGTGCGTGGTTCAACCTATACTTTTCATCATTCATTTTCAACCTAATCTATTTGTTCCCGTTTAATGGCTCCGTCGCAACGTGTGCACCCTAGATTGACTTGGTTATTATTTTTAATATTTTATATTTCACGTGTGTGTTTGTTTCTGGTTTTGTTTTTGTTTTTCTTTTTGTATTTCTATTTTAATAAAATCTTTTCCAATATTGGTGGTCGCTAATTATAGTTTGACATTGGTGCTATTTAACACGGTTTTACTCACCCGACGCAACGCGGGGGCCTAATACTAATATATACTATGTACCAAAAAGTTAATCCACTCGTGCAAATACTAACACAATTGCAAAGCTTAAAAAGCCTCATAAGTACATAAAATTTCGTGGGGATATAACCACTTTATAAAACACGCTAATAAATACAAACAGTTAAGGTGGAAAAAAGCTAAATTCTCATCACCAGAGTCCTCAAACCAGATTACTTGAGAACTTTCAAGACCACACCAATATCGTGTGTTTTTTTTAATTAATAATCTATTTTTTATTAACCACCTATATGACATGCACCCAAGGTTTAAAAGAACGGAATCAAGCCTCGAGGCGAACCGAGGCGTAAGCCCGAGACGGACTTAGAAAATTAGTATAAAAATTATATATCTTACAAAAATAAAATGCTAAAACATCAAACAAAGCACTTTTCTAATTAATATCATCATCAAATTCAAAAGTCATCAGTCATAATGTATCACAAAGTCTAAAACATAAAACAAACATCAATTTACACACTAGTTAATCGCATCAGCAATTAGAATCAAATTAACATAATTGCAACATCAATTCAACATCAATTTACAAAATTCAAAATCAATTTACACACTAGTATAATTGCAGCAGCAATTAAGACCAAATTAGCACAATTACAACATCAATTTACAAAATTCAACAACAATTAGAACCAAATTAACTAATTACAGCAACAAACTAGTATACATGCAGCAGATAACAGTAAACAAATAAGAAGACAAAACTAATCAGGGGATTTCAGTTTGTTTAAATCAATTAACCAGCAACAAGAAATCAAGTTGTGGTCATATTAAACATGAAAAGAAGACAAAATCGGAGGAATTTCATACTGAATCGAAGAAGAAACTGAAAAGAAGACAAAACGTATGCCTCGGAGATATTAACAAGTAAATGAGTCAAAAATCAAAACAGCAACCCAGGTTTTACCCATTTGACCCATTAGACCTAAACGGGTCAAAACTGCAACCTCTATATTAGGTTTCTAAGATTACACTATTACAGTAATACAATTCAACATACCTTATTAAGCAACTGGAAATTTAGTTACTAAAGGATCCACTTGGCAACATATGAAGTGAATTGCAGTCGGGCTTTTATATCCAAAAGGTAATTTGATGTTTTACTGATACGAGTGTTCATGGTTCTTTTGGTGTTAAAATCATTACATAGCAAATTAACTAGTCCACCTGACATCATTTTAAAGCAAAGTAAGGAAAGAAGGCAATACAATGTCCATAATCTGTAATCATCATACATAAAGCAAACAGATATTGAAATGTTACCATAGTAAAATTCTCCAGAACCTGGGGTGATCATACACTATTGAAACCCATTAAACCACCTAAACCGAAGCAAATCAGGTTGTTTGATATCAATGCAGTTAGGTTCACAATTTAAAAAGCATGTTTAACGTTTCGCTTCGAACTGGTTGTCCCTTTATCTTTGTTATTTATTTCCTTTTTCCTTCTTTGGAATATGCATGCATATGTATAGTATCCATGAAGCGTATTTATCATTTTTGAAATTTAATATTGAACTAACGGTTTTATAACAAGTTCAAACCGCCAAACGAAACCCTTTTGGCCAGTTGACCCAACCAACAGGCCAGTTTAGTTTGCCCCTTTTTCCTCGAAAACATAGCATTTCGGCACATGATCTTTTGTCAAAACTGGCCGAAGTGGGCCGTGAAGTGAACATGTGCCAACCTAGTTGTTAACAACAGAATAGATGCTTGTAAGTACAAAAAAAGAAGGAAACAGCAAATTCAGTATTCATATATATATAAAGATCATACTACTGAGATAATGAGCCAATACCTGTTGGTGAAAAATTTGAGAATAAGCTCACTTGTATGCATCATTCATCAACAACTATCTCAGAAAGCTATGAAAGACCCACACCCTAGTTTCCCAAGTTGTGAAAAGTTGGTATTTGAGACTAAAACAAACAAACAAACATAAACAAATAAACATACCTAGTATGTCCCACTGAAAGTAGAGTCTGGAAGGGATAGGTGGTGGTCAGTCTTTCCTCTATCTTGGTATTTGAGACTAAGTTTAAGAGAATTAGGTGCTAATATTTATTACTTGGTTACCTACAACGGACAAGTAAGATCACTTACTTAACTGAAAGAAACCAATCATACTCAATAGGAAACAAAATTAATTTATGTCTCTACAAGAATAACTTTGCATTAACTTCATAATTAATCACACTCTTACTACTTCTGCTTTTTTCCTTGCATTTCCTCACCCTGTGTGAGTAGACATATAGGTAGAACCTTTTAATCCAACTCTTACTACTTCTACCTAAGAGAGATTTCATAAGAAATGCATAGCCTTAAATACCATGAACACAGTATGGGTGTCGTGCTCGGATGGGAGTAGTACTATAATAGGTGACCTCCTAGGAAGACTCCAGCCATGTAAACAGAAACATAGTCAAATGATGTTCTTGTATGCAGATCATACAATTATCATTTGTTCAAAAATAGCTTGGAAGTAACTCTTTTATGCCACCAACTTGTGAGTTTGAGTCAATTGCAAGTGCTAATTTAGATACAAAAAAAGTTTGTACAGTTACATTGTAATTCAAACAAATTTATTGGTCATTTGGTCCCATAATGGATGAATAACATGATATGAATGAATAATTTATGAGAAGAGATCTTTGTTGAATTGAAGGAGTTGAATACTCGAATTGAAGTTAAAAAAAGATAGATAACAATCCATACAATAAGTTTTCCATTACCAAAGAACTTCAACTACAAAAGCATGTTTGTAGCGGAAAAACAAACAAACAACTCTTTAGAACACATTCAAAGATAGAAATCCAAACACTAATCTAGACTCACTCAACTTTACAATAGGAATGTCTCCGAGAACACTAGGGCTGTTCAAAAAGCTCGACGCTCGAAACTCGCTCGAACTCGTTCGAAAAATGCTCGGAATTTTGCTCGTTCGATTTTCCGCTCGGTTATAAACGAACCGAGCGGCTCGGTTCGGTTTGAAAACGAACCGAGCACGAGCAAAGGTACGCTCGCTCGTCGCTCGCTCGGTTTCGCTCGAATTATTTTTAGTTTAGTTTTTATATATTTTATATATGTTAATTTAAAAAATTATTTATCAATTATATATATTTTATTTTCTAGTCAAAAATCAAAACAACCTAATTAATAAAAACCCTAATTCTCTACTCACTCCATACATTCAAAAATAACCCTTTACCCTATCCACGCCTCCATCCCGTCGAGCAAAGATCCACGCCTCCATCCCGTCGAGCAAAGATCCACTGCCTACCTCCGTCCTCCAGGCTCCAATACTCCATCCACGATTCCACGCCACCATCCACCGCCTCCAGCTCCGGCCTCCATCCACGCCTCCATCCACGCCTCCATCCCGTCGCCGTCGCATGGTAGGTCGCTGTCGTTCGCCATTTGATGTTGTGTAGATAAATTTGATAATAAGTTAATGACTATGACCCTTATTGATGAGTATGAAACTTGTTCAGGATAATTTGTTCTTACATGTTCTTGATTAGAGTTTGATTACAAATTGTTGGGCCCTTTTGATTTACCATCGCTCCATCCACGCCTCCTGTAACATTTCGTATTTTGCAAATAATAATAATAATAATAATAATAATAATAATAATAATAATAATAATAATAATAATAATAATAATAATAATAATAATAATTATAATAATAATTATAATAAAACAATAATAACAATAATAATAAATAATAATGATAATAATGATAACAATAATAATAATAATAATAAATAATAGTAATAATAAAGTCCAGGGGGGGTATTCTGCAATTTTTGAAAGTTTAAATAAATTTTAAAAACATAAAATAATAAAATCAAAACCCCAGGGACCAATTGTGTAAATTATAAATTTACACAACCAGCCCCTCCTCACCCCCGCAATTCCGGCACCGGATCCGGCCACCTTCCGGCGGCTCTCCGGCGAAGCCGAAACCACCAAATTACACGGTTTTGATCAAATCAAACCGTCCCGACACCTTCACATGCACGATTCGAACCTAACACCTATAATAATTCGAAGATCAAATCGGTAGTGCGATCTAAACCGACCCACGTTCATGGTCGGTAACTTTACAGCCTCAAAATCGCACTAAGACTCAACAATAATCGAATAAAACCAACCTACTCGATGCTATAAATAATCCTAATCAGTCTATGCTTTCAATTGCATCAATTAAAACACAGAAACCTCAAACCGATCTTCTTCTTCCCGCGATCTGCAACACACTCGAATTCGTACTTAGAACTATTATAAGTCACAATTAACAGAGGGCAATTGATCCTTGACCTTGTTTGAAGCTACCTGTGAAGTGAATTTGGTTTTCATCATCGTTCGATCATCACTCGACTTCAAGCTAAAACCGCGACCTGTTCTTCATCTTTTCTTGTCAATCGGGTGTCCAACCAGGTAATTAAATACATCATTACGTTCGATTTTTGATGGGGATCAAAAGCCCCATGATCGTTTGAATTAACATCATCAATCCGATTTTCAATTTGGATCAGATTGATTCTAGGGTTCTTAGAATCAATGAGGAACTGCAAGTGATGTTTAAATGAATTAAAACCCAATTATAACCGCGGCTGAGGCCCTTAGTCCACCGGTTAAGTGTGTGTGTTGTGAAACAGGAGGTCCCGGGTTCGACCCCGGGCACCCCCTTTTATTTTTAAAATGCCTTTTAAAGCCCCAAATAAATACATAAAAATTCTTAGAAATTATAAAAATTAATTTTATAAACCTTCCTTATTTTAAATGTTATAAAATGAATTACTGCAAATTTACTTTATTTAAAAACCATAATAATATTTATAAAATAATAATTATAAATATTATAAATAAATATTTTTATAAGAATGGACCTTAAATAATAGTTTAAAATTCTAAATTATTATTGGGTTAAACGTTGCATTTAAATTACTGTTTGAAACGTATTTATTTGGTTACAAAACTTTATTCAAATCTTATATATATCTTACAAATTTTTATAAACGTTTTCTTTTCACATCTTTAAGTATATAAAATATTATAAACTTCTTTTCATTTTATTTCACGAAAATATAATTTGTTCCCAATTATTAAATATAATTAATCGACAAAACCTCAAGTATAAATTCTAATACCTTAATACACGTGAAATCATTAACTACAATTTTATACATACATGCATCTATATATAGGTACCTTGTAGAGGAATTCATTGAAACGACGCTGGTTATTATTTCTTATTAATCATCCAAAATATACTTAATCGCAAGTGAGTATTTCTATACCCCTTTTCTTATTTCACACACTTTTGGGTGAAACATGTTACCGTATAAACGTTACACTTGTAAATACGTTTGATTCTTGTAAACTTATGGCAATTTGCTTGTGTGTTGTGATTAGTTGAATCTTGTAGCTACCATGTAATGTCGAATATATGTACAATCATTAACTATTGCTAGCCTGGCGACGTCATAGATCTATGGGCCTGACAAGCCTGCTTGGTTGATCCAAGTACACTTAGCTAATCGTATATTCTTGTAAACGTTTGAGACTTGTAAAACTTTGTCAAGGTTTGATTGTGCATTCTGTCTTACATCCCTAGTTACCTTGTTCTCTAATTTACAACATGAATTGCCATCTTTTATATACTTATGTATGAAAAACTATAGAATGCTCACCAACAATATGTTGACCCTTTATTTTTAACATGTTTCAGGTTACTCTTTGAAGCTTATCACACTTAGGATTGGACTTAGAGATTTGTTTAAACGTTTACTTGTATTGATACAATTGAATCTTGATTAATATATTTGGAACAAATAATAGCGTTATGTGGCTGTGAACAATCGTAACTCTCACGCCTTGACGATTCCGCCGTCTAGGTTGGGGTGTGACAGATTGGTATCAGAGCCCATAACTATAGGGATTTAGGTTATTAGAAATGGTGACCTAGACTATAGTTGCATGAACCTCATAGAAAGATCTTATACTTTTGTGCTCACATATTGTTTGAAATGCTACATAATGCTATGCCTTTTGTGCAATTTGATGCCTTAGCATAGGATTACCTTATGTATGCTTAAAAACTTAGACTCCCTAAACTTAACTTCGACTCTTTGACTCTCCCCGACAAATGAACTTCCTAAGCATATTCTCAACGACATGTGGAATCTACACTTATCATCGTGGATTTAATTCCTTAGACTCTATGTCTAATCTGTGAAAATCTCATCAAGGTTTTGATTTCATAAACCAAAGAAATTTGTGTGGCACATAGACACCTGTATTCTGGATTTCCTGGCAAAAGGCCTTCGGGCTAAGGCAAGCGTATTCGTATAAATCTCATTGAGGGAACCGTTACGCTACCTGGGGATTTCTGGGATGAGTGATAAACTGTGGTCAAAATACACAAATCTCTAAGGCAAATGAGTCAATTTACCTTGACGTGTCAACGATTCCAAATGGTAATGCGTTACCAAATGGAACCATCCTTTTGTATCTTAAAAATCCTTGAATCCTTGAACTAGTTTATCATCAAAGTTTAAATACTTTCTCATTCTTAACCTAAATAATATTCCTGTTAATATTAAACCCATCCTACATTTCAACTCTTACGTTTAAACGCTCAATGTGTAACATGTAACGTTATTGAACTCAACGTTTCATGTAACTATTTCTATACCTTGACCAACGTGAACATGGATTTTAACATACCCAAAGATATTGGGAATCTAAACCGTATGTCTTTAAAACTTTAAACCGTTACCTATGGTTCTCTTCTTAAGGATGTGTCCTATAACTAAGAACATGCAAAGCTGTAGATGAAATTCCTACATCTCAGGATACTTTGCTAATTGAATATTAACCTTGTTAATTTAAAGTGGTCACTCACCTCAATGATCGAATAAACTAATTATAACTTTGTTACCACTTATAAGTACACGTGTCTTCAATAAGGCTATGGGTGACCTCATATCTTGGGAAGTCCTTGTATTTTCCTTTCGATTGTGAATCGAATATTCACATCTCATCATGGTGTTGAATCATTCTTGTCCTTGATTTCGTCTTCCTGATTTAAGACATCCAAGATTTGAACATCATAACAAATCCTGTTACCTCGAACTGTGACCTAGAATTTTGTAAGTATGATTTTCCTTTTGGTTACATTGTTGAAATTTGAAATTTCTAAATTTCTAAGTGATATTCTTTTCCTTTCGTTGTTAAGTCGAACCTTGAACCGTCTACACCATGGGAGATACAAGGGTTTGTAAGTCAATCTATGACTAAGAACGCTCGTACCTCCTAAACAATTCTAACTCATCAAAGCAGGGATGATTCCTTTACTTTGATGATTCTCTATTCGTTTCGATAAATGGTTTTCAATTGTGTATTTTATGAAATTTCATCCTCTGGATTGGAGTGATTACCTTATCTTGAGGATTGACTCCAAGTATTCCCTTTGGAATGGCTTTTCACAAATGACATGATCTCACCAAAATAGGATTGAAACCCGTACTTTGGTGACAAATGTTAATTTTTGATGTTCCTTGTTATTATGAAGCTCAATCATCAAGATGGGCGTGAATTCCATACCTTGATGATAATTTCATTTTTATGGATTGTATTCTCTCAAATGAAACGATCTCATCAAAGTAGGAGTGAATTCTGGATTTTGATGAAGAAGTTCATCCTGTTATATTTTGTTTTTTTTGTAAAACTTCATCGTTAAGATAGGAGTGATTTCCCTTACCTTAATGGTGAGTTATCTCGTCTTATTTCTGTAGATCCTCAACAATGAGTTGGGATCGAATTTTTTTGGTAAGTTAATGGTCATATCTTGGGAATACACCATCAAGTTAGGAGTGAAAACCACACCTTGATGACTATTCTTATTTCTTGATCTTCAACTTACCATGGGTGTAATCAAGTGCCGAGAAGCATGTAGTAACTTGAAGGTGGGTGAATCAATGTTGGTGATTCGACCCATCAAGCCAAATCATGATCTCTGAACTAGACCCGATTGTTTTAGGTTGATTTTGATTCCAAGCTTGAAGCATGTAAATACTTAAATCAAATTCTTTCCCTTTATCTTCATATTTTGACTCGATCTAGCTACATCGTACCATTTATTCCCTACTTATCAACTTTCATTTTGAGTTATCATTAAAACCTGATTGCGTAATGATAGCTTCCTAAACAACCTTCCTGCCAAATAAAGACATTACTAATTTGTGTTCATGGCTTCCTAGCCACACGAATGTTCTCAGCTGTGATTATGAATTTGATGAACCGCATGTGCAAGTCGTACTTGGAAAGCTACTGGTGTTTGCCTTAATCAACAATATCCTGAATTATTTAAATTTTAATCCAATCGTGAACGCTATCGTCGTTGATCAATGCAATTCTTATTATTGTGTCATTTCTTGGACCATCTTTGAACTCCTTATAACAACCTCTAGTAATCTTTCTGAATGTCTTTCCCTCAAAACCACATTTATTCTGAAAACCAATTACAACGATTTTCCTTATACTAAAGTTAATCTTTAATCTTAACAAACACGATACTCGTATCAACGTTACACTAATAACACTTTGAACCCACATTAACATGAGTAAACAAGAACCGATTACCTAGAAACCCATTAAAGTTACTTGCTTGAGAAGCTCTTATGAATTTCATCCAAAACATCCGGAACTTATTTCTCATGTTCGTTAAGCCGAGTCCCGTATCAATCTTATGTATGGCGTTTTCACACATGACAAAAATTCTTTTTAACCGTATTGAACTGTTTGGAATACAAACAATTGTCAATTAAAAATCTTAAAGGAATAACTTGCACACTTTAGAACATATAAGATTATAAATGGTGAAACTTAGCAAACTTAAGAATCATAGTCAAACTTATTGAATTTAAACATTCCCAAGAGTGCACTCGTGAACACGAAAGGACATCTAAGTCTCCTCATAACCTTAAAATTTGTTTCTGATGATTAAATTTCGGGACGAAATTTCCTAAAGTAGGGGAGACTGTAACATTTCGTATTTTGCAAATAATAATAATAATAATAATAATAATAATAATAATAATAATAATAATAATAATTATAATAAAACAATAATAACAATAATAATAAATAATAATGATAATAATGATAATAATAATAATAATAATAATAATAATAAATAATAGTAATAATAAAGTCCAGGGGGGGTATTCTGCAATTTTTGAAAGTTTAAATAAATTTTAAAAACATAAAATAATAAAATCAAAACCCCAGGGACCAATTGTGTAAATTATAAATTTACACAACCAGCCCCTCCTCACCCCCGCAATTCCGGCACCGGATCCGGCCACCTTCCGGCGGCTCTCCGGCGAAGCCGAAACCACCAAATTACACGGTTTTGATCAAATCAAACCGCCCCGACACCTTCACATGCACGATTCGAACCTAACACCTATAATAATTCGAAGATCAAATCGGTAGTGCGATCTAAACCGACCCACGTTCATGGTCGGTAACTTTACAGCCTCAAAATCGCACTAAGACTCAACAATAATCGAATAAAACCAACCTACTCGATGCTATAAATAATCCTAATCAGTCTATGCTTTCAATTGCATCAATTAAAACACAGAAACCTCAAACCGATCTTCTTCTTCCCCGCGATCTGCAACACACTCGAATTCGTACTTAGAACTATTATAAGTCACAATTAACAGAGGGCAATTGATCCTTGACCTCGTTTGAAGCTACCTGTGAAGTGAATTTGGTTTTCATCATCGTTCGATCATCACTCGACTTCAAGCTAAAACCGCGACCTGTTCTTCATCTTTTCTTGTCAATCGGGTGTCCAACCAGGTAATTAAATACATCATTACGTTCGATTTTGATGGGGATCAAAAGCCCCATGATCGTTTGAATTAACATCATCAATCCGATTTTCAATTTGGATCAGATTGATTCTAGGGTTCTTAGAATCAATGAGGAACTGC
Organism: Flaveria linearis; assembly: GCA_024085815.1. Lineage (NCBI taxonomy): Eukaryota > Viridiplantae > Streptophyta > Magnoliopsida > Asterales > Asteraceae > Flaveria > Flaveria linearis. The sequence goes on along the minus strand of CM044004.1, from coordinate 6,571,520 downwards.
AAGTGATGTTTAAATGAATTAAAACCCAATTATAACCGCGGCTGAGGCCCTTAGTCCACCGGTTAAGTGTGTGTGTTGTGAAACAGGAGGTCCCGGGTTCGACCCCGGGCACCCCCTTTATTTTTAAAATGCCTTTTAAAGCCCCAAATAAATACATAAAAATTCTTAGAAATTATAAAAATTAATTTTATAAACCTTCCTTATTTTAAATGTTATAAAATGAATTACTGCAAATTTACTTTATTTAAAAACCATAATAATATTATAAAATAATAATTATAAATATTATAAATAAATATTTTTATAAGAATGGACCTTAAATAATAGTTTAAAATTCTAAATTATTATTGGGTTAAACGTTGCATTTAAATTACTGTTTGAAACGTATTTATTTGGTTACAAAACTTTATTCAAATCTTATATATATCTTACAAATTTTATAAACGTTTTCTTTTCACATCTTTAAGTATATAAAATATTATAACTTCTTTTCATTTTATTTCACGAAAATATAATTTGTTCCCAATTATTAAATATAATTAATCGACAAAACCTCAAGTATAAATTCTAATACCTTAATACACATGAAATCATTAACTACAATTTTATACATACATGCATCTATATATAGGTACCTTGTAGAGGAATTCATTGAAACGACGCTGGTTATTATTTCTTATTAATCATCCAAAATATACTTAATCGCAAGTGAGTATTTCTATACCCCTTTCTTATTTCACACACTTTGGGTGAAACATGTTACCGTATAAACGTTACACTTGTAAATACGTTTGATTCTTGTAAACTTATGGCAATTTGCTTGTGTGTTGTGATTAGTTGAATCTTGTAGCTACCATGTAATGTCGAATATATGTACAATCATTAACTATTGCTAGCCTGGCGACGTCATAGATCTATGGGCCTGACAAGCCTGCTTGGTTGATCCAAGTACACTTAGCTAATCGTATATTCTTGTAAACGTTTGAGACTTGTAAAACTTTGTCAAGGTTTGATTGTGCATTCTGTCTTACATCCCTAGTTACCTTGTTCTCTAATTTACAACATGATTGCCATCTTTTATATACTTATGTATGAAAAACTATAGAATGCTCACCAACAATATGTTGACCCTTTATTTTTAACATGTTTCAGGTTACTCTTTAAAGCTTATCACACTTAGGATTGGACTTAGAGAAATAAACGAATGATCTGGATGTATCTTTGTTTAAACGTTTACTTGTATTGATACAATTGAATCTTGATTAATATATTTGGAACAAATAATAGCGTTATGTGGCTGTGAACAATCGTAACTCTCACGCCTTGACGATTCCGCCGTCTAGGTTGGGGTGTGACACCTCCTGCCTCAATCGGTTCCACGCAGACCACGCCACCCTCCATCGCCTCCAGCTCCGGCCTCCAGCTCTGGCCTCCTGCCTCCTGCCTCAATCGGTTCCACGCCTCCATCCCTGCCTCAATCGGTTCCACGCAGACAGCAGCCGTTAGCAGTAGGTATATCCTCTTGTTCTATAGTTTTTTGGTTTTCAGTAGGTTGCAGCTTGATTATTATGACTAGTTTGATTTTGGTGGGTTGATTAAAGATATGTTCTATAGCAGTAGCTAAATAGTAACTTAGCTTGATTCTACTTTGTAGGGCTGTTTAAAGATTTTGGTGGGTTGATTTGCAGTAGCTAAACTTAATATATGTAGAATGTCTTCTTAATTTTGGTGGGTTGATTTGCAGTAGCTAAACTTGATTTGCAGTAGCTAAACTTAGCTTGATTCTACTTTGTAGGGTTGTTTAAACTTAATTTTGGTGGGCTGTTTTAGTTTGTTGATTGGTTATTAGTTCATATTAAACTTAATATATGTTTTGTTTTGTAGAATGTCTTCTCGTAAAGAATCAAATGGAATCGAGGGTCCTAATGTTGAGCTAAGTGATGGTGAGAGTGTGGAGTTAGTTGATGAATTGAAAAGCAAGGACAACACAACTAAAGATGGTGCAGCAAAGGGTAAGCGAAAGAATAGTTCTGAAGCGCATGAACATTTTGTAGACATTGAAGGGATGTATAAAGGAAAGATGGTTAAAAAAAACAATGCATCCATTGCAAGCATAGCTACGTAGCACATACCTCGGGCACAACATCAAGTCTTAAGAGACATCTCAATGAGTGTGCATTATTCCAAAGATTGAAAGGTAATAATAAGGGTTTCATTAATTTTGAGTCAAGTGCCAGTGATAACAATAAGGTTTTCATGAGTTTTGATTCAAGTGGGGGTTACAATCCAATGAAATGTAGGGAGATTATTGCAAAAATGATCATAGCTCATGAGTTACCTTTCTCAATTGTAGAATATCATTGGTTTAATCAGTTAATGAAGTATAACAATCCCTTATATCAAAAAGTAAGTAGGTCAACAATTACAAGAGATTGTGTCAAAGTGGTGGATGTAGAAAAACAAAGGATAAGAAAAATTTTGAAAAAAGTTGATATGATATCACTTACAAGTGATTGTTGGACCTCAAACCAAACTATTGGGTACATGTGTTTAACGGCTCATTTCATTGATTCTGATTGGAAAATGCAAAAATGTATAATTGGTTTCAATGAACTTGCACCACCCCATAGTGGTGAGGTCATATCAGATGGTATCTTAGAATGCCTTATTAAATGGGGCATTCAAGACAAGATAGCCACAATTACCCTTGACAATGCATCCAACAATGATAGGGCAGCCACTATTTTAAGAAATAACTTTGAGTTAAAAGGAAAATTACATTTTGAGGGGTTGTTTTTTCATGTTAGATGTTGTGCTCATATCTTAAATTTGGTAGTGCAAGATGGGTTAGGAACTATTGAATCAAGTCTTTCAAAAATTAGAGAAGGTGTAAAGTATTTGAGAAAGTCTTCTGGTCGTTTATTGAAATTTGGTGAAATAGCGATTACTCTTGGTATTTCCACTCGTCGGTCTCTATGCACCGATGTAAAAACTCGGTGGAACTCAACACATCGAATGCTTGAATCTGCTATTCATTATAAACAAGCTATTCAGGGTTATGCATTAAGAGATTCTAACTTATATGGTGCCCCACAAATGAGGAATGGTCTCGAGCAGAAAGGGTTTCCAAGCTACTTGAAGTTTTTTTGAAAGCTACTAATCTGTTTTCAGGTACATCATACCCGACTTCAAACTTGTTTCTTACTGAGATATACAAAGTAAAGAAAGAGATATATAATGCTTTCATATCAGATGATACTTTCTTGGCTAGCATGAGTGTACCTATGTATGAAAATTTTGAAAAATATTGGGGGGAAATTGGAGTACTTATGTCTATTGCATCTATTTTATATGTAGCAATCTGCAAAAGAAGAAGAAAATTTGGAAATTGAGATGTTGGTTCCTAACGAGTGTGACAACAACTAACAAAAGAAGAAGGTATATTTTATATTTACATATTTATAGTTTTTTAATGTGTACTAAATATGGAATTAATACATTTGTATCTTTTGAATTAACTTCTGTTTCTTTAAACTTTGAATTAGGTTGATTAGCGTAAATGCAAGATTATTGGATGCTGATGATTAGAGAATAAAAGCGATACGATGGATTTCTATTTTGAGGTGGTGGACTTGGGTTTTATGGTGATTGATTAGAGTTTGAGTTAAAAACTAAAACTTTATGTATTGGATAGTTGGATTTCTATTTTGTTGAACTTGTTTTGTATGTTTATTTGTTACTTTGTTAACTTTGGGTTGGAACTTGAATGTTAAAACTTGAATGAATTATTACTTTTATTTAAATTCTAACACAAAACCGAGCAAAACCGAGCGAAACCGAGCGCTCGGTTTAAAACCGAACCGAGTTCGAGCATGAAGTTTGCGCTCGAATTTGTAAATCCGAACCGAACCGAGCCGCTCGGTTTGAAACCGAACCGAGTTCGAGCGGAGCTGCGTTCGGTTCGGTTCGGTTCGTGAACAGCCCTAGAGAACACCAAAAATATAATAAGCTAGTTAAGTAAGAGATAAAGCTATTAGCTTTGTTTTTCTTTGTTGAATGAAATCTAAATGGAGACTCTATCTTCTTTTTGTCAAAACTGAATTTGAATGTGGAATATAGGGTTAGATACATAATTAAGCACACTAAACAGCATGTGTTGAGTGTTTTGGTCCATTAGTAGTAGACTTCCTTAGAAAAATGTTGACCTCTGCCCTTTGCATATGGCTCCAAGAGATGAAAAGAAAACCAAGTTTTATGCACTATCATTCATCTTTTCTTGGATTATTAATTTGTTCCATATGGTACTAAAATATGAAAACTACAAACCCTTGATAGTCCTAACACATAATATACCATAGTAAATGAAATCTCTTTGCAGTCCTATCTTCATAATCCTAAAGAGTAAAATGGAAAATGTCCTCTAAAAACACTCGATACAACCCCAAAATTTTACTGATTGATCATGTTGGATGGCCACCAGATACATTTGGTATTCTATTGAACACAATTTAGGCTAAACAATGGAGTATTATTCATGATGAGCGATTTATAACCTAACAACAGCTGCAATAAAATCCCATTCATAACTTGAAATCAAAAGAGGGACAAAAGATCAAATACCTTAAAGAAGACTCGGGTTCGATGCATATATAACACTTAAAGGTTATCTTGCGGTAGCCGGTTTGGGTTCTTTAAATAAACCCGGGTTTGATCCTCTACGCGTAAACACCCGGATGCCCCCCGTAGCAAAAGTGAAGACCGGGAGCACAGACCTAGGTTCGAGCATAGTGTAACGTTATGACATATGTAGTAGTTCGAATATACTTATTGATGTCTCGTGATGACCACGTGAACCGCATTGCCTCCTATGAATGCTTGTGATGAAGGTGTGATAGGCCAGTTAACGAGTCCGGTAGCACCCTTTCTTTTAGAATGAATATGCATCCCACATGAGGTTTAATCTGTTCACATGTGAAACGGGTGATCTATAAAGAAATGTGAAATTCTTTCGGTTTGTCGAGTCGATTTTTTTATTAGGTTTTCATTGGTAGGTTTGTTTAAAGTATTATTTTTATTGTTTAAGTTGTTCGGGATTTAATCAATTAATAGAAATTTGAGTTTAGCTCAACATTCATATCACTTCCTCTATATCTTCTTCTATATATTCTGTTAACTTTAAACTAGTGTGTTTTCGCATGTGTGTTTGCGCGCATGAAAGACTAATTAAACCAAGGCTAAATAAGTGTACATTGTCTGATCATCATGTTTGTAACATCACAACCTTTTTTATTAAAGAAGCTGCTATTTGTTCTAGAATTCTAACATAACTGAATGTGCATAAAGATTAAGCAAATATAATTTACCTCAAGACACCGGCATATTAATTTGCCCAGAACCAATTTCAACAACACCCCAACCTAGTTAAACTCGTATTAGGCGAAAAACCAAGTTCCAACAATAACCAAAGTACTGTAGCAGATAAAACATTTTTGTTCTTTTCGTCTTGCCTTTAAGAATGAATGTGGCCACTACCAGAAGAATGAACCATTTAAACTATTTTTTCATGCGTATAGCTTTTTAAAAAGAAATTTAAACAATTTTACAACTCACTTCATTTGTCAAAATTTTGACTGTAGCACAGACTTGATGCAACAATAAACCCATAAAAGAGCCAAAGCATAACATAGGCATCTAGTTGCTGAACGCATATGTCACCAATGAACAGTCAAGTTGAGAATATAAGTCAAAATTAAACTTGTTTTCTATATGAAATCTAAAATAAGACATTAATGGCATGTTTGGAGTGTAGAAGTCATTTATCATTATGGTTGGATTCTATTATATAGTTCAAAATCAATATTCGTATTGTCAATTTTGGTTATTAAATAGGCAATTTTAGTGATTACCGTACTTTTTACATGTATAACTCATAAATCATATTCTATTTTGAACACATGTTTTTTGAAAGGAGGTTATTTTTTTTATCGTATCTGTCTTGGTGATTATCTATAATAAAAATCTAAACTTTTGGATAAAAGTGTGTCGGTAAACCCATGCTTACTTTTGCCTTTGTGAGCCGAACCTTTTGACCTGGGCATTTTTTAAAATATTGTGAAACAAAGTTGATACCTTAAAAGCAGGAATAGAATGACGCGTTCTTTTGAAAACATCGAACCAAGTGGTGGTCTACGACCAAGATCTGGGGAATAGAATGATCGTCTCACTGAAGAGTATCTACAAAAACTTAGAACCAATACCTGACCAATGTGTGATTACATATGCATGAAGATATTAACCAAAAGTAATTATAAAGACATATCGATTAGTAGGCAATGGGGAGGTAGTCTGATCATATACAATATTGAACTCTCTTTATCTCCGGCATTAAGAATGAACTAAGAAGATGTATGGATATATTTCAAACTCATACACTATTCAGTTACTAAAATTGAAAAAAAACATAACCAAAATACACATACTTGGAGCTGCGAAAACCATCATCGTGCATTAAGAATTAACTCGTTGATATGATCAAATAACTTGTAATCTTTAGCAACAAAGATTCATAAAGTTCTTCTTTCTAACTGCTTGCTACTAACACTATATATAATTCTATTTTTTTCAAGCAGCTAAACACTACTTTTAATAAACCTTTTGAAACAACTCTTTTCCCTACAAAGTTTCCTATCTCGAAAATTTTTATACAGTAATTTCATCATATAAAGTCAGAGTGGCTTTATGAGATCAATCAATGACCATTGAGCAAACATGAATAATGTTTTACATGAACTCAAATATCTTGTTTATCTATCAATTATATAAGATCATCTCTCTTGATAAGAGATAGGAAGTAATTATAAAAGCTATCGAAATCTTCAACCAATAAAATCAACAATATAATCAAACAGCTCCAGCGGGTCCATCTATAATATTTGGTTAAGAATCATCATTGATCAAGATAACATGCAAACATAAAATTGAAATAAATATAAACTAGATTTTTTGCCCCGCGCGTTGCGCGGGGTCTTTCGTCATGATCGAAATTATCAAAACGCAAATGTCAAACAAAATGTAACAGTTACCATTTCAATGTAAAATCCTAAAGCATGTAGAAAGGTAAAACAAACCCGCCGCTACGACTCTCACTCCGTCGATAACCTTAACGGCTACTTCATCGTAATTTGTAAAAGTGATAAAATAATTTTATCGAACATATAACAACTCAAAATGTACATCAAAATAAGCAAGTTTGGGAAAGAAGACGACATGATAAAGCATAGATTACATTCGTTTTAATATATTTTATAGCAAAATTTACATCAAAACATAGAGTAACTTGAATTTGTACCAACGAAATAAAATTATAATATTTGACCCAACTCGTTCAAAACAAAATTTACACATTAAAATAAACACGTAATATTATATAATTATATATAATTTGAAATTTAAACCTCTTCAAGAAAGTTTTAACTTGACCAAGCTTTTCTGCGTGTATTACGTCCTGTGTTTCAACATTACTTCGAGTACCAGCTTCATGAAAACAGTGGCGTATCCGGATAATTTTTTCATGGGGGGGCGGAAACTTTTAAAGGTCTGTTGACTAACGGGTAACGCTATATAATATTTTTTTCGAACCATTTCGAGTCCATGACGGGTTGGATCACATCATCCCTCAAATATAGGGGTTCAATATTTATCTTTGTATCTTTTTAAATAGTAAGTGGAAGAAAAATAAACAATATTAAAAAAAATAAAAATATTATTTAATTAAGAAATGGGTGGTTTTAAAGAAATATATGCGAACTTACGTAATAGTATTTATTTTTGTAAAATACATGAATGCTCCTGGATTGTAAGTTATTTTAGTATCAACTAGGTTGATTCCCCGCGCGTTGCGCCGGCTTTTGTGTTACAACTTTATACTCCTATACGAACAGTACCATTGTAAAATAGACCAATAAAATAGAATCACCAAAAACCCAAATTCAGAGAATAGTTGATGGTCTTTTCTTTACCCAACTCTGCATTGATTTGTATCTCTGGATACACATGATAGTTTCGTACGATCCAAAACTTGAAGTAAAGTAAAATCACAAAACATATAAAGCAAAACCTGAGTGTCTTGTAATTGAAATAGCTCAAATAAGGATTGAATTCTTGAATACCTGCAACAAAACTGTAACATCCCGTATTTTTTTATTTTTATTAGTTAAAAGTTAATTTTATAAATAATCAAGTTTAATATGTTAAATAATTATAATATAATAATAATAATAATAATATAATAATAATATATAATAATAATAATAATAATAATAATAATATAATAATAATAATAATAATAATGATAATATAATAATAATGAAGATATTATTAATAAAAATAATTATAGAAATTATTAAACTTAATTTAATAAGTTCAGGGTTAGTTTTGTAAATTTTGAAACTTGTTTTTAAAGATTAAACATGAAATAAAAATGTTTTGAAACCTCAGGGACCATTGTGTAATTATCGAAAACCCCCCCACCCTTCGTTTTCCCGGCCGCCGGTCCGGCCAATCTCCGGCAAGCTCCGGCAAGGCCAAATCTATCCAAATACCCGATTTTAAAACTCAAAACCAGTTTCGAACGATTCTAGAACATGACCGAACTAATACCCCACAAAAATTAGGTTCAATGGAAGGGTGATCGGTACCTAACCCACTTCGACCCACTCGACCGAAAGAAACCACCACAATCACCACTAACGCCAATAATTCGTTTAATTAATTGAACCTGAGCGACTATATAACTGATCCTAATCGTGTGCAACTTTCAATTCCATCTATAACACACAAACAAACGAATTCAATCCCCATTTCACCCCGCGACCTGCAAGTTGGTCGAACACACCCTTCTGGTCAATATAATCCGAAATTGTTAAAGGGCTTCTGCTCACTAATAACATTGGAAACTTCCTGTGTATTAATTTGATTAACATCAACAATTGCACATCAAGCTGATTCAAGCTTCGGTCGAAGCTGTTCTACATTTGTGCTTAACCAATTCGAATCCAAACAGGTAATTGAACACATCCATATACTCGGTTTTACATGGGGATCAAAAGCCCCATGCATGTAATCGTTTACAATCGAATTCTTGATCAATTTGGATCGAGTCGAATTAGGGCTCGTACGGGTTTGGGGGAAATGGGTGAAGGTTGTTTAAACAAAAGGGAACTGGTTCATATCGCGGCTTAGAGCCTTGGTTCACTGGTTTGGGCGGTGTGTGTGTGGGTGTGAGGTCCCGGGTTCGAACCCGGCAACCTCCTTTTTATTGTATTATTTTTTTAAAGCTTTATAAATACTTTAAAAATATGGAAAAAATTCTAAAAATTATAAAAATAAATTTTATTAATTTTCCTTATTTTAAATCTTACAAAATAATTTTCTGTAAATTTATTTTATTTAAAAACTTTAATAGATTTTTATAAATATTATTTAAAAATATTAAAAATACTTATTTTTACAAAATAAATTCTAAATCAAGTTTAACTATGAAATAATCATGAAAATTATATAAATATTATTTATAAATGTTATAAATAATTATTTCTTTAAGATAAACGCTATATTATCTTTAAATATATTTTATAAATTCACAAACTATTTACAAATAAAATTGTGGGTTATTTCTTGTAAATATATTTTAACTAAAGGTATAGATTAATACCTTATTATTAATCAAAATACTATAATTGTGATTATCCTTATTTGTAATTATCTTTGGATAATTATAAATTATATAATTAAACCACATCATTTTTATATTTAATTCCAAAAATATATAAATACACTTATGAAATCCTCCTAATGAAATCAAAATGCAAATAAATACTTTGAAAACTTAATACCTATTAAAACCCCATAATTCTAATCCTTGATTTAACGTTAATTTCAAACTTAATCTTGTAAACATATATACATTCATTTGTGTACGTGTCACGTGTTTAAACAAAACCAACCCGAATCTTACCAAATATATTTATTCGCATAAACACATTTTAAAGACTTAGTTACAATTAATAATAGGTATTGATCGTGCTTGATCGTGCATTGCTTAATTCTTTGAAGTTCTTATTCATATACATTACATCAATCCAAGGTGAGTTTCCGTGGCCCCTTTTTATGCTTTTATAATTGTTTCAATGTTTTTCAAACTTGGGGGAAAAGTATGCTCACCCGTTTTCGATGCTGTACAATCTTACATACAATTTTCATACTTGGAATCAATGTGATACTATTCTTATATTCTAATACATACATGGTGTTATTCTATGATTCTTACAACCATTAATTCCCGGGTTTGGGAACCAACGGATAGGTATTGGTAGTACTACTGGGTTGACACCCCCACCCTCGACAGATCGGTTTAACTTGTGAGTTACCGACTACAGCTGCCAGCAATCAGGCCATGGGTGAATATATTCCGTCGAACTTATATGCATAAACGTCATAGGGTTTGGTTGTAAAACACATGTTATGTGGTTTTGCTTACAGTATGATTCCATATCAAATTCTATACAGCATCAAATGTTTAAACTTAAACCTGCGGAACTCACCAACATTATGTGTTGACATTTTTGAGCATATCTTTTCAGGTGAACATAATCAAAGAGGATAGCTAGTGCAGATGCCTTAGCAGAGACCTCAGGATTTCAATAGATTTGCATATGTAATATTTGTCGTTTGTTTCCATATTGAACATTGTGTATTTGGATTTAGAAACAATAAGACTATGATAGTCGTGGAACTGACTAACCACGACACAAGTCACCATTGTGTCGGGGGACGTCATGACACGAGAAGATTGCATGTATTATATCTCTGTATTTATACCAAGTGTTATGACGATCCCGTCCGTCGCATCCTCGTGTTTCCGCTATAAGCGGGGGTGTGACAGATTGGTATCAGAGCCTTGGTTATAGAGATTTAGGTGGAGAATTCGACCTAGACTATAACCTAAGAACCTTCATATAGAATGCATGCTAGGGATTGTGTGCATTTGATTTTACCTAAATGTCTTTCATGATTTGTGTGACACATAGACACCTGTATTCTGGATTTCCTGGCAAAAGGCCCTCGGGCTAAGGCAAGCATATCGCATATATCTCATTACGAGACCTGGTATGCTTACCTGGGGATTTCTGGGATGAGTGATAAACTATGGTCAATACACAAATCTACAAGGCAAATGGGTCAAGTATATTAAGTCTATGAACTTAATATACAGGTATATTCCTATATACCTAATAATTTACAAGTATGTTCCTACATACTTGATTTTATACATGTACACGTGTTATCTGAACATCCCGGGGAAGACATTATTACTCTTAGTCTTTCTCCATGGGATAATTTTATACTAAGAACTTTACGCTTGTATGCGCACAACATCATATTATTAGGGAACTTCGTGATCACGCGTAGCGTCGATCTCGGATATTGAACCCGACCCTATCATAGTTATGACTGAAATCCTGAAAGTATGACGGATATGCAGTTATTATTAGACTTAATGTGCTTATATGCTTATTTGCTATTACATGCTATTATTGGAATACTGGCTCATGGACATAAGGACATTACGTTATTTATGCTTGATGAATCTAGATAATACTATGATGTTAACTTGGGTAAGTGGAGCTAGGGTGACCATGCAAGGTAAAATATCATTACGGGTGCACACGTAATTGTAATTCACCATGCATAAGAAGTCTAGCAAATCTTACCATAAGGTAACGATCATGAGTATCACACGTTTCTATTCTATACCCTAGGGTGCTAGGGTCATAATTCTAATAAGTCCTTGTTGAAGGCAATCAAACATTATAAGTCCTTGTTAAAGGCAATCAAACATTATAAGTCCTTGTTGAAGGCAATCAAACATTATCAACACTTACTCAAGTCCTGTCCTACTTAGAGCCTTCATAGTATTTCCAATTATAATATTGACCTTATGAGAAATATCTCCACTTAGCGTTTCAGTAACTACTGATTAATGCTTAGAACGAAAGTGGAATACATAAATGTAGAGGAGTAATGATACTCTCTACACATACAAAACGTTATTCTTTAAGATTATGCTAAGGATAAACGGATGTCACGTAACTGGTTTAGGCATCGTTCTAGGTATGCCACGGATGTGGTGGGAACGCTGCGGGGAACCCTATATATAAGCATCCTTGGTATACCAAGAATGTGTTTAAACTAGGCTACGTGATGATCCCGATTGTCTGAGGCATGATGCTATTATGACTCTTAACTCTATGCTATGTTGCTACCTTATATGTTACTTGGTGGCTATACTCTATTATGTGCTAATACTTGATGCTAAGTGTTGTATGATGATTACTTGTGAATGCTATTGATCTTGGATGCTTTCGGCGGTGTGGTTCTTCTTTGTGGGTCTACTTTGTGGTTCTTCTTTGCCGAGCATCCATTACAACCATTAGTTCCAGTAATGGGACCTAAGGATTGGTTTGGTTGTAATCTATACGTATGCGCTTTGTGGATCTTGCTACGTCATATAAACTTATACGTATGCGCTTTGTGGATCTTGCTACGTCATATAAACTATACGTATGCGCTTTGTGGATCTTGCTACGTCACATTAAACTATTTACACTTTGGGAATGTTGTCTTTACAGCCATCAATTCCCGTGTGGAACCGATGTATAGGTTTGACTGTAGCCATTCATAACTGGTAAAACCGCCTATACATCAGTGTAGTTTGCGGTGGCTCTTATTAAACTTATATTACATTATTCTTTGGAATGATGCTAAGGAAAATTAAGATGTTATGCAACTAGTTTAAGTATTATTCAAAGTATATCGTGGATGTGGTGGGAACGCTGCGGGGAACCCTATATATAAACATCACCGGTATACTAAGAAGTGCTTAAACTAGCTACATAATGATCTTAATGGACCGAAGCATGGGTTATTGGAACTTGATAAGTAAAACCATATGTGATTTTTTTTTTATACTTTGATTCCTATCAAAGCACACACAATCTTAAATCATAGTCAAGGCATTGCGTGCCTAAATCAAATAATTTTCAAAATGAGCTTTGACTCGTTATTCGTGGTTTTCAAAATCTCGTCAAAGTCTGTGTCACACCACCCAGAACATGCAATGCTGTAGGTGGAATTCCTACATCTCGGGATACTTGGTTAATTGAATATTTTATATTATAGGTGGTCACTCACCTCAATAATCGAATAAACTAATCATAACCTTGTTACCACTTATAAGTACGCATGTCTTCAATAAGGTTATGGCTGATTTCATATCTTGAGAAGTCCATGTATTCCCTTTGATTGTGAATCGAATGTTCACATCTCATTATAATGTCGAATCATTCTTGTCCTTGATTTCGTCTTCCTGATTTAAATTATTCAAGATTTGAACATCATCCTAACAAACTCTACTATCTCAACCTTGATCTTAAGCTTGTTAGCATGATCTTTTCTTTGTTACACTGATGTAACTTGAAATTTTCCTAATTCCTAATTGATATAATTTCCTTTCATCGTAAAGTCAAACTTTATACTGCTTGTACCGTGGGAATGCAAGAGTTTGCAAGTCAACCTATGACTAAGAACACTCGTATCTCCTAAATGATTCTATTTCATCAAAGCAGGGGAGATTCCCTTACTTTGATGATTCTTTATTTCAATAAATGGTTTCCCATTTGTTAGTTCTATGAAATTTCATCCTCTGGATTGGGGTGACTTCCTTATCTTGAGGATTGACTTCAATTATTCTCATTGAAAATTACATTTCATAAATGACATGATCTCACCAAAATAGGATTGAAACCCGTATTTTGGTGGCAAATGCCAAACCTTAGATTGTTTTCTTGTTATTATCAAGATAGGCATGAATCATTACCTCAAAGCCTTTAAGGAATATTTTTAATATCAACTCCGATTGTGATTGATAACCACCTTCCTTAAAACTACGCTCGTGAAATCTTTCAACATCTTCAACCGTTAGACACCTAATGACAATCTTCACACAAACCTTAGGTTGAACTATTTTGACCCTGCTTTTAACTAACCGTGCTGTAAATAAAGTTCTGAGCACCAGAATATATAGGAAATCAAACATTTATAACATTTACCCTTATATAAGTTCTAATCTACCTAGAGTCTATATGGGAATCACATGGTGACACTAGTCTTATCTCTAGTGAGACGTCACTCCTTTTACATTTCAGAAATTATGCAAGTTGAATGGTTGCTTAGAATATACATGGCCTTTGAAGAATGATGCTTGTCCACTAGTGGGTACCACACTGAAATGGTAGAAAGCCTAAACTCAAGTATAAGGTAGTGAGGCTGCAATAGTCATGACTTGAGATAAGTTTAAAATCTTTGTGAGTGAGTACTATTACCCAAGGAATGAAATGCAAAAGTTAAAATTGTAATACTGGAATCATGCTCTTTATACTGATAGAATCCATAAGTTGACAAAGCTAATGTCATACCTTGTAACATTTAGATCAAATAGAATTAAGTAGGACATTGGGAAGATCTGTGAATAGTAGGACAAAGTTGGAGATTAGAGCAAGCAAACTAGTGGTGAAATAGACAAGACTCAGATGTTATTATAGGCACATATCTTATCATCAATCAATACATATCTGTTGGATACTGGTAGAGGATAGCATTGATTCCTTCAAATTCACTCCTTCATTTGTCATGAACCCCAGTTGCTTAGAAATTAGTTAGTCGGTGGGGATAGGAAAACTCTCGACATGCGTAAGTTAAGATGTATAGAACTACCCGAAGACTGAGATTATTGTATACAGTATTGTTCTTAGAATAGGAAGGTTGGAAAGGAATGACTGTTGTATGTGACCTATCTCCTTCATTCCTACCGGTCATGGAAACTTTTAGTTTTAACTTGGCCAGAATAAGTGCCTCTTATCTTAACTGTATGATGACAATTGGTGCATTATAGAAATTCAATTCGACACATTATCTCACAACGTCGAGAAATTAACCTGCATCTGTTTCAAATATTCGTATACCGTGGTATGATATTACATCAATCGTTATTCTAAATGATTGATTCATTTTTTCCGTTTTAACAATATTCTTACCATCATTGTGAACCCATTTCAAGACCTTCGTATAGCGTATTATTCCTAGACCGATGGTTGGTCAAAGGAGAAATACATATCCCAAGATATGCGTTAAGGTCGTTTCATATGGACGTTTGGGATTCTTAAATTCCGACGGATAACCTTTCTTATCATTGTTGGTCTTATCTGATTTCTACACATCGCCTTACCACGAAATTACATTCTGGAAGTTGTGACTATAAGTCTAACATACCATGATAACTCGTCATTGTGTTCTAACATTCCATATGCCATATCTCAAAGAGAATCCCGCGATTCTCTGGAAGAGTTCGAATTGGCATACATTACGTCAAGAATCTTGTAAAAGATTCTATAAAAATGAAATAAGCCGGATACCTATTGTCAAGTCCGTTGGGAATCTAAACATGGCCCAGAGTTCACCTGGGACGCGAGGACCAAATAAATCTCAGTAACCTAATCTTTTTGTTTCAGTCTCCTCATAATTAAAATTTCGGGACGAAATTTCCTAAAGCAGGGGAGACTGTAACATCCCGTATTTTTTTATTTTTATAGTTAAAAGTTAATTTTATAAATAATCAAGTTTAATATGTTAATAATTATAATAATAATAATAATAATAATAATAATAATATATAATAATAATAATAATAATAATAATAATAATGATAATATTATAATAATGAAGATATTATTAATAAAAATAATTTATAAATTATTAAACTTAATTTAATAAGTTCAGGGTTAGTTTTGTAAATTTTGAAACTTGTTTTAAAGATTAAAACATGAATAAAAATGTTTTGAAACCTCAGGGACCATTTGTGTATTATCGAAACCCAGCCCCCCACCCTTCGTTTTCCCGGCCGCCGGTCCGGCCAATCTCCGGCAAGCTCCGCAAGGCAAATCTATCCAAAATACCCGATTTTAAAACTCAAAACCAGTTTCGAACGATTCTAGAACATGACCGAACTAATACCCCCACAAAATTAGGTTCAATGGAAGGGTGATCGGGTACCTAACCCCTTCGACCCACTCGACCGAAAGAAACCACCACAATCACCACTACGCCAATAATTCGTTTAATTAATTGAACCTGAGCGACTATATAACTGATCCTAATCGTGTGCAACTTTCAATTCCATCTATAACACACAAAACAAACGAATTCAATCCCCATTTCACCCGCGACCTGCAAGTTGGTCGAACACACCCTTCTGGTCAATATAATCCGAAATTGTTAAAGGGCTTCTGCTCACTAATAACATTGGAAACTTCCTGTGTATTAATTTGATTAACATCAACAATTGCACATCAAGCTGATTCAAGCTTCGGTCGAAGCTGTTCTACATTTGTGCTTAACCCAATTCGAATCCAAACAGGTAATTGAACACATCCATATACTCGGTTTTACATGGGGATCAAAAGCCCCATGCATGTAATCGTTTACATAATCGAATTCTTGATCAATTTGGATCGAGTCGAATTAGGGCTCGTACGGGTTTGGGGGAAATGGGTGAAGGCTGTTTAAAACAAAAGGGAACTGGTTCATATCGCGCGGCTTAGAGCCTTGTTCACTGGTTTGGGCGGTGTGTGTGTGGGTGTGAGGTCCCGGGTTCGAACCCGGCAACCTCCTTTTTATTGTATTATTTTTTTTAAAGCTTTATAAATACTTTAAAAATATGAAAAATTCTAAAAATTATAAAATAATTTTATTAATTTTCCTTATTTTAAATCTTACAAAATAATTTTCTGTAAATTTATTTTATTTAAAAACTTTAATAGATTTTTATAAAATATTATTTAAAATATTAAAAATACTTATTTTTACAAAATAAATTCTAAATCAAGTTTAACTATGAAATAATCATGAAAATTATATAATATTATTTATAATGTTATAAAATATTATTTCTTTAAGATAAACGCTATATTATCTTTAAATATATTTTATAAATTCACAACTATTTACAAATAAAATTGTGGGTTATTTCTTGTAAAATATATTTTAACTAAAGGTATAGATTAATATCTTATTATTAATCAAAATACTATAATTGTGATTATCCTTATTTGTAATTATCTTTGGATAATTATAAATTATATAATTAAACCACATCATTTTTATATTTAATTCCAAAAATATATAAATACACTTATGAATCCTCCTAATGAATCAAAATGCAATAAATACTTTGAAAACTTAATACCTATTAAAAACCCCATAATTCTAATCCTTGATTTAACGTTAATTTCAAACTTAATCTTGTAAACATATATACATTCATTTGTGTACGTGTCACGTGTTAAACAAACCAACCCGAATCTTACCAAATTATTTATTCGCAATAAACACATTTTAAAGACTTAGTTACAATTAATATAGGTATTGATCATGCTTGATCGTGCATTGCTTAATTCTTTGAAGTTCTTATTCATATACATTACATCAATCCAAGGTGAGTTTCCGTGGCCCCTTTTTATGCTTTTATAATTGTTTCAATGTTTTTCAAACTTGGGGAAAAGTATGCTCACCCGTTTTCGATGCTGTCAATCTTACATACAATTTTCATACTTGGAATCAATGTGATACTATTCTTATATTCTAATACATACATGGTGTTATTCTATGATTCTTACAACCATTAATTCCCGGGTTTGGGAACCAACGGATAGGTATTGGTAGTACTACTGGGTTGACACCCCCACCCTCGACAGATCGGTTTAACTTGTGAGTTACCGACTACAGCTGCCAGCAATCAGCCATGGGTGAATATTAGTCCGTCGAACTTATATGCATAAACGTCATAGGGTTGGTTGTAAAACACATGTTATGTGGTTTTGCTTACAGTATGATTCCATATCAAATTCTATACAGCATCAAATGTTTTTAAACTTAAACCTGCGAACTCACCAACATTATGTGTTGACATTTTTGAGCATATCTTTTCAGGTGAACATAATCAAGAGGATAGCTAGTGCAGATGCCTTAGCAGAGACCTCAGGATTTCAATAGATTTGCATATGTAATATTTGTCGTTTGTTTCCATATTTGAACATTGTGTATTTGGATTTAGAACCAATAAGACTATGATAGTCGTGGAACTGACTAACCACGACACAAGTCACCATTGTGTCGGGGGACGTCATGACACGAGAAGATTGCATGTATTATATCTCTGTATTTATACCAAGTGTTATGACGATCCCGTCCGTCGCATCCTCGTGTTTCCGCTATAAGCGGGGTGTGACAAAACGTATCAAAATTCAAAACAGAGCAGTTTATACAAATCATAAATAGGCTATCATGAACTGATCAATCGATATGTAGATGACGGGACGAATTGAGAACTTATCAATCGATAGGAGTAGAAGACGCTTCGTTTCTACGATGACCGCGGGTGACGGTCGTGGAAAGCCTCCGACGCCGGTGGTTTTGAGAGAGTGAGAGAGATAGCAATTTAGCATCTAATCTAAATGTTTGCAAACATATTACGAATTATCATACAACAAAAACCATATAGATTTGTAGCTCGTTGTATACTTGCATTTGTTCATGAATCATACATCATTATGTTAAAGATTAAAAACTCATTAACGGGATGTCATTATAGCAACACACTTTCACCCATTTCAACCCAAACCGGCTTGATTCGTCCCGTTTCAACCCAAACCCATTTAGCTTGTTGTATAGGTCAAATATCTGTTATTGAAAAGAAAGTTACCACAGCACCAGTATCCATGTGGCTAATATCAGCAGTGACACCAGGAGCATTGACAACATCATAAAGATGAAGAACCGAAACCAATGGTTCATCTTCATTAACATAGCTAATGGCTGACCAATCTCTCCAGCAGCACCCGTATTGCAACTTTGAACCCAGAATGCATGGAAGCCAGAGAGGTATTGAAGGTATAACCACCAGATGCAGAAGCTCCATGAATTGCACCCTCGCTAGAAAAAGTAAAGTAATATTAAACCACCACAGATTACCATTCACATTACATGTACGAATTCGAATTCTATCAAAGATGTTACATTTGAATAAATTTAAAAGGGAATGTATCATAAATAATTGTAGAACAAACTAAATTGTGCATATTGTACTTTGAGATGCTAAGTTGTGCTATCATACTTTGTCAAGAAAATTAATAACAAAACTAAACAAAGTTTTTTCTACCTATCTCCCTCGTCATATAGCACATTGTAATATGTTTTCATTTATTTTACAAGTCCCCATACTATTAAATCTTAGTAACTGTATCACACAGAAGTTTCATATACCAAAAGCAATTTTGATCTTTAGACCTTAATCAACCAAAATAATTGTAGTCTTTAAATACACATCATATCAAAAGCTCATTTCCATTATTTTTAACTGCCAATTAGACAATAGCACTAACAATTATAAAAGAGTTCCATGGAACAGAACAACAGTAAACCAGTCAACTGCAAGAAATCAAACAGTGGACATGGAATAGATGGAAATGCATGCTCTTACAAATCACCCAAGTATAGGATTACATACACTTAAGCTAAAAAGAGGTGAAACTACTATCATATCTACATAATTTTAGTGCTCAATCTTCAGACAGAACCTTTTCAGGGAAGACTTAGTTGACACGAAGTTGGACACTAATAGTTCATCACTTTCTATGTCTATTCCTCTTAACTTTCCATCTTCACTGTAATATTTAGGGTTTAATACCTGATATATGTTAGTAGTTACATCTTTTGAATACCTCACTTCCTTTCCTGAAGTAATAAAACTGAGTCCCAACACACACCTCACTCATGACCAAGCTTTACCATGGCTTCCAACATCTTGGAGAAATCAAACGTTTGTAACACCTGGTCGAATTAGCATGATCCCTCCACAAACCACTGGCAGCACACCTTTTTCACCCTTAACCCTAAATCAAAACTGTAACAGACCTTACTGCTTCATTACCGGAGTCATTTCGAAACCCTAAACCTAATTTCACACAAATTACACATCGAATCCAATCCAATTGCATAGAAACATTACTAAATCGAAAGAGATTGATTGAATCATCCTAGAACCATCAAAAGGGGATAATAATCAAGGGGAATAGAGATTACTCGATTTGCTCTTCATCAGATGATTGGTGACCGTGTTCGACATCTTCGATCTCCAATTCCTCCGAATCAAGCTGCCTTATTTGTTCGGTGGTGCTCTCGCCCCCGGGGATAATAAGCGAGCTCACATTCTCCAACTGACCCGCCTTCCTTATCTCCACCCCCTTCACCCCAATCATCCTTAAAGCTACACACAAACACAAATCAAAGAATCAAAACTTACAGACTTACAGTGTAGATGCATACTCATAACATCAGTGTGCGCATAAGAGTAACATATGAGAGGGGAAATGAACCGGCAATGTGTTCGCTGAAGGACCCCAATAGACCCCCGATCGATTGATCCTTGATCTGATCCTTGTTGATGACCTTAATGGCGACGCTTTCAATGGCGACGCTTTCAATGGCGACGCTTTCAATGGCGACGCTTTCGCCGGAGGGGTGGATCGGATATGGTGGCGACGCTTTCGGCCGGAGGGGTGGATCGAAGATGGGTGGAGGTTTAGGGCTGGGAGAACTGTATCCTGTTCCCACCGACAAAAGCGAATAAATAGAATAGAAATTAGGGCTTTAATATTTTGGTGTGCTTTCATTAATAAATCAAAAGGTCGTAGAAGAGATTCCACATTTGTTAATAAACCAATTATACAGTTTACAAATTAAAGATAAAGTTACATACTCATTATGTGTATCACTAGTAACATACATGTAACGTGTTACATAACTAGTTATATATGCACAGCCTCCATATGTTATTATATATATATATACACATATATATATATACATATATATATATACATATATATACATATATATGTATATATATGTATGTATGTAGGTATGTATGTATCTATATGTATGTAGGTATGTATGTATGATGTATGTAGGTATGTATGTATGTATGTATATTATGCATGTAGTGTGTGTGTATGTGTGTGGTGTATGTGTGTGTATGTATATGTGTGGTGTATGTATGTGTGTGTACATATGTGTGTGTACGTATGTGTGTACGTATGTGTGTGTGTGCGTATGTGTGTGTGTACGTATATGTGTGTACGTATGTGTGTGTGTACGTATGTGTGTGTGTACGTATGTGTGTGTGTAGTATGTGTGTGTACGTATGTGTGTGTGTGTACGTATGTGCGTGTGTACGTATGTGCGTGTATGTATGTGTGCGTGTATGTATGTGTGTGTGTGTAGTGTGGGTGTGTGTATGTGTGGTGTGTGTGTACGTGTGTGTGTAGTGTCGTGTGTGTGTACGTGTGTGTGTGTGTACGTGTGTGTGTATGTACGTGTGTGTGTATGCACGTGTGGTGTATGTGTGTGTATGTAGTGGGTGTGTATGTATGTGCGGGAGTGCTGAGTGCGAGTGCGTGCGCGGGTCGGTCTGCGTGTGCGCGTGTCTGCGTGTGCGCGTGTCTGTGTGCGCGTGTCTGCGTGTGCGCGTGTCTGCGTGTGTGTGTGTCTGTCTCTCTGTATGTCTCTCTGTGGTCTGTCTGGTGTGTCTGTTGTCGGTGTCAGTCAGTGTTGTGTGTCTGTCTGTCTGTGTGTCTGTCTGTCTGTGTGTATGTCTGTCTGTGTGTATGTCTGTCTGTGTGTATGTCTGTCTGTGTGTATGTATGTATGTGTGTATGTGTGATGTATGTATGTGTGTATGTGTGTATTGTTCCTGCAGTTGGAGGCGGGGACGATGACCCACCAACAATACACAACAAAGTTTGATGAGATGGCAAGAATGGTGCCGGAGCAGGTGACGCCGGTGTCTCGAAAGATCAATCGGTATATTCAGGGGCTGCAGCTGACAGTCCGCAGGCATTTGATTACTGCCCGACCGAGCACCTTTAGGTCGGCAGTGGATTTGGCAGGGAGATTATACGATGAACGGGCTGTGGTGGTGAAGGCTGAGTGTAGTAAGAAGGGAGGTGGTGAGAGAAATTGGTAGGGAAAGAGGTTGGTCGAGGTAATTGTTCGACAAGTAATAAGAAGGCATGGGTGGATGACGCCGTGTGGTCATGTCAGGAGCAGGGTTGAGGAAGTGTGGTAATGGGGAGAGAACACAGTGGGGAATGCAGATGGGGGTTGAATGTCTGCTTCAGATGTGGGAAGCCGGGGCACATAGCCAAAGACTGTCATGCGATCCGATGCTATAACTGTGCGGGGAGGGCCACGTAACTAAGGATTGTAAGAAGCCTAGGGCTGAAGGTTGGGGGAAAGAAGAAAGAGAGGATGGGTGAGGGCAGAAGGCGAGCGCCAGGGCATTCACGATGATGCAAGAGGAGGCTCTACCGGACCCTGATGTTGTGTCCGGTACGTTCTTGGTGAACCAAATTTTAGCCTCTGTATTATTTGATTCAGGTGCCAGTAGGAGTTTTATTTCTGCTGATTTCTGTGCCAAACTGCCAGTTAGAAGTAGGCATGTTGCTGTACCGTTTGATATAGAAACTGCGATAGGAAAGTCGACCAGGATTTCCGAGGTGATAGGGGGTGTGATGTTGAATTAGAGGGCCACAAATTTCCGGTTAGACCCTTCGCTATGACATTAGGTGGGTTTCGATTTGGTGCTTGGGATGGATTGGTTGGCGGACGTTGAAGCGAACATTGTGTGTCGCAAGAAGATGATTCAATTGACAGCACCCGACGGTAATTCAGTGACAGGTTTATGGTGCTCGGGTTTCTACGATTCCAAAGGTGATCTCAATGGTAGTGGCGGGAAAGTGTATGAGGCGGGGGTGCAGCGCCTACTTTTGTTATGTGAGAGATGTGGAAACGCCAACACCACAACATCTGATGTTCCAGTGTGCGTGATTTTCCAGACGTGTTTCCGGAAGACTTATCGGGATTGTCGCCTGACAGAGAGATCGAGTTCCAGATTGACCTGATACCGGGTGCTCAACCAGTCGCCAAAGCACCATATCGATTGGCTCCGGCGGAAATAAAAGAGCTGATGGGGCAGTAGCAGAGCTGCTAGATAAGGGTTCATAAGACCTAGTATCTCACTTGGGGTGCTCCGGTCCTGTTCATAGAAGAAGAAAGATGGTAGTATGAGGGATGCATCGACTACCGCGAGCTCAATAAGTTGACAGTGAAGAACAGATACCCCTGCCGAGAATCGATGATTTATTTGATCAGCTTCAAGGCACCAGTTGGTTTTCACGAATAGATCTTCGATCGGGCTACCATCAGCTGAGGTGAAGGAGCAGGATATCCTAAACAAAGCCTTTCGTACGCGCTATGGTCACTACGGGTTCTTGTCATGTCTTTTGGTTTGACCAATGCGCCGGCTGCTTTTATGGATTTGATGAACCGAGTGTGTCGGCCGATG
The DNA here is from genome assembly GCA_024085815.1 of Flaveria linearis. NCBI lineage: Eukaryota > Viridiplantae > Streptophyta > Magnoliopsida > Asterales > Asteraceae > Flaveria > Flaveria linearis. Next base: position 6,547,945 of record CM044004.1, on the reverse strand, counting down.
TTGGATAAATCAGTGATTGTATTTATTGACGATATCCTGATTTATTCAAGGAGCGAAACGGAGCATGCCGGTCACATTCGAGAAGTACTAGAAACGTTGAGAAGGGAGAAATTGTACGCCAAGTTCTCCAAGTGCGCATTTGGTTGCGTGAAGTTCTGTTCTTGGGTCACGTGGTTAATCCGGGGGATTACGGTCGATCCGGCAAAGGTGGAAGCAGTAATGCAATGGAAGTCTCCCAAAGACGCCATTCGAGATCCGTAGTTTCTTAGGTCTGGCGGGCTACTATAGAAGATTCATTCAAGACTTCTCCAAGATTGCTTCTCCACTGACCAAGTTGACCCGGAAGGATGTGAAGTTTGTATGGGTCAAGCTTAAGAGAGGGCGTTTGAATAATTGAAGACAAGGTGACCTAAGCTCCTGTATTTGCATTACCCGATGGAAGCGAAGACTGGTGGTTTATTCCGATGCTTCTACTCGGGGTTGGGGTGCGTATTAATGCAGAGGGGAAAGGTGATAGCCTATGCATCCCGACAGCTGAAAGTTCATGAGGTTAATACCCCACTCAGGACTTGGAGCTAGCAGCTGTGGTCTTCGTATTAAAGATTTGGAGGCAATATCTGTACGGGACGAAGTGCACCATTTTTACCGACCACAAAAGCTTGAAGTATTTCTTGAACAGAAGGATTTAAATATGAGACAGCGGCGATGGGTGGAACTGATAAAGACTATGATTGTGAGATCCACTACCACCTCCGGGCAAAGCCAACGTGGTGGCTGATGCCCTTAGCCGAAAAGAGAGGCCCGAACCGATACGGGTGAAGGCATACCAGCTGATTATGACCTCGGATGTGATGAAGCAAGTCAAAGAGTTTCAAGATGAGGCACTGAAAGAAGATCATCTTAACTCAGAATGAATGAGAGGTCTGGTTGCGGAACTGGGTGAAACACGTTTGGAGTCAAGACTCGATTTGGGCGGATGTGGATTCTCGTTTGGGGATCTGCGTATGAAGATTATGGACGAAGCCCATAAAACTCGATACTATTCATCCTGGTGCTACCAAGATGTACCAGGATATGAAGAAAAGTTATTGGTGGCCGGTTATGAAGCATGATGTGGTGGAGTATGTGAGTAAATGCCTCACGTGTTTGCAAGTAAAGGCAGAGCATCAAAGCCGGATGGGAAGATTCAACCTTTGGATATACCGGAATGGAAGTGGGAGCACATCACCATGGATTTCATACGAAGCTGCCGCGTACTCTGAAAGGTTATGATGCCATATGGGTGATTGTTAACCGGTTGACGAAGAGCGCTCACTTCCTACCGATACGCGAAACATTTCATCCGAAGGTGGCCGATCTTTTCATCAAGGAGATTGTGACTCATCATGGTGTACCGGTGTCAATTGTGTCTGATCGCGACACCCGGTTTACATCCAAATTCTAGAAGAAATTCCACGATGCTATGGGTACGAGGTACATATCAGTACGGCTTATCATCCCCAGACTGATGGTCAGTCAGAAAGGACCATTCAGACGCTAGAAGACATGCTTCGGGCATGTGTGATTGTTTGGGGGAAGTGGGATAAACACTTACCGTTAGCTGAATTCTCTGTACAACAACAGCTATCATGCCAGCATTGGCATGCCACCATACGAGATGCTATACGGTAGGGGTGTGTAGGACACCGCTTGTTGGGGTGATATCGGTAGAAGGAATGGGGAGCGTCGAGGTGGTCGAGGCCATGACTGAAAAGCTTGAAAGAATCAAGGCCTACATGAAGATAGCCAAAGACAGACAGAAGTCGTATGCCGATAAACGACGCAGGCCAATTGAATTCCAGGTGGGTGACCGAGATTATGTTGAAGGTTTCGCCTTGGAAAGGAGTCATTCGGTTCCGAAAGCGGGGTAAGCTGAGCCGCGATATATAGGCCCTTTCCGAATCATTGCCCGTGTAGGAAAGGTGGCCTATAGGTTGAATTGCCAGATGAGTAAATGGAATTCACCCAACCTTCCACGTATCTCATCTGAGAAAATGTTTGGCCGATGAGGATCTGATTGTTCCACTGGAAGATATCGAAGTAGATGACGGCTCAATTATTGATGGGGTTTTAACATGTTTATCAAAGTTCATATATGCTTATATATATGAAAAACGCAGCGGAATGTAAGATTTAAAACATGTTAAGATCTGATTATAAAACCCTTTTATAATAACCCCAAGCCATGGATCTTCATATACAATGCATACAATAATAAGATGAAAGAACTACAACCTTTGGAGCTTCAAAATCCGAGATTTAAGGAGGGAGGATGATGATGTTTGTGGGCTGAAACTTCAATGGAGAAGTTCTCAAGAGGTTGTCCCAAGCTACTTCAAACACCTTCTATGCTAGGCTATGCAACACCACCTTCAAAACCCTCTTGAAACCTTGATTTTCAGCCAAGAACCCTTGGATCAAAAGCTGAAAAATTTGTGTTTTTCCTGCTTCAAAAAACCGTAGGTAGAGAGAGGGAAGAGGGAGAGTTTTTCTTTGCTTTTGTTTTTGTATTAAAAGGAATGTCTTGAATGCAAGAATAAGAATCTTTGAATGCATTTTGGAACATAAAACCCACATTCTCAAGATAATGGGGCGGCCCTTTAAGGCTCCCATTTATCATTTCCCTCCTATTTTTATATTTTATAAAGTTTAAAAATATAAACTCTTGCATTCTAATTTTTATAAAATCAAACCATTTTAATTTTATAGCTTTTACACACACACATTATTATATGTCATTGTTTAACTTATTTAAGCAATGAAACAAATAATATGTTTGAACAAATTATCAATATATATATATATATATATATATATATATATATAATCTTGTTCATTTACAAAAGCAATGAATTTAGAAAAGCCGGTTTCTAAATTGGTGCTAATATTTATTTGTGTGATCTTATCAACAATAAATATTTATCGGTGTTTGTTTGGCTTGTTATTGGGTATGACCCGACTTGGATCATATCACACTAGCCACATCAATTTAATATGTATCTTGGGCAGATCAATTCTTTCAATCTCCCACTTGCACAAGATTCATAGAAAATTGATGCAAGCAGCAAATAACGCCTAGCAACGGTTTGCTACCCCTAATGTATATGACTAAGTGCCATTCAATAACATCATCCCTTCCAAGTACCTTACTTGAATGTGATTTAGGTGAATCAATCATCTATCCTTTTGTTGTAGATGTCATGTTAAATCCAAGAGACACAGAATTGTCATTCTCTGATGATTTAACTTTAACAGGCCTTAGACATCTTACTCTCAACGAATAAGAGGAACAAATTCCATCTTGACTACATACGTCTCTCACAATCACCTCATATAATACCTGAACTCAGCCTTATGTACTGCCAATTTTTCAGAACAGCAAAGTGCTAAGTCAAAGTATAATACTTGGTGAATATCAAGACCCAATATGTATCTCAGGTCTGAGGATACAATGATATTCGCCTTTACTCAATATCTCTTATGACTAATCACAAAGATTCCATGCAGAAATAATTGAGAGCGGGTCAGTCCAATATCTATATCCCATAGATATCAATGAACCTTGGCAGCAACCTCTTGCTCTATATTCATACCTTATGAATATCAACCAATCCAATTTCATTATAGTCTTACATTCATAATTGTTCCCACAAGTATGATCGACTACGGACGTTTAGAATAACTTATTTATTCACGGATTTAAACATGCTAAAATAGAAGAACAAATGATAATAATTATCATATAATTAAGTCAAATAACATAAGTTCTAATATCTAAATACAAAATACAACATCAAACCCAGTCACTTGAATATCTAAGTCCATGGCACAAGCATGGCCTTCATGCTTTGCCCTTTCAAGAGCTTTGTGAGTGGATCTGCAATGTTTTATCAGTGTGGACTTTGCGAATACATATCTTTCCTTTTTCAACTTCATCCCTTATGTAGTTGAATCTCCGTTCAATGTGCCGAGTCTTTTGATGAGCACGAGGTTCCTTAATTTGAGCAATCGCACCCTCGTTGTCACAAAAGATCTCTAGGGGATCCTGAATGGAGGGGACTACCCCTAGATCGGCTATGAATTTCTTCAGCCATGCAGCTTCCTGTGCTGCCATTGAAGCGGCGACGTATTCAGACTCTGTAGTGGACAACGCTACGACTTCTTGCTTTGAGCTTTTCCAAGAAACAGCTCCGCCATTCAGAATAAAGATGTACCCTGACTGAGATCGTGAATCATCTCGATCGGTTGGAAACTCGCGTCTGTGTAACCTTTTACTACGAGATTCCTCTTCACCAGATCCGTAGATCAAGAACATATCCTTGGTCCTCCTTAGGTACTTCAGAATGTTCTTGACAGCCATCCAATGACTATCACCAGGATTTTGCTGGTATCTACTTGTCATGCTTAAATCGCATGACACGTCTGGTCTAGTGCATATCATTGCATACATTATGGATCCTATAGCAGATGCATATGGGATTGCCTTCATTTTATTTTGCTCCTCCTTTGAGCTTGGACATTGAGTCGTACTCAATATTGTCCCTCTTTGAATAGGTACACTACCTTTCTTAGAGTTTCCATCTTGAACCTTTTCAAGATTTTGTCAATGTATGCACTTTGATTCAAACCAATCAGCCGCCTTGATCTATCCTTATAGATCTTTATTCCCAGAATATAGGCAGCTTCACTAAGATCCTTGATGGAAAAACACTTCCAAGCCAGGTTTTACACCTTCCAAGGTTGGGATGTCATTCCAAATAGTAGTATGTCATCAACATACAATACTAGGAAGGTTATTATGCTCCCACTAGCCTTCTTATACACACAAGCCTCATCAGCGTTTTTGATGAAGCCAAATTTCTTTATCTCCTCATCAAAACGGTGATTCCAGCTTCTCGATGCTTGCTTCAATCCATAGATTAATTTCTTTAACTTGCATACTTTATCAGGATGTTTTGGATCGACAAAACCTTCAGGCTGAACCATATAGACATCTTCCTCAAGATATCCATTTAGGAAAGCGGTTTTGACATCCATTTGCCAAATCTCATAGTCATAATGAGCAGCTATGGCAAATAGTATCCTTATAGACTTTAGCATTGCAACAGGTGAGAAGGTTTCATCATAATCAACCCCTTGAGTTGAGTGAAACCCTTTGCTACAAGTCTAGCTTTGTAAGTATCCAAGTTTCCATGCATATCGGTTTTCTTCTTGAAAACCCACTTACTTCCAACTACTTTGGAATTAAGAGGTGGTACGACAAGTTCCCAAACTTGATTGTCATACATGGATTGCATCTCAACGTTCATGGCTTCAAGCCATTTGTCACAATCCAAATTGGACACTGCATCATGATATGTGGTTGGTTCATCTGAATCTACCACATAGCATCCATCCATGAAAAATCCGTATCTTTCAGGTGGATTACTAGTTCTACCACTTCTGCGAACGTTTTGTGTGTATTGATCAACCGCTTGATCATTCTCAACATCCTTATGTTGAGTGCTAGTTTCAACCAAACGTGCATCGGGCTGTGAATCTTGATCCTCCTCAAGATCCACTGTTCTACTGCTAGTTCCTTCCAAAGGAACTTTGTTTCTAAGAACTCGCCCTTTCTGGCAACAAACACCTTTTGTTCCAGTGGGTCATAGAAATAATATCCCATAGAATCTCTAGGATATCCAACAAAGATGCACTTGGTGGATCGGACATCTAATTTGTTTGGGGTGGGAGTCTTAACATAAGCCTCACAACCCCAGACCCTTAAGTATGATAGGGATGGAACTCTTCCATGCCATATCTCAAAAGGTGTCTTTTCCACCTTTTTGGTTGGGGCCATATTCAAAATACGGGCCGCGGAGAGCAAAGCGAAACCCCAAAATGATAGAGGCAATGTGCTTCTAGCCATCATAGATCGAACCATATCTAATAGGGTTCGATTCCTCCTCTCAGACACACCATTATGTTGTGGTGTTCCAGGTGGAGTGAGTTGTGAGATAATCCCACAACTCCTAAGATGATCTTGAAAAACATCACTTAGGTATTCACCGCCTCTATCGGTACGGAGAACTTTAATTGATTTGTTGAGTTGATTTTCTACTTCATTCTTGAAGATTTTGAACATTTCAAAAGCTTCATCCTTGTGCCTTAATAAGTACACATACCTATAGCGACTATAATCGTCGGTAAAGGTAATGAAGTATCTCTCACCATTCCTAGTTATTGGCTTAAAAGGACCACATACATCCGAATGTATGATGCCTAATAAATCTTTTGCCCTTTCGTTAGTTCCACTAAAGGGTGCCTTAGTCATTTTTCCTTGTAAACAAGATTCACATACATCAAATGAATCATATTCATTTGTTTTTAAAAGACCATTCTTTTGAAGCGTTTGTATACGTTTCTTGTTTATATGACCAAGACGACAATGCCAAAGGTAGGTATCACTCAAATTTAATTTGAGTCTTTTGGTGGTTGCTTGGTATATAGAGCTATCATATGTTGCGTTTTCATGAACTAATTCATAAATGCCATTACAAGGTATAGCTTTAAAACAAAATACATGATTTAAAGAAACATGAATATCATTGTCAACAAACTTGAAATCATAATCATATTGTCTTAAACGGGAAACAGAAATTATGTTCCTAGTCAAGCTAGGAGCATATAATACATCATTTAAAATAACTTCCAAACCACTTGGAAGCTTCAAAATGTAGTCTCCTTGGGCTTCCACATGAACCTTTGCACCATTGCCCATGAAGAGACTTATTTCCCCTTTAGCATAATGCTCATTTCTTCTGAACCCCTGCAACAAATTACAAATGTGAGTTCCACATCCGGTATCTAATACCCATGTGTTAGAAGAAATAACATTCAGCTCAACATGTATCATGTAAATTATACCTGAGGTTTGCCCCGCATCCCTCTTTTCTCTCAACTCTTTGAGATAGACTGGACAATTTCTCATCCAATGCCCTATCTCACCACATTTGAAGCATGGGTCGTTCACGGCAATCTTTTGCTTCTTCTCCTTAGGCTTTGGAGGTTGCGCCCTAACAGCCTTCTTCCCCTTTCCCCAAACTTGCCCCTTTCCTTTGGCACCAGTCGCCTTAGGAGGGGGTAGAGACTTTCTCTTTTTCCCACCTTCATTTATTGTGAGAACGGGTAAAACTCTCTTACCCATTCCCGCCTCAGCTGATTTGAGCATAGAATGAAGTTCATTTATGCTCTTGTCCCATCCGTTCATGTTGTAGTTCATGACGAATGCCTCAAACCTTTTAGTTAGGCCATTAAGGATCAAATCCGTGGCCAACTCTTTTGAGACGGGACAGTTCAGCCTTTCAAGGCGGTCGATGTGGCTTTTCATCTTAAGAACATAAGATGAAACTGATTGGGATTCCTCCATCCGACATGCATTAAGCGCTTGAACCGTTTCGTAGCGCTCCACTCTAGCTTGTTGCTGGAACGTTTCCCGCAACTGAGTGATCATGTCATAAGCTGCATGGAGCTCATACTCCTTTTGGAGTTCGGGTGTCATACTTGCTAACATTAGGCAAGAGACTTGGACGGAGTCTTCCACATATCTAACCCAATCATTATACGCTTCCACATCTTCCTCGTCAGGTTCATCGGGGATGGGGTCATCAAGGATGTAGGCCCGCTTTTCTTGTTTGAGAACAATTCTCAAGTTGCGGTACCAATCCATGAAATTGTTAGGTGTTAGACGATCCCTTTGAAGGATCGCCCTTAGGGATTGGTTGTTTTGGTTTGGTACATCATTATTAGCGTTGTTGTTGTCGGCCATCTACAAGATTTACAAAGTTCTATTAGTAATCGTTGATATAATTATATTTCATTTATTGATACCCTTTATGTCTCATAGACCATTAATAAATAAAATTTTAGAATCCAACGTTATATTTAAATATTGGTTAGGTGACCTTTATCCCATTATTTAAATAACAAGGTAGTCATAAATGACAATTACAACCTATTGTAACTTCTAGTGGTATGGGATCGTTTGAACATCTCATGTTTATAACGGCATGTTTATCCCATCAACACCTTTTATAAAATATATTTTAGGTGATCCATTCAATATATTTTACAAATCAAGTCGTCCTACTTACACACACGTGTGAGTTTACTATATAAGTGGTTAGGTGACCTTTATCCCACAAACATGGTATTCTCACCTCAAGTTACAAGTTCCCTCAAAGTGGTTAGGTGACCTTTATCCCACTAAGAGTTAGCAAGTAACCTAAGTGTTGTGTAAAAGGATGGTGTTTAACTTGTTTTCAAAAGGGATTTATAATTTGACAATTCTTGTTTAGAAAAGTCTATGTACCATATGATTGTATGCATTCAACCATATGGTACCCTATTGGTTCTTTTAAATAAAACCCATTTTATTTTGTAAACCATTAATTCCTTTTATAGAACCATTCTACTTATGCTTAATGATTTGAGAACCAATTACTTGTTTATTGTTTGTTTTAGTTGAGGTTTGTTAATCACATCCAAATATTCAAAACAAACATCATCATATGCATTCAACCAAAATTAAACAAAACAAGTCATATATGCATAACAAAGCATACTTAGTTGATCACACTTGTTTAGCCAAAACAAGTGTGTCAAATGGTCATATCCTAAGGGTTTAGAATCATGACACATGGTTGACCAAAGAGACTCCCACTTGAAACCATATCTTCAAGAATCCTCTTTGTCCATCTTTTCTTCAAGTCTTGATCTTGAGCTTCCTTACAAGATATGTATCCTAATACATTTTTCTAGTAAAGATAAACTCCTAATCTATTTATTACAAACCATATGAATAAATAAATTACAAGACTAGGCTTGAAACAAAAATAAATTATTACATGCCCAAATGAATATAACATGACAACCAATCATTCAATCCAAATGGTCTAGGCTTTGTTATGCATAATCAACAACAACATATTCAAACATACATGAGAGGTCGATTTTTGGCAGCCCTTAAACCCATGTTTTTGGCCAACATAAACCAAGAACTAATGGGTTTAGTCCATGCAAACAATTATCTTATAAACTAGAGTTTTAAAGATCCTAATATGCATAATATAGTATCTTTAAAACATCAAAAGGGGGCACCAAAACAGCCCCTAAAACCCACGGTTTGGTGCTGTCCAATATGAACACAAGGTGTAATACATGTATGCATATGTATAAGTGGCTCTTGATGCCATTGATGGGGTTTTAACATGTTTATCAAAGTTCATATATGCTTATATATATGAAAAACGCAGCGGAATGTAAGATTTAAAACATGTTAAGATCTGATTATAAAACCCATTTTATAATAACCCCAAGCCATGGATCTTCATATACAATGCATACAATAATAAGATGAAAGAACTACAACCTTTGGAGCTTCAAAATCCGAGATTTAAGGAGGGAGGATGATGATGTTTGTGGCTGAAACTTCAATGGAGAAGTTCTCAAGAGGTTGTACCCCAAGCTACTTCAAACACCTTCTATGCTAGGCTATGCAACACCACCTTCAAAACCCTCTTGAAACCTTGATTTTCAGCCAAGAACCCTTGGATCAAAAGCTGAAAAATTTGTGTTTTTCCTGCTTCAAAAACCCGTAGGTAGAGAGAGGGAAGAGAGGAGAGTTTTTCTTTGCTTTTGTTTTTTGTATTAAAAGGAATGTCTTGAATGCAAGAATAAGAATCTTTGAATGCATGTTCTTGGAACATAAAACCCACATTCTCAAGATAATGGGGCGGCCCCTTTAAGGCTCCCATTTATCATTTCCCTCCTATTTTTATATTTTATAAAGTTTATAAAATATAAACTCTTGCATTCTAATTTTTATAAAATCAAACCATTTTAATTTTATAGCTTTTACACACACACATTATTATATGTCATTGTTTAACTTATTTAAGCAATGAAACAAATAATATGTTATGAACAAATTATCAATATATATATATATATAATCTTGTTCATTTACAAAAGCAATGAATTTAGAAAAGCCGGTTTCTAAATTGGTGCTAATATTTATTTGTGTGATCTTATCAACAAATAAATATTTATCGGTGTTTGTTTGGCTTGTTATTGGGTATGACCCGACTTGGATCATATCACACTAGCCACATCAATTTAATATGTATCTTGGGCAGATCAATTCTTTCAATTATGTGGAGCAACCAGTGGCAATCATCGATGGAAAAGAGAAGCGGCTTAGAAATAAAGTGATTCCTCTTGTGCGTGTACAGTGGAGGCACAGGAAGGGATCCGAGTCAACGTGGGAGACAGAAGATGAAATGAGGCAGCATTACCCACGCTTGTTTGAAGAGTAACAGGTTTCGGGGACGAAACCTAAATAAGGGGGTGGACTTGTAACACCTGGAATTTTCCTTTCTGCAGTATCATGCGACTGAGGGGCCAATCGGCCGACTGAGACCCGACTGAAGTTCAACCGACTGGAGACTCAGGCGCATGAAAGCCAGGCGACTGGGGCTTCATACGCATAGAGTCACACGACTGAAGCTCCATACGCCTGACAACAGTACGACTGAAGGTCCAATCGCATGAAGCTCAGGCGACTGAAGTGCTGACGCGACTGACGCATGGGCGGATTGATGAGGGGTATTTAAGGAAGAGGGCAGCTCTTACCCTCTTCCATACTCACAATTTCAGTAAGAAAAGAGAGAAGGGGCGACCGAAGGAGAAAAAAGAGAAAAACGTGATCCGGGATTGAAACTCATCAACCAACTAGTCCAAATGGAGTATTTCATCTCCTACCTGCTTATGTGAGTTCTAGAACCCCACATTTTCATGTTTTCATACGACTTTGGGGCTGGATCACATATAAACCCTATTTTTGTAAAGTGTATGTTTAACCCATTTGGATGAAATCATGTTTAGTATATTTAAAGTATGGTTTAGGACTTGTATAAGATTATATGATGTCCTAGCATGATTCCCTACGGTTTGGGAGGGTTAATGTGGGCTTGAATCGAATTTAGTAGGGTTTTACAGCCGTATGTCGCGGCTGCAGTTCGAGTTGAACTCCAGTCGCTGCGCAGTTAGGGTTAGGCGACTGGAGGGCCAATCGCACGATTGGGGAACGACTGAGGGTCAATCGTACGACTGAGGGACGACTGAGGTTCATACGCACGACTGGGTCTCAATCGTACGACTGTAGGTTCAGTCGCACGACTAATCATACGACTGAGGGCTCAGTCGTTTATGTGCTTAGTCGCCCAGGTGCATACGCACGACTGAGGAACTAGTCGTATAGTAGTCCAATCGCTAACGTTCAGTCGCATGAAGGCTATGCGACTGAAGCATGCCCAGTCGCCCAAATAGTGCCGACGTGCCTTAAAAGTTAGGTTGGGCATGATGTCGATAGTAGTGCGTGTGTATGATTGATGTAGGTATGTCAAGTATGATGTGGTCTTATATGATGGTAATGACTGATGATTTGTAAATATCGATGTTACTTGTTTCGATGCATGATTATCTTCCGTATCTTTACGTGTATTGTCTAATGAATGAAACGAAAGTATTATGTAACGTAAAAAACGGAAGATAATGAAAGAGGAACGAAATGAACGAATGCATGCATTAATAAAGAATAAGAGTAATAAAGTCTTGCAAGCAGATGATTGAGGTGAGCAACCTTGTTGTTGCAACAGACTCGATGAGGTGACCAACCTTGTTGTTGCAACAGACTCAATGAGGTGAGCAACCTTGTTGTTGCAACAGACTCGATGAGGTGAGAAACATTGTTGTTGCAACAGACTCGATATGGGATCCTTGTCTTGCGACCTCAGTAATCGCGGCTGTGTGCCACGAGGAGGGTAAAATCCTAACACTGCGATCGACCATGTGTATAGAACCATCGCTACATATCCTAGGTACTGTGACCAGGAGGGTGCGGTGCGCCGATATAGAAGGTCTATGATAGGCCTAGGTCCAGTACCACGATTACAGAAGGATGTTACGTGTGGCGATGGTACCCTTAAACTTTACCTCAGGTGCTATGGCCAGGAGGTGCGATACACCGATATAGAAGGTCTATGATTAGACCTCGGTCCAGCACCATGATACAGAAAGGTTAAGAATATAAGAGATGTAAAGAAAAAAGATAAAGATGGAAGAGTAAAAAGGTTAAAGGTATACAGAGAACGAATGATAGATAATGACAAACAATGAAAGAACAAAAGACAGAGAATGAATGAACGATAGTTAAAGATAGTGAACGAATGAAAGAGTATGATAGAACGTGAATGTTAACAATAAAGGGTACACAAACGAAAGTTAATGATTACACAATGAAAATAATAAAAATATTATTTATGTGTACGTACTTTGTGTGACCGCTTGAAAGCAAAGAAAGGTATGAAAAAGGAAAGTATGTTTTATTATAAAAACTAGAACTCACTCAGCAACGCTGATTATTTTTATGTGTTTCCAGGTGACAGGTAGTGTTGCTGGGGGATGGCACGAGGCGGCTACTCAGCTCTTTTGGGATGGAATTCTCCTTTTGATAATACTGCCACGCAATGGGATGCGGGCGCATAATGCATGCAACAACTTATGTTGCATGCAAGTGTCAAGTGTTCCTTGAGGACCCCGATAGACGGGATTACCAAAGGAACCTTCTTTAAATATAGTTTTTAAATGTTTTTGTACTAGAGGTCACTGTATATGACCCTATGTTTGTTGAGGATTCAGATAAACGGGATTATTTAAGAAATCCTCGATTTCATATGCTTCCGCAACAATCATAGTAAAGTTAGGTAATGTAAAGAAAGCATGTATTTTGTAGTAATCAACGATGTAATGAATTGCAAAAGCTTTTATGATGAAATGAGAATGCACTTCTTATCTATTCCGTTACGTTATTCTATTTAATATATGTAACTGTATGTTTGAAGTGCGATGAATGACCAACTGTGAGGTGCCCAGGAATGGGGCCTTACAAGTTGGTATCAGAGCCAAAGTTTAAGTAAAATGGATAAATTTTTCAAAATAAACCTAAACTTAAACTGAAAATAGGACAGGAAAGGGGAAGAATGCCATCTGAGTAGCTGCGTGCCATCAAATATTTTCTTAAAGAATAATTGGCATTATGTGCGCATGTTATGTGTTTATGTGTACTGTTAGACTTAGATACTAATGTAATCAGGACAGGTAATGCTCGGGGTACGAAGAGTAAAGTAAGTGGCTAATCACAACTGGCCACTGTAGTTAGGGACTTACTATACTTGACATAAACTGAGTTATTGCCTTGAATGACCGTGTTGGTGTTTGAATCTTTCAGTGTGATAGAGGATGGTCGGTGGTAGATCATCTAAAGTGTCCCGAGGTGGTGGACGTGGTGCTGAACCGCGGGTCACAAGAGAAAGACCGAGAGTGGAGAGGGAGGTTCATGAAGAACCTGACACCACTCATCAGGAGGAGGTGGACGAAAGCCCCGATTTAAGGGCCTCGGTAAAAGAGGCAGTGGTCGAAGAAGTACATCAGGTCATGCAGACGATTTTACCGTCTGTAGTGACCGAAGTGATAAAGGTTGTACGCGAAGATGAAAGGCAAGGGAGGAACCGGTCCTCGGGGAGACCGCAACGACAAGAGCCGGAAACGGTTCTATCTGATGATGAAGAGGAAGAGGAGGAGGAGCCGGTACGGGAGACAACACGGGGTTGTAACTACGGGGCGTTTATGAGGTGCAAGCCCCCTACTTTTGACGGTACGGGTACCGCGGCTGATGCTCACCAATGGGTGAGAGAAATGGAGGTTGTCCTCGATATTAGTGATTGCCAGGAGGACAAAAAGGTGAAGTTTGCTACCCACTCGTTCACAGGTTCGGCATTATGCTGGTGGGACAACATAATCCAGGTCGAGGGTAGCAGAGCTATTGGGAAGATGAAGTGGGCCGAGCTGAAAAGGATGGTGATCGATGAGTTTAGTCCTCGGTGGGAAATGGACAAAGTTGAGAGAGAGTTCCTGCAGTTGGAGGCGGGGACGATGACCCACCAACAATACACCACAAAGTTTAATGAGATGGCAAGAATGGTGCCGGAGCAGGTGACGCCGGTGTCTCGAAAGATCAATCGGTATATTCAGGGGCTGCCAGCTGACATCCGCAGGCATTTGATTACTGCCCGACCGAGCACCTTTAGGTCGGCAGTGGATTTGGTAGGGAGATTATACGATGAACGGGCTGTGGTGGTGAAGGCTGAGTGTAGTAAGAAGGGAGGTGGTGAGAGAAATTGGCAGGGAAAGAGGTTTGGTCGAGGTAATTGTTCGACAAGTAATAAGAAGGCACGGGTGGATGACCACCGTGTGGTCATGTCAGGAGCAGGGTTGAGGAAGTGTGGTAAATGTGGGAGAGAACACAGTGGGGAATGCAGATGGGGGTTGAATGTCTGTTTCAGATGTGGGAAGCCGGGGCACATAGCTAAAGACTATCATGCGATCCGATGCTATAACTGTGGCGGGGAGGGCCACGTAACTAAGGATTGTAAGAAGCCTAGGGTTGAAGGTTCCGGGGGAAAGAAGACAGGGGGTGAAGGGCAGAAGGCGAGTGCCAGGGCATTCACGATGAGCAAGAGGAGGCTCTACCGGACCCTGATGTTGTGTTCGCTACGTTCTTGGTGAACCAAATTTTAGCCTCTGTATTATTTGATTCAGGTGCCAGTAGGAGTTTTATTTCTGCTGATTTCTGTGCCAAACTGCCCGTTAGAATTAGGCATGTTGCTGTACCGTTTGATGTAGAAACTGCGATAGGAAAGTCGACCAGGATTTCCGAGGTGATAGGGGGTTGTGATGTTGAATTAGAGGGCCACAAATTTCCGGTTAGACCCTTCGCT
>CM044004.1:5750530-5798030 GCA_024085815.1 Flaveria linearis | reverse complement strand
ATACATACATACAATACTATTCATATATAATTTAATTATGTTTTATTATATTTTCAGAAGTATTGTCATATATAAACAAAAACTGGTTAGAGAGTTACAAAGAAATGTTTGTATCAGCCTGGACTAACTCGAACCGCAATTTCGGCCAACACACAACAAATAGGGTGGAGAGTCAGCATGAAAATTTAAAAAGATATCTTAAATCAACAAATAGCTCACTGGATAGACTTGTGGAGTTTGTAGATCAATTGGTGAACGCACAAGAGGTAAATTAAAAGAAAGCTTTGAGACAAGCAAAATTAAAACCATGAATCATCATAAACTTCCGCTGTTTGATTACTTAAGAGGCAAGGTTTCACACATAGCTCTTGATTTATTAGTTGCCGAAAACACTAAATTGCGTGTGATGCGCTCTGCAAATACAATATGTGGTTGTCATCTTTTCACTAGTTGTGGCTTGCCTTGTGCTTGTCGGCTGGAAAAATATGAACATTCTGGTAATAGCCGCTCCATCATTATTATTTTTCTATTAAAGTAACAAATTATATATTAATTTATACATTTTAATGCAGGCACTAAAATTCCGTTAGATGCAATTGACGTATTTTGGACGAAGCTTGATAAAATTAAACCATCATATATGGTGGATGAAAAAGTTGATGTTGAAGAAGAAATGGAACGGGTGAAACAACAAATAATGACACAACCCACAGCTGTAAAATTTAGTTTGGTGGAAAAAGTAAAAAAAATTGTGTATCCATGGAAAAATAACAAAAAGCGCCTGTTGTGCAAACAGATATTCGCGGTCGTCCAACGTTAAAGGTTCAACAACAAAAGTATGACACTCAACAAAGTACGTGCGACATGCCGCGACATGCCGAGACATAGCTTGTTTATTGCGTCTCACATTTCCGGAAGAACAAGTTCAGCTGTAAAGCCCCAGAAGCCTGCCATGCAACGTAGTCGTTCAACGTCTTCTAAAGTATCACAGGGTACTAATGAGTTTTCCTCGATTGTCGGAGATCGCCAATTAAACAATATAAACAAGTTAAAAAATTGGATTCCGTCAAACTTTCATCAGTATATTTCACGTATACGAGATGTCCGACCCGATGGGAATTGTGGTTTTCGATCAATAGCTTTAGACTTAGGGTTTGACGAAAATAAGTGGATGTATGTGCGGACACAGCTTTTAGAAGAGTTGGACAGACATGAACTGGAGTACAGAGAAGTTTTCGATACTTTGTACCCCGGACAGTATAACGAATTACGTCACACCATCGATTGGCAAAGTGTGGAACCTGCACCAGAAGAACATTGGATGATAATGCCGTATACGGGATTAGTGGTTGCTCAAAAGTTTGGGGTTATTCTTCATTTACTAAGCAATAATGGTTGTCAAATATTTTTCCCATTATGGGTTGATCCGAAAACTGTCATGCCTCATCATGTCGTATCGATTGTTCATGTCAACAATAATCATTTCGTCCACGTTAAGCTAGAAGGAGATTATCCGATGCCAACATTAAGTAATCTTTCGATTTTTAACCGAAGCGTACGTGCTGCAGAATGGGAGATTATGTATAGGATTCGTATCTCGGAATACAACGCAATAATAGAGAATAACAGAGAACCCCCAGCTTATATAAATTTATTTTAATTCATAATTTGTAATATGCGAATTATATATTTTAATTTTAATTTTATTATTGTATTCGTATTATTTAATATTAAACTGTTTAAATAATTTTAGTTCAAATTATGTATATATTAAAATAAAAAAAATTAAAATAAAAAAAAACAAAATATCTTTTAACTATTCAAAATATCAATATTAAATATATATATATATATATATATATATATATATATATTAAAACTCAAAAAGTTAAAAAAAATAAATATATAAGCTATACGCCGCGTATGGACCCATACGCGGCATATAGCTCCTCCACGTATGGGTCATAAGCTGCGTATGGGTATAAAATGTCAAACACTATACGCCGGGTATGGACCCATACGCCGCGTATAGGGTATAAAACGTCGAATCAACAACGCACCCTATACGCCGCGTATGGACCCATACGCGGCGTATAGGGTATAAACCGTCAAATCAACAACGCACAAATCAACAACGCACCCTATACGCCGCGTATGGGTCCATACGCGGCGTATAGGGTACAGGGGTGTTGATTTAAAATTAGGGGTGTCTAAATAAAGGGACCCACACATAATTGTATGAACAGTCAGAGCCTCCATAATTATTGCATATGAGAGTGTATGGAGAGGCTGATGTTTCACTCAACGAGGTTTTGATTGGACAAAATTTCTAATGACAATTGTGCTTTTGACATCCTGTAATCCAACTAGCATGCTTGTAGATAAGATTCGAGAGGAGATGAGGAATGTTTAGATAGAGATGTGTGACACCCCACCCGTGACTCGGGAGGGCGTGCACACTTGATACAACTTACAGCAGAAGCAAACTGGGTTTACATTCAACATTTTGAGTATAATACATTATTTAATTACGATGTCAAACAACTAGAAACTTCAATAGCTTCAGGTTCCACTATCTCCTCGTTGTTTCTAGACTAGTCTCACTTATTACCTGTGATATATATACTCAAAAAGAGGTGAGCTCATGCTATACAGTTTGCAAAATTAACCTTTACATGCATACAATATGGGTTGTAATATTTGGGTCCATAGGTACAGTGCCTTCCCTGGTTTTACTACAACCACCGACAGCGGGTTTGTCAGACCCTCCCGGCCGTCAAATAGGTATGAGCATGTGCCTGATGCATACGAGGAACCCTATCATCTTTTCAGGCAGTTCAACACTCCCCATTAAATATATCAGGATCCTGTATACCCCTACCGACCCGTGCATATATGTAAGCATTATAATTATTACCAGTACAGACAGAACGAGTATATTATCACAGTTTTGAAAACAGACATGATAACTCACATGTTTAACAGTTGCTCAACAGTTGATAATCAATTCCTAGTACGATCTAGTGATATCTCAAGGCCCTGATACAATTTAGGTAATCCTAGCTTAGACGATGATACAACTAACTAGTTATTGTCATAGTTGGATATTAGCTATCGCTACCTTGTTTAAGCATGGGTGATTAACTCATGTCTAACAAAGGCTAGGCTATCTAAAACCAAATCTTAACAATAATCCTAATGCCTAAAACAATAATACTATACTAATACTAATCCTAATAATAAATAACATTAAAATAAATAATAATTAACATGAGATAACTTAAATGAGAACATACCTTAAAACTATCTATGATAATTTGATATAGAGTCTCCCTACCTGTGCTCCTACTCAAGCAAAAACGACTATTAACAACACCCAGTGGAGTATTGAGTACTCGAGATTCTCTTTATAATAGAGTGTTCTCAAGAAAAAGTTTATTCTGAAGGAAACCTATGAGATTCTATTTATAGTAAGCAGACAGGCAGCTGAATTCTATTCTTAGTCAGTGTGGGATGAAATTGAGCAACCTAGCTGCTTGCTTACTTATTGACGAGCATGCTTGCTTGCTTAATTAATTCAGCTGCTTACTTTGTTTTTCTCTCGTAACTATTAAACTATAAAGTTCTATAAAATTTCAAATACGTCGTTGGGACGACCTTATTTTTCTCTACGAATCGACCTAAGTTTCGTTAAAAACGGAGCATGTTTAAATATAATATATTATTATATTTAAATATATTTAAACGGTCTCTTACGATACTAAAACCAGTCTAAAAACTTAAAATTTTAAATAGTTATTTTGCTCTTTACTTACTCGTAACTTCATAATTCGCATGTTTATAACTGTTATGTTAAAATTTGGGGTGTTAGAAGATGGGGGGATGCTTAGTGAAAATGGAGAGGTGAAAGAGGTATGTAGTCTTTTTAGCTCTGATATCATCATAAAAGTTTGTATATTAATAAGTGTCAGTAGTCAATCAATACACATGTAAAAACGTCTAACCTTGATATTTTACGCAAGTAATATTATATATGATGAGTTTAGCCTATTAGCTTTGTTTTACACATCTAAGAAAAGCCAAAACACGAGCAGTTTTAAAGTAGATACTCTTACAGCTTACCGAAAAGGGTATTTTCACAAATTGGTTTCAAAGTCCATATCATTAAATAATTTAATGATATCGTCCTAATATTCTTTTTGTTTGATTGGTAGATACATATTTTTTTTTATCCTAGGCATACTTTACTTTTAAAATAATCACACCTATAATATGTAGAATTTGAACATACAAACGATTAAAACCAGTACACCATTTCATTATCTAGATGTCGATCACTTTCACGACCGTCTAATATTTTAATAATCTTTGGGTTGTGTTATACCTTCTTAAGGGTTTTATAATATATGTTTTCTTATACTTGACTAGTTTTTTTTAAGTATAACGTGTTTCACATAAAATTTCATTATTAATAAATTAATAATATATCTCATATAGTTAGTCTAACAAAAGAAAATATCTTGTGTATGAGCGTCCTCGTGTGTTAACTTTCATATTTTGATGATGTCATGTAATCATGTTTAAAATACTTTTACATTATAAAACATAAAAAGGAAATGAATCCCGAATCATGATTATACAATATAACTCTTGTCGATAATCGGAACAAATTATTAATTATACAATCCGGTAAGTGTATACGAATAGGCATAATAATTTTTATACGACATGATATGAAAATGATCAAGATTAGGTTATCATGTATAACCTGTTTAATAAACAGATTTTGTTAATTACTTATTTAACCTATTTACTTAAAGCGTTAGTATTCTGGTAGGCTTACATAACCAGTTTAAAAGCATATATTATAAGATCAACCTACTAACTTGTTGACGACTAGTGTAATCAATGTATCACAACTCGTCATAATGATTCATTTAATTTGTTCACAACTTGAATACAACTCATCAACTTAACATGATTGTCAGTTCTAATCAGTATATAATATCAAAAGAAAGATTAAAAGCTTTTTTTATTAATCCGTTCGTATGTAAAGAAGTGAATTGAACCAATTTTAAAAGTGCATGTGTGAACACACAAGCCCACATGAAGTTAGAGAAATTAATTGAAAACCTACATTAATTGCTATATCTACAACACATAGGAAATAACAAATCTTACTGTAATAAATTAATAATTACATAGGTGATCATACTAGAGGTGTTCAATATTCGAATCGGATTCGAAAAACTTGAAATTCGATTCGATTCTAGTCGAAAGTCACTGATTCGAAATTTGATTTGAATTTTCAAATTCGAATTCGATTCGATTCGAGGTCTAATTTTCGAATTCGAATCCAATTGCGAATTTATGATTTTCGATTCGATAAGATTCGAAATTCGAATTACAAATACACACACATGCATTTCTTTATTTTGTATATTAATTTAGGAATATGCATATGAGAAATTAAGAATTAAAAGTTTTAAAAAATAGATAATCTAAAATATTAAAGTCTGATTCATACCTTTTGACTTATTTGAAACTTATAATATTTCATATGTTACGCTTGTTTATATATTTTAAGCATTTGAAAATTTTGATTTGTCGAATGAATTTTAAAAATGCTAATTGATTAAATATTTTTTATTAAATACGAATCAAATAAATTCAAATTCAATCTGAATTCGATTTGTAATTCGAACTTTTTTCGAATACGAATCAAATTCGAATCCAGTTTGAAATTTTCGAATTTGATTCGATTCGAATTCGATTTTGATTTTTCGAATTCGATTTCAACTTGAAAATTTCAAAATTCGACTTATTCGATTCGATTAACTCGAATTTGACTCGATTCGATTCGATTCGATGAACACCCCTAGACAATACTATATTTATTCTCATCAAAACTTATTGTTTCTCTCTTCTATTTAATAATTATCTTAATTACTAAAATTATTATTTAACTCTTTTTAGATAAAAAAATAATTTTTTAATAAATTTAAGAAAAGAACTTTTTTATTAATAATGTTTCTAAATAAACAACTTTGATAAAATAAAAACATTTCTAACACATCAAACTTTTTAAAAATATGAAATATCTTAAAATTAGTGTTTTTAAGAAGTAAAGTTTAATAAACCAATAATAATTAAATTGAGAGTTATAATAAGAAAATTTTTAAAAATGGTATTTTTGAAACAAAATATTTAATTTTTTTTCAAAAAAAAGCTTAAAAAGTTGATATTGTTATTTTATTAGTTATTGTTTTTTTAATCATATCTTATCTTAAAATATCGTTTTATAATTAACAAATTTTTATTATATTTAATATTTTATTGATTTAAACCGTATAAAACACATGTTTACTAAAGCTAGTAGGATAATATTATTTATTTAATATATGTAACTAGTCATTACATATTATTTCTTACTTAAAATATAATAAACTTTTAAATATATAGGACTTAGGGAACGTGTTCAAATATTTTTTAGTTTATGTCAAATCACATATATCTCAACTGATTGATATTTTCCACACTATCGCTTTCTACTTTTATCACGATATTAAATATTATTTCTTGTAATAATAGAAACCCTAAATAATTTGAAAGAAAAAGACTTGATCATTATCAACATTAATACAACCAACAATTTTCATCCATAACCCAAACTTTCTAATATCAACCTGAATATGATAGAAGACATACGAGTACAAAAAAAAAGTATTCCAATTACGATTTTTTTACAAAGTTCTCATGATTAGAACGGATCAATTGGTCAGACCTACAATCGTCTATACAACCGCTTTGATTGAATACTTTTGAACTGTCATTGTCTAAGCCAGCCAACTGGATAAGAAAACCATTGTTTTTACACATGTTTGACTATGGAAATCATTAGATGATAGGAGAATGACGATTTGTGTATTGAACGGAGAATGATCGAGGCAGTATATCGATCTCGTTCCTCCATACTGATCCTTGATCGAAATTTTGGGCATAATCGTACTCGTCATATGAAACTCGAGCATTTTTCGTGGGCAATCTCATTAGGAACTTCTTTCTCTCACGCCTTAACTTCTGCCATATAACTTTCCACACCGACTTTGAGGAACCGCTCGGCTCATGAACTTTTGAGCCACGTTGGTCACGAGCACGATCGGGTTTGACCGTTGAGCTACGCCACATCTTGATATCCATGGTTAAGAATTGGAGTTGGAGCCTGTCTTGAATGTTGACTAAGGTCTTTTGTTTTTGTGAGGACTAAAGTGTGAACCTTTAAGGCAAGAGTAGTTAGTAGTGTTAAGGGAACTATATATATACAAAAAGACACACTCATGTGTGTATATCATGGTCAAATGTGTGTGTATATAATGATCAAAGTTAATTAAGAAGATAACAAGATTAAGGTCAACTAATTCTAGCAAGAGTAGTTTGTTTATGCAAACAACAATACCATGTGACTTAAGGTTGTATATTTATTTTAGGAATTCTATCAACTTTCTTGTTGTTTTTAACGCTATTAAATGATGTTTTAAAGCACAAATTAATTCTATTTTACTACTCTTTTTAGGAGTAATTATTTTTGTATTTTTAAAAGTAAAAATGTAAAACAAGAGACTTACTACACTCAAATTCATCTCAATTCACTAAGTGGGCTCGAGTTTGCTTTGTTTAGCTTTTAATTAAAACTCGAACTTGAGTTCGTAAGTAATTAAACTCGAACTTGAGTTTGTAAGTAAGTAATTATAGAAGTTTGGATTTTTCTTTAAACGAGTAAAGATAGATTGCAAATTACTTCTCAATGTAACATGTCGAGAACCAACACTGAAGCATGGAACCACTACTAGTAAGATGACAATTTGATGACCGGTCCGATTATGAAAATATTGTAATTGTGTTCACTTTGTAAATAAGGGTTGGTTGATTTTCAACTTTCGAGTCTACCACTAATGTATCTTGGTTAAAGACAGGATGATCAATGTAAAAATTAGGTGTAATTAGTACCAATATGAACACAGTATGAAGCTAATCAGGCTTGTTGAATCTTGTATGTATAATATGTTTAATAAACAAACAGATCATGTTGGAGAACTTGTTAAACTCATATAAGTAAACGAGTTGTATTCATGATGATTGTTTGTTCAATTTGTTTAATTACATAGGTCAGTCCATCAACATATTTAAAATTAGAATGAAATTATTTATAAAGCTATATTATAAGGTCTAACATATTAACTTGTTTACGACTTGTTTAACCAGTTGATTACAACTCGTCAATCCGATATGATTCTTTTCACCTGTTCACCACTTGATCTTAACTCGTAGAAAGACATGCTTGTCACCCTTAGTCCGTATGTAATATTTTGATCGAGAATAAAAACTTCGTTTAATTGGTTATTCGTGCGTAACAAAGTGGATTTCATACTTATAAGTTATCGAAGTGTAGGTGTACACATGAATATCTAGCGAGCAACAGACACGAAATAAGAGACAATTTGATTGAAAATCTCACTTTCTTACAATAATGGACAAATTAAATGTATTATTAGATCCGTGTTAAAATATTAGAAATAAATACTATGTATGTAACGAGTTATTTTTCAAACTTTTTCTTAAGTAAAATAAAATAATTTTTAATCAGTAGGACCTAGCGAACGTGTTGAGATAACTTTTAGTTTATGTCAAACTACATAAAATCAAACATATTGATTGCTATTTTTCATAAAATCGTCTCCTTATGAAGATATTAAATATACTTTCTTGTAGTAAAAGAAACCCTTAAATGAGTTGGAAGAAAAAGACTAGATCATTAATCATTATCATCAAGACAACAACCAATATTCCCCAAAAATATCATAATTTTATCAAGCCCAACATGATAAAAGATGAAATAGAGTACAAAATTATAATACAACAAACACTTTTTATAAGTGTTCTTAGAATCAGACCGGACCATCTGGAACGAGAACAACTTAAACAACTGATCTGATTGAGTATTCTTTAGCCGTCTTCATTTGGGTTGTCAGTCTATGAAAAAATTATTTTGATATATGTTTGACACTGAAAATGATTATCTAGATAATAGAAGAATATCAACTTGTGTATTGAACGGAGAATGATCGAGGTAGTATGTCAATCTCGTTTCTCCATACGGATCCTTGATCAAAATTTTGGGCATAGTTGTACTCGTCATAAGAAACTCGAGCATTCTTCGTGGGCAATCTCATTAGAAACTTCTTTCTTTCCCTCCTTAACTTCTGCCATATAACTTTCCACACCGACTTCGAAGACCCACTTGGCTCATGGGTACTTGAGCCATTTCGGTCACGAACACGGTTAGGTTTGACCGTTGAGCTACGCCACATCTTAATATCCATGGTTAAGACTTAAAGTTAGAGCTTTTCTTGAATGTAGACTATATATAAGGTCTTTTGATTTTGTGATGACTAAATGAAAGTGTGAATCTATAGAGGAAGAATAGCTAGTTGGATTATAGGAAATATATATACACACACGCATGGGCGTATGTATCATGTGGTCAAAATGTGTGTATATATATATTGGTCAAAATGATTTAGAAGATAACAAGATTAAGGTCAACAAGTTCTAGCAAGAATCTATTGATTATACAAACAACAATACCATGTGATTGAAGAAGTTTGTATATTTTAATTTAGAGACTCTATAAACGCTACCTTAATTGATATGTTTATACGTGTGTAACAAAGTGGATTTCAAACAAACTTAACGAAGTATAGGTGTACGCCATTCTATTAAGTGCATAGCTTTTATACCTTAATTTTAAAATGCTAGTACATGATGTTTTCTAACAACAATTTACTTGGTATTTTGATAACAAGAAAATACTATTATTGATTTTATTTTAATTATTGAAAGATTGTAATCAAAGGAATCAAATCAAGTCTTAACTTCATTAAACCAGAGCTCTCCTCATTGAACTCCTTATTGAACGTAAAAAAGCTTGAGTTTAGCTCATTTCCAGTCTTGATGGAGTTAGATTTGCTCCTAAAGATAACGTGATGCAAACCAAATGAAAAGATGAATCTTGTAACATTTGCAAAAGCAAGTTCGAGTCAAACTTCAGAATGATTTGTCATCGTCTTCATCTCTCTCGATTAATACTTCCAAGTTCACCTAAAGTCCGTCTTAATCACTCATAATATTTTTACACACCAATGGTATCACGGTTTGTAAGTTTGTTAATCATTCTCGGTTCTAAACTTAAAGATGGTTGATTCTAGTCGATTTTCTTTCTTATAAATTTTATTTTGAATAATTTTATACAATAATTAGGTTTTGGTCTAATTAATCCGGTCCAAGATCGGATACCAACCACTCTTATCATGATGCAAATATTAGATCCAAACACTACTAATAGTTTGTAATTGTTTTCAATACAATACACATTAGGTCATTTTATGAGTTGTTACATTCAAACTTTAGAAACAAAATAATTAGAAATATACAAAAGGAAGTATAGTAAATAAAAACAAACAATTAAAGACTTAAGTTGGATGCAAAAGACTTATCATCATCATTAACTTCATTATGATTGTTCAAATCGCTCGATGCTCGACGCTCGCTCGACGTTCGTTTGGAATTTGTTAAAAAAATGCTCGTTCGAATTTTTGCTCGGTCGTAAACGAGCCGATCGGCTCGGATCGGTGTGTAAACGAGCCAAGCACGAGCAAATATCCGCTCGGTTCGGTTCGGCTCGAATTAATATGTATATATAGTTTATACGTAACATTCTAGTAGATTTGACGCGTTATATACAAATATATAATAATATTTATACATATTTGATCAATCAACCTTATAACGAATTCTACATTAAACATAAAAGTGAACTTCTAAGCCGTTAAGAGATATTTTTTTCGATCATCTTCCCACCGTCATCGTTCTCTGTAATATGTTCTTCGCCTTATCGGCTACAACCTTAGTCTCATCGTCAGCTACAACGTATTGTCATCCATGAAAATATTATATAATAAAATATGGTTGAGTTTTAAGTCATTCAACCTTATTCACTGCAGTATAAATCGTATGACACACAAGATAGTTGGGTTGTATAAATTGTTCGCCGCTCATTTGTGCTCGCTCGATTCTTGCTTGAAAATTTAATTCTCGAAAAATGCTCGTTAATTTTCCGCTCGGTTGTTAACGAGCCGATCGGCTCGATTCGGTTTAGAAACGAGGCAAGCACTAGCAAAGGTCCGCTCGGTTCGGCTTGGCTCGTGAACAACCCTAAACTTCATAGACATCAATCCAATTTGGATTAAAATAAATAAGAGCATATATTGAAAAATATTTTGAATGCATCAACTACATTGAGTCCTATCTAGTAACCATGTTCCGAAACAAAAACTCAAAGAACTAATTGTCTAAACGATCATCGAAGCCCGTTTTGTGTATTGAACAGAGAAAGATCGCGACAGTATATCGAGCTCGTTCCTCCATTCGTGCCCTTGATCGAAGTTCTGAACATAACTTTGTTCATCATAAGAAACTTGAACATGCTTCAATGGCAATCTCATCATAAACTTCTTTGCTCTCTTTTTAACTTCTTCCAAATAAGTTTCAACACAGATTTTGAAGACCCACTTGGCTCATGAGTCATGGAGCCCGATCTGTCGCGAAAACGCTCGTATTTGACCGTTGAGCTACGACCCATGTTGATGTCCATGGTAACACTTGAAGTTGGAACTGTTTCTTGAGTTTGCCTAGGGTTTTTGAAAAAGATTAAAGAAAGATATCTATTATATATAATACATTGTACTCGTGTATATGTATGTATGTATGTATGTTTATGTGTGTGTATCTATATATAATGGTTTAATATGTGCATGTGTACATGTGTATTATGGTCAAATTGAGAAGATAACAAGATTAAGGTCAACAATTTCAGGAAGATTAGTGTTTGTTTATACAACCAATGGCATGTGATTAAGATGGTTGCGTATAATATATGAAGAAAATGATGTCTTAAATATATAAAATTATAATATGGTTACCTTGTGACTTGTGTATAATTTTTTACTTATAATTCTATTTTCCTTCTTACCAAAATTAGAGAAGTTAATTATTAAAGTGAGCAGTATTAATTATGTTTTTTTGGGAACTACGGTTTTGTATTAAAAAATAAAGACTAGCAAGTAACTAGTTAAAAAGAAAAATCAATCACATGTGATGAAGAAGATTAAAAATCAATCACATGTGATGAAGAAGATTATGTAACCACTCTATCCGATTAAGATTACATCGCGTGTTACTAGCTAGTTCTCTATCAACGGAACGAGTTATGAACCACATCGTCAAATCCGAAGACCTCATCGTTCCTTTATCTCTAGGTAGCCCACCAAGTCATAAAAAAACCGAACTAGCTAACTCTCTCTTTCCTTCCTTTTAAGGGACTATATATATCAAGCCACACCATAAGGGAATTTGGAGCATATCCGATCTGAATCAGTTATGGTGATATGTAGTTATAGGTAGGTTAGTAAAGTTGTAAAGAAACGAGTTAAAAGGGTTGGAAGTTTAGCATGCTAAAAGTCATCTAAACTGTATTCATAGACTCCCAACGGGATAAATCATTTTATTTGAAAATTAGAGTTGTTTCTACAATGTATATGTTATCGAATTAATACATTAATCTGTTATAGAATTAAACGAGCACATAATAAGACATATACGTGTTAGTTCAACATAAACCACTCAAGATGATCCGTATTTTCCGCTCTTAAAGTCACATGTTTTAATCGTTACATATCCTCTTCTGTTTCTGTCTAATACAATTACACTTTTCTCTTTTGGGTATACTGAAAATTACATATTTCATACTTTTGGATCAATAGATGTTAGATTCTTTTGTTTAAGTCAAAGTCATCTAGTTCAGTTTTTTCGTCTCTTGGATTAAAAAAAAACATTCATGAACTCCGAGCTTTGATACTATGTGATTATTGAAAAGTGAATACCGATCAATATGATAATAAAATCATAAAAGTAAAGCTAGACACAATCATTAGTTATTACATCTGCTTATTAAAGTAAAGGTTCTATCGACAACACTTTGATTAAATCACTAAAAGTTTCAAACACATTCATACAAACAAAATAGCAAACAGATGGCATGCAGGAAGAAATAAATAAAAAAACACATACCATCCATCAAAACAAAAACAATAATTGCTATCAATATGCATGGCTGAACTCAAAAATTCTTAACACACCTAAGCACAGGGCGAGAATAAAAAATAGGCCCTATAATACGACGTTATAAAAAAGTTTAAATCGAATAACTTGTATAAAATTTAGTAGGCTCAAAAATAATGTTTAATAGGCTAATTGTGAGGTTTAATATAAAGGCTGACGCAACCAAAGTTACCAAAGGCTTCCTCCATGCATGCACTCAGTACAAGGTAGAAGTTGATTCGGAAGATTTACACTATACTCGGTAAATACTCTAAGTGTAAAATCTTCCGAAACCAAAGACCAAATCTTCCGAAGCCAAATGAAGTAAAGACTAATTTCTTCCGAATATAAAGGAGAACATGCTTTTCTCGGATGTACTTTTGTATAAAGCTCACCCACTTTCTGTTGCAACTCTGAAAACTCACCAACTTTCATGAGTTGGTGAAAAGGTCCATGCTTTTACAACTGTACATTGAGTTCTTGAGTCTATACTTTCTACTTTATGTACTTTTATCTTTTTTATAATATATTAGGATGTGAGCTATGCATGTTATAGTCATTAATCAAAAGACAATCTGTCTTTTGACTCTACATTGATTTTGTTATCTTTCAATGTTCCAACTGACTTTCCAAGTATAGCCGGTTATAGGATGTAATATAAAGTATCTCAGGGTCTTGTATTCTATAAAAACTTATACATTATAACTCTTGTAAAAGAACTTGAGATTAATATATAACATTCTTGAAAACCATATATATTGTTCTTGAGTTCTGTCTCATTGTTACTTGTGTTCTTTGCATCTTGTTCTTAAATCTGGTTCCCTGTTTGAATTGTTAAGTATTCTAACACTCTCCTTATTATAAGACTGATTGTATTGACCATCCCTTAACCGGTCCTGCAATTGGTATCAGAGCTTTTTAGAGAATTCTAACTTTAATCTGTATGCCTATACAGAGAGTGACTATAATGGTTGCAACATGACTGCAAAGTTCACATCTAGGGATGTCAATTCCTTAGTGGAAGGATAGTCTCATAGCAATACAAGAAACAATCCCGTGTATTTGCATCAACTGCTGAAGCTGAATACATTGCTGCTGCAAGCTGCTGTGCTCAAGTACTTTAGATTCAGAATCAGATGTTGGACTATGGATACAACTTCAAAAAGATTCCCATCCACATAGACAACAACAATGCTATCTCTATCACAGAGAATCCTATGCAGCACTCAAGGACAAAGCACATCAATATCAGGTATCATCTAATTAGAGATAATCATGAAAAATGATTGATAAAACTAATCAAGGTTAACACAAATGAACAATATGTTGATCTGTTCACAGAGGCTTTTGATGAACAGAGATTTAAATATCTTATATCAGCTATTGAGATGATTAACCTTCAATAGATTTTCTTAAAATTTAATCTATATTATTTTTAAAAGGAATTGTGTGTCCTACGTTATCTAATCTATCACCTACATAAGCCCAGTTTATCTTTGGAGAAAATCTTTTTCAAATAATATTCCTTAGTATTTTGAAAAATTACCAAGTGTATTTTCTTTCGGAAGACATTAACATTGCCTTCGAAAGAATTTTAAGTCTTCAAATCACATAACTACTCAAAAGAAATTTACCTTCGGAAGAAATGCTTGAATTTACTCCGAAGCCAAAATATGCCTTAAAGTACTTATATGCATTGGAAGAACAAATTTCTTCCGAATTCAATTATGTCTTAGAAGATTTATTCCCTTGAAGAATAAAATTTTCAAGTTTTAATATCTTTCAAAACCAAATACTCTTCGAAAGAAAAAATACTTCAAGTAATTTTTCTTCCGAAGTCAAAATTTGGCTTTGGAAGTTTTTCACAAAACTTCCAAAGACAAATTACGTTCGGAAGAGTTTTAACTTCCAAGAAAATTACCTTTTTGGGCATTTTCTTAGAGGTGGGACCGACATTCAGACTTCAAAGTTTATCCTTTTGCATTAACTTTATCTCAAGTCCATTTCATATAAATATACCCAACGGTTCCCCCCTCTTTCACTATCTTCTTCATCTATAAATTTTCTAAACCTAAATTTCCACTCACCGCCTTTGTTCTTACCTTCCTTCACCTCAAAGCTACCTTAAATGGCCAACCTTGACCGTAGAAACCAATAAGATTTTTCCATGCAGCTTCACAAGTAACACAATCAAGTTGCTATGTTAAACTCTGAGAAAGATCCAAGTTTCTCGGAGGTTTGTTGCTTTCTTTCTCTGTCTCACTACTTCACCTCCCTCACCATTGATCCTCTACTCTATAAGAATCAACTTTCGGAATTTTGGAGGACCTGCCAAGAGGTCACCATGGATGGGGAGAAGGTACTGTCTATCACAGTGCAGGGGAGAACAATCTTCATCACTCTAGCTTCCATCAATTCTCATCTACAGCTAGATGATGCAGAAGGTGAATTGTCCTTCCCCAAATCTGTTGTAGACCACTCCTTTAAGTAGATGGGCTATGAAGATGACTTCTCAGTCAGATACTTCAAGAAAAGGAAGGTTTCTCCTCAATGGAAGTACCTTCTCCGTGTCATTATCCACAACTTGTCTAACAAGCATGGAAGTTAGGACCAAATTCTAAAAGACCTCTCTTTCATAGTCCATAGGATGGTTCATGGGGTCAAGTTCAGGTATTCACAATTTATTTATAATAATTTGCTTGCAAACTTGGACTCCTTAGAATATTATATGTTCCCTAGATATGTCCAGCACATTCTCAACTGTGAACTGGGCTCATAGTTGAGGGGAACAGGAAATGTTCTAAAATTGGGACAGATGAAGCCCGACATCTTCAAGACTACGAGAAAGCTAACTGTTGGCTTCTCAGGGGTAGAAACAGCCCTGGTCCCAAAAAAGTTAGAGCACATTACTCAAGGTGACAACCTAGCAGCACCAGCTAGTGTTAAACCCATACCTTCCACTTTAAGACAACCCACTCAACCAAAAATAACCATCACCTATCAAATAAAATCCAAACGAACCCCTGCACAAGTTATTCAACTTTTGCAGGCCCCCATATCACCACCCATACAAAAGGAAGTGGACACTGGAGCTCTAACTTTTCCTGAGGAGCAAACCACTCCCATCTCACAAATGATCAGTCATGAGGTTCCTCATGCTCAGACTGAAGAGCTCATCACCCAAGAAGCCTTAAGCCTTCACTCAGAGTCTCAACACTCTAGTGAACAACCTTCAGGGGAAAGTTATCATCCCCAGCCTCTAGATCTAAACCAACCAATTCACAGCCTTGAATTCTATGATGATGAGGATATGACACTCAGTGAGTATCATGAATCTCTCTTCTATTTCCTTGCTCAAAGAGAGATGAGTACTCTTGTGTCACCCATATCTAGCCCACATCATCCACCCTAACTGAGGTGGAGCTTCTTGAACCTCTTCAGGAGATTCATATGAAAGAGGCTCTCACTTCTGTAAGTGATTACATCATTAAGACCTCAACCATGACAACCCAGCTCATTGGCACTTCAACTGAAGTTGTTAGTCAGCAAGGGAAATCTAGCAGCCAAGAACAATAAGCTAGTAATAAGGAAGAAGACTTAGGTCCAATTCTCTCATCCCCTAATGATTCTTCTATTGAAGATGAGGGGAATCTCAGACTAAGGTGCAAAAACTGGAAAAAAAAAACATGCACCTATTTAGTCTACAAGGTCAGTCACTTGGAATCTCAAGTGACTACCTTGCAAAGAAGGGTTAATGATTAGCAACTTGGGATTTCTAATCTAAAGGAACAACTAGCTATGAGACCCTTCAGGAGGACTCAACCAGGAACACAAAAACTTGAGGATGTGACAGACTTAACCTTCAGCAAACCTATGCAAGTGGATGATGCTACCAAAAAGGGGGAGAAAGTTGTCATAATCACAAAACCTGGGAGTCCTTCTCAGAGTATGTACATTGAGGAATCACCAACCTTACTTGCAATTGTCCACACGTAGCAACTTCCTTAATTTCACACTGATGTGGACTCTCTTATACTAGTCTGTTTGAGGAGGGAATACCAAGGGTAATGTCAACCCCATCATATGGAGCTGTAAATGAAATTTTAGGGTGGAGGTATGATACTGATAGAAGAGCCCTAGTACTACATAGATTTCTAGGACAGTAAGAGGTCTTCAACTTTCAGACTTGAACTTTTATGACAGTCTTTCTCTAGTCAATATGCCATTGGCTAACCCAACTCAACATAGGCAAGCTAACATATTGGCTGAGAGAACTCAAGACATGATTGTTGAATAGTTAAGGTATAAATAAGGCAACTACAAATAGACAATATCATTGGTCAACTGGATGTTGAGGTAAAACCCAAGATTAGCTTCGAAGGGGAAACCTTAATTGAAGCCCTAGTTACAGAACCTGTGAGAATTATCATAAAAACAACTATTTCAACATCCTTTACCCTCAGTGAGACACCAATTGGTGAAGATGCTTCACAACCTCTCTCTGGCCAGAGCTTGACTACTAAACCAAGCAATGAAGGACAAAGCTGTCACACCCCGAACGACGGCGGAATCGTCGGAGCGGATGAGGGAATGATTGATTGTTCATAACACATGGTTGTTTATTAGTGGAGATAATATTAAAAATCAGATTACAAGAAAATAGGAGTTTACACAAGCAAATACAACAATTGAAATCACAAATAGTAATTGTCTTTTATTTTGACTAAGTCCGGATCTTAAATGAGCATGTAGAAGTCCACTATCCTGCTTAACCTGAAATCATGTGAAAAGTAACAAGTCAGCTAAAATTAGCCGGTGAGTAATCACAGTTTGATATACATATAGATTGATTGTTTGATTGAGAATAATCCAATTCACAAGGTAAAGTTAAGACTTATAATGCAATAGCGAAGCATATAGATAATTCGACACAATATAAACCCCTTGACTTGACACTTGCATATAATAAACTTGCACACAAACACCATAGATTGACTATTTGCCTCTGGCACAATCACCACTCGTAAGCCATGTGGGGTGGGTTATCCAAACCAGTAGATCTACTATTGATACCAGGATTGATTGATTGAATTAGGGTTTTACTGTCGTCCAGTTTATCATAATATGTTCACATAGTTGCAAGTAATAACATAACCTTTCTTGAATTGAATTTAGAATGAAATAACAATAGAATATCATGATTGAATATATTGTATCACATGATTTCCCCCAAATAAGAAATGATATAAAAATGGGATATGAATACTCACCTGATTGATGAGATTAGAATTTGGACGTGATATATTAGACACCAACGATTTTCTTACGAGTAATTTACGAAACGGTGTCTCGAGTTAGAATAATAATGATTTGAGAACTGGGAATGTATTAGGGTTCCCATTGGATTTTGAATGATAGTTTAAATAAAATAATTTATTTAGTTTGAATGTCTTGAAATAAATAAAATGAATTTATTGAAGTGATTATGTTTAGAATTTAATAGAAATAAATGTGTTATTACGCGTAACCGTTTGATTTATTATTAAAATATGGGAAATACAAATAACTAATTTTATTAATTAATTATATGATAATTAATTAACACTATTTAATTATTTAAGTGACTTAAAGAAATGAAATGATTTGGAACGATTTAGATATAAAACTTTTATATCTGTTTGAAATAATCATGATTTAAACAATAATACGTAAATATTATTTGAACCAGTAATAATTTAGTGATTCTTTTTAACCATTATAAAAAATCCATTTTATAAGAAATATAAACTATCTATATTATTTATTTAAAACAAATAATAACATAAATAAATAAAATGTTACGATAAATTTCAGAAAATAATTAGAAAGTTTCTAAAAATATTTAATGTTAGTAGAAATATTTTATAATTTTTAGCAATTTTTTGTAATTTTTAAAGGCTTAAAATGGGCTTAAAAAAAAAATGGAGGTGCACGGGTTCGAACCCGTGACCTCAAGGTTAGAAATCGAGTGTGGAACCGATGAACTAAAGGCCGCAGCCGCGATTATAAGCCGGGTTTTAATTCTTTTAAACACTATTCCAATTAAACCCCCGAATCCGTATGAACCCTAGTTCGAATCTCATCCAATTGAGGTTCAATTCGATGTTGTTTGCCTCTGAAATCATGGGGCTTTTGTTCCCCATGACAAAACGATCGTATACATGTGTTAAATTACCTGGATTGAGTTCGATTTGATGACAGAGAGCCCAAGAACAGGTTGCGGCAGGGAATGTGTTCGAATGCGAAATTTTTTGGTTGTTTCAGGAGGTAATGAGAGTTGCAATCGATTAGTGACATTTATAGGATAGTTTAGGTTTGATTAATTCGATTATTATAGTGTGCTAGTGCGATTGCAGCCTGGAAATCGGCCGAAAGTGTGTTTGACTCTAGATCGCGCTAATCAATTTGAATTTTCAAATTTAAACAGGGAACAGGTTCGAATCTAGCTCATGATGTTATCGCGAGTTTTGATTGGGTTAAAACCGCGTTTAATTTGGGTTTTTAGAAGTCGCCGGAGGGTGGCCGGAGGGTCGCCGGAGAACAGGGGTGCGACGGGTGGGTGTGGTTGTGTTTTTAAAATATTTACACAAATGGTCCCTGTGAATTCTAACAATTGTCAAAACAAAACTAGAGTTTTGTTTTAGTTTAAATAAATTACAATTTAACCCCCCCCCCCCCCCCCGAATTTTGTAATGTTCTTATTTTATGTACAAAGTTTTAGTTATAAGTTTAAAGTTATAAAACCTGTATTTTCATTATTATCAACACTATTATTGTCATTGTTATTAATATTATTATTACCATTTTTTTATTATTATTAATATTGTTATGATTATTGAAATTTTTGAATTAACATCAACGTATCGTTTACAAAATTAACTTTTATTTAATGAAATACGCGATGTTACAGTCTCCCCTGCTTTAGGAAATTTCGTCCCGAAATTTAAATCACGAGGAGGCCGAAACAAAAAGATGGGGATACTGGGATTTCATTTGGTCCTCACGCTCCCAGGTGAACTCTGGGCCACGTTTAGATTCCCAGCGGACTTTGACAATAGGTATCCGGCTACGTTTGAGTTGTTTGACTTCCCGATCCATAATTTCCATAGGTTTCTCAATAAAGTGCATAGATTCATCAATCTGGACTTCGTCGAGTGGAATGTGGAGATTTTCATCGGCAAGACATTTCTTGAGGTTTGAAACATGAAACGTCGGATGTATATTGCTAAGTTCTTGGGGTAGTTCTAGCTTGTAGGCCACTTTCCCAATTCGCTCGAGCACTTTGAATGGACCCACGTAACGAGGTGCTAGCTTCCCTTTCTTTCCAAAGCGAATCACTCCCTTCCAAAGTGATACCTTAAGAAGTACGAGATCACCGACATTGTATTCCATAGGCTTACGTCTTTTATCAGCATAATGCTTTTGACGATTTCTAGCAGCGACCAAGTTATCACGGATCTTATGAATTTTGTCTGTTGTTTCTTGTATCAATTCCGGACCAGTAATCTGTGATTCACCAACTTCAGGCCAACAGATGGGAGATCGACACTTTCGGCCATACAAGGCCTCAAATGGTGCCATCTGGATGCTGGTATGGTAACTGTTATTGTAAGAGAATTCGATCAACGGAAGATGAGAATCCCAAGAGCCACTGAAATCAATGACACACGCTCGAAGCATATCCTCAAGCGTCTGTATCGTTCTTTCAGTTTGACCATCGGTTTGGGGGTGATAGGCTGTGCTGAGATTCAGTTGAGTTCCCAAAGACGATTGAAGAGTTTGCCAGAAATGGGAGATGAATCGACCATCACGATCGGAGATAATATTTAATGGTACACCGTGACGGCTGACTATTTCATTGATATAGATACGAGCCAATTTCTCAACTCGATAATCCTCACGAATCGGTATAAAGTGTGTCGATTTAGTCAATCGATCTACGATGACCCAAATGCTATCATAACCGCTAGAGGTTCTAGGCAATTTGGTAATGAAGTCCATGGATATGTCTTCCCACTTCCACACGGGAATATCCGGTTGAACAAGTAATCCAGAAGGACGTTGATGTTCGGCCTTAACTTTTGAGCAGGTGAGGCATTTGGACACATACAGAGCTATATCCTTTTTCATGCCGGGCCACCAATATTGGTTTCGAAGATTCATGAACATCTTATCTGCTCCCGGATGAATAGAATAACGAGCCTTATGAGCCTCATCCATGATAGTTGCTCGAAGATTATCGCGATTCGGAATCCAAAGTCGATCTAGAAAATACAGTAGTCCGTCCGACTTGGTTTCCAATTGGAGTTCAGCACCGCATGACATTTCCTCATACATGTTGCCCTCGGTGACTGATTCGTGTTGAGCTTAGAGTATACGGGTCAGAAGGTCGGTTTGAATGGTAACACTTTGAAGCATAATCTGGCCCTTACAACTTAATGCATCGGCTACGACATTCGCTTTTCCAGGGTGGTAACGAATTTCACAATCGTAGTCATTAAGTAACTCAATCCATCGTCGTTGCCTCATGTTTAATTTTTTTATTGAAAATGTGCTGAAGACTCTTGTGATTAGTAAATACAACACCTTGGTACCGTAAAGATAGTGCCTCCAGATTTTGAGTGCGAAAACCACCGCTCCCAGTTCGAGATCATGGGTTGTGTAATTTTTCTCATGAATTTTGAGTTGTCTTGAGGCATAGGCTATGACTTTCCCTCGTTGCATGAGGACACAACCAAGACCTTGTTTGGAAGCATCGCAGTAGATGACAAAATCATCATTCCCATCAGGGAGGGTCAAGATTGAAGCATTACATAACTTTTGCTTAAGTGTTTGAAATGCTTTTTCTTGATCTGGTCCCCACTGGAAAGATTTATCCTTGTGGGTCAAGGCAGTAAGAGGCACAGCGATCTTTGAGAAATTTGGGATGAAACGCTGATAGTAGCCGGCCAAGCCAAGGAATGAACGGATCTCAGTGGGAGTTTTAGGTTCTATCCAATTCTTTACCGCCTTAATCTTTGCAGGATTCACATGGATTCCTTTATCATTTACGATGTGACCAAGGAATTGTACCTCTTTTAGCCAAAATTCGCACTTGAAAAACTTAGCATATAGTTTCTCTTCTTTCAGAAGCTCAAGAATCAAACGGAGATGATGTTCATGCTCGGATCTTGATTTTGAATAAATCAAAATTTCGTCGATGAAGACGATCATGAACTTGTCAAAGTATGGCTTACACACGCGGTTTATTAAATCCATGAACACAGCTGATGCGTTGGTCAAACCAAATGGCATAACCAGAAATTCGTAATGACCATATCTTGTACGGAAGGCTGTTTGGGAATGTCGTCATCATGCACTCGTAGCTGATGATAACCAGAATGAAAGTCAATCTTGGAAAAGTATGAAGCACCTTGAAGCTGGTCAAACAAGTCATCGATTCTTGGTAGAGGATACCGGTTCTTGATAGTAAGCTTGTTGAGCTCCCGATAATCGATACACATACGGAATGAGCCATCTTTCTTCTTTACAAACAATACCGGAGCTCCCCATGGTGATGAGCTCGGGTGGATGAATCCTTTGTCTGACAGCTCTTGCAATTGGCTAGCAAGTTCTTGCATTTCCGATGGTGCAAGTCGATAACGAGATTTTGCCACGGGAGTTGCACCAGGCACAAGGTCGATCCTGAATTCAACTTGACGAACGGGAGGAAGTCCGGTTAAGTCTTCGGGAAAGACTTCGGGAAACTCACGAATAACCGGAATGTCTTTAATCTTCCTAGGTTTCTCATCCACTTTCACGATATGGGCTAAGAAAGCCACGTAATGCTTGCGGAGGTACTTTTGGGCTTTGGTACAAAACATGAGTTTAAGCGCTTTGGAAGGCTTTTCCCCGTAAATATTTAACATCTTTTCGTGCGTAAGAGAGATTCGGATGATTTTATCAAAACAAACAACTTCAGCATGGTTCTTGGATAACCAATCCATGCCTATAATGACATCGAAATTTCCAAGTTGCATCGGTGTAAGGTCGATAGGAAAATCATGTTCGCTAAGACTAAGGGTACAATTTGAAATAATTGAATCGATTGTGATAGGTTTCCCGTCGGCTATTTCTACCGTAAACGGTTTGTCTAGCTTGGTTCGGGCACTCGCAAGCAAAGGCTCAAATTCTAAGGATACAAAACTTTTATCGGCGCCGGTATCAAACAAGACTGAAGCATAATGATTATTGATTAGAAACATACCGTTCACCACATCGTTATTGGATTCAGCTTGATGAGCATTGATGTTGAATGCTCGACCTTGAGCTGCAGGGACCACCTTGAGGAGCTTCGGACATTGGTTGCGGAAGTGGTTAGGATCCCCGCATTGGTAGCAAGCTCTTGTTTGCGTGATTGTCGGGGTATGCTGAACAGTCGGTGTGGTAACTGGAACCCTTGTAGTATTCTTGCACACGTTGAATGTATGGCCGAAACGACCACAGTTTGTGCATTGACGACATTGAACGTTAGCGGGATGGTGATACTTGCAGTTGTTATACTGCGGAAAGGGTCCAACGTATGGCTTTATCATCAGCGGTTGGTTGTTTACTGCTGATTGACGAGTTGGAGGGACTTGATTAATTGGCACAGCGTGGGTAATTACAGTGAAGTTTTGAGAATTAGCCTTCCTCTTCCTGTTCTTGGAAGGCTCGGGTTGGTCGGTTTTGACGGTTTCGTTAGGAAGTTTATCGGTATTCTTCTTCGACCCTTTTTCTGGTTAAAGAACCAGCTTTCACATGATTATCGGTTAACTGCACAGCCAGCCTAATAGCATCTTCTACTGTCGAAGGATTCCTTCCTAACACCATATCCTGAATCTGCATGGGTAGTCTACCAATGTATTTCTCGATGGCTCGAGAGGTAGGGGTAGCAAGGTGCGGTACCAGAAGGCTCAGTTCGTGAAATCGGTTAGTGTATGCTAGGTTCTCGCCACTGTCTTGGGTTAACTCCCAGAACTCAGCTTCTAGTTTCTGGGCTTCATTTCTTGGGCAGAACTCTTTAATCATGAGCTCCTTAACTTCAGCCCATGTTAATGCTAGAGCAGTTTCGGGGCCTCGAGTTCTTTTCTCTCCGTTCCACCAAGTAAGTGCGCGTTTCTGGAGTACACTTGTGGCATACCGGACTTTTATATTTTCAGGGCATTCGCTATTTAGGAAAGTGTTCTCGATGCTTTCGAACCACTGTAGTAATCCGGTAGCACCTTCGGTTCCACTGAACTTAGTGGGATTGCAAGAACTGAAGTGCTTGTAAGTACAAGTTTGGGGAGGGTTTGGTGCAGTTGGGTTTTGAACAACATTATTGCCCTGATTCAAATGGGCAAGTAGAGTTGGGATGACCACAGCAACTTCACGTGCTACAATAGCAGCAATCTTACGGCCAGAGTTTCCTAATCGTGAACGGATTCGACGAGAAGACATTCTGAAATATCATTAAGATATTTGTGAGAATTTGGCATAATAACAATGAGTTGTTCCGAGTGTAAGCGTTTGATTCGTAAATCAAAGCGAGTACGTTAACTAACCAAAGTATTAGGTCAACCATAACTTTGTTGAAGACATGCGTACCTATAAGCGATACTCATCCCGAGGGTTCCCAGGTAAGGTAGACAGATCCATCGGTTGATTTGGATTTATACGAATACCTTGCCTAGACAGAACACCTCGAGATACAGGCATCCCACTCTTCCAGCATTGCATGTATTCAGTGGTGGGCACAGACTTTAACGAATTTGAAAACCAGAATAACGATTCAAAGCTCATTTTGAAAACCATTTGATTTAGGCACACAATGCCTTGATATGATTAAAGATTTGTGTGTGCATTGATAAGAATCAAAGTATATGAAGAATCACATAAGGCATATAATCACATAATCAAATATAAACATATAAGGCACATAAATCTTATCTAATCATATAAAATACATGAGAGGACTCATGTGTAAGGGTTCTTAGTTATAGTCTAGGTCATTCCATTTCTAATAACCTAAATCCCTATAACATGGCTCTGATACCAATCTGTCACACCCCGCCGACGGCGGAATCATCGGAGCGGACGAGGGAATGATTGATTGTTCATAACACATGGTTGTTTATTAGTGGAGATAATATTAAAAATCAGATTACAAGAAAATAGGAGTTTACACAAGCAAATACAACAATTGAAATCACAAATAGTAATTGTCTTTTATTTTGACTAAGTCCGGATCTTAAATGAGCATGTAGAAGTCTACTATCCCGCTTAACTGAAATCATGTGAAAAGTAACGAGTCAGCTAAAAATTAGCCGTGAGTAATCACAGTTTGATATACATATAGATTGATTGTTTGATTGAAATCACAGTTGATTTTACTGTCGTCCAGTTTATCATAGTATGTTCACATAGTTGCAAGTAATAACATAACCTGTTTTGAATTGAATTTAGAATGAAATAACAATAGAATATCATTATTGAATATATTATATCATATGATTTCCCCCAAATAAGAAATGATATAAAAAGGGGATATGAATACTCCCTGATTGATGAGATTAGAATTTGGATGTGATAGATTAGACACCAACGATTTCCTTACGGTATCTATGGAACGGTGTCTCGAGTTAGAATAATAATGATTTGAGAACTGGGAATGTATTAGGGTTCCCATTGGATTTTGAATGATAGTTTAAATAAAATAATTTATTTAGTTTGAATGTCTTGAAATAAATAAAATGAATTATTGAAAGTGATTATGTTTAGAATTTAATAGAAATAAATGTGTTATTACGCGTAACCGTTTGATTTATTATTAAAATGTGGGAAATACAAATAACTAATTTTATTAATTAATTATATGATAATTAATTAACACTATTTAATTATTTAAGTGACTTAAAGAAATGAAAATGATTTGGAACGATTTAGATATAAAACTTTTATATCTGTTTGAAATAATCATGATTTAAACAATAATACGTAAATATTATTTGAACCAGAAATAATTTAGTGATTTTTTAACCATTATAAAAAAAATCCATTTTATAAGAAATATAAACTATCTATATTATTTATTTAAAACACATAATAACATAAATAAATAAAATGTTATGATAAATTTCAGAAAATAATTAGATAGTTTCTAAAATATTTAATGTTAGTAGAAATATTTTTATAATTTTTAGCAATTTTTTGTAATTTTTAAAGGCTTAAAAAGGGCTTAAAAAATAAATGGAGGTGCACGGGTTCGAACCCGTGACCTCAAGGTTAGAAATCGAGTGTGGAACCGGTGAACTAAAGGCCGCAGCCACGATTATAAGCCGGTTTTTAATTCTTTTAAACACTATTCCAATTAAACCCCCGAATCCGTATGAACCCTAGTTCGAATCTCATCCAATTGAGGTTCAATTCGATGTTGTTTGCCTCTGAAATCATGGGCTTTTGTTCCCCATGACAAAACGATCGTAAACATGTGTTAAATTACCTGGATTGAGTTCGATTTGATGATAGAGAGCCCAATAACAGGTCGCGGCAGGGAATGTGTTCGAATGCGAAATTTTTTGGTTGTTTCAGGAGGTAATGAGAGTTGCAATCGATTAGTGACATTTATATGATAGTTTAGGTTGATTAATTCGATTATTATAGTGTGCTAGTGCGATTGTGTAAGGCCCCGTTCCCGGAAAACCTCACAGTTGGTTAACCATAGCACAAAATCAGTTTAATAACAAAACATTACAGCGGAAGATACTTTAACATTCATTTAAAACTTAAAACCCCATCGTGCTCATACATTTGTCCTTTAATTGTAAACAAAGCATATCACTTGTTCATTAATTACAATAAGACTTCATTAACAGGAATGCCATCCGTAGATTTCCAAGTAGCTCCACGGTACCATCCTCAGCCTCAGCGCTTACCTGCCCACTATTATGCATAAAAAATCAGCTACGCTGAGTGAGTTCTAGTTTTATATAAATAAGAAAATATAATCGTTTATCTTCATATAATGAACACGCATACATCATACTACAAACATTACTTGCATCGCATTAGGCACGTTCATTATCTTTCATTCTTTCATTTCATTTCACTTCATCATAGGTGAGATTGCACAAAGCAAGATCTCCATGTTGATTGACAACGAATGTCAATCCCCGTCGGTACACGTATCCATGGTCGCTACCCCCGACGGTCGATCGATCCCCGTCGGTACACATCTTCATGGTAGTTTCCCCCGACAGTTGATCCACACTAGCCGGCCATAGCCCGCTCATGAATACGGATCCATCATCATACATCAGACTCACACATAAGTGAAGTCTATCATAGTGCTTGCAAGACTTTCATCATCAAACGGGCCGGGGGTAACATTCATTAAGTTCCACTTCTCATTAGTATTATTTTTCACTTAATATATATATAATACTTAGCTTATTAAGTGCACAACATACCAAGTACTAGTCATCATACACGTAACCAACCCTCCGCGGGACAGCGGGGGTTCGGGGGCGGCAGCCCTGACAGCGGGGTCCTAGGGGCAGCAGCCCTATTGGGGTCCAAGGGGCAACGCCCCTGGCTGGGGCCGGGCTGCCAGGTCAGCGCGCCCGAAAATTATTTTGAGCTATTTAAGTGTCATATTTTGCTTTAGAAAAATGTATTTCCTTGTTAAACGCCTTGAAATCCTTATCTTGAAAACCTTATGTTTACTATGCATAATAGCCCCAAAAACAAGGAAAAACGTTTAAATAAGGGGATCTAGAACTCACCTGAACTTAGCAAATAGCTTAATTCCTAAGTTACTTAAGCTATGGTCCGAATGCTCTAGCTGCATGAAAGTTAATACACAACAACATCATTTTCTTCATAATTTCGCCCATAGTTTCGCTGGCAGTCTCGCTGCCAGTTTCGCTGGCAGTTTCGCTGCCAGTTTCGCTGGGCAGCATTTCTGCCAGTTCGCTGGACAAATTCGCTGCCTTGAGCGCCCAACTTTCGTTGGAA
This sequence comes from Flaveria linearis, assembly GCA_024085815.1. Lineage (NCBI taxonomy): Eukaryota > Viridiplantae > Streptophyta > Magnoliopsida > Asterales > Asteraceae > Flaveria > Flaveria linearis. The sequence continues at coordinate 5,769,761 of CM044004.1, read as the reverse complement.
TTTCCTAGTTTCGCAAGTCTAAGGGCCTATAGTTTCGCCCGAACGAAACTGTAGTTTCGCCCAAGCGAATCTGTAATTTCGCTGGAAATGTTCTTAGTTTCGCTGGTTGAATGCTTAAATTCGCTGGATCGCGACCCAGTTTCGCTGGATGAACAAAAACTCAGATCCAGCCCGTTTTTTAACCAAAATCTTAACTTTTTACGTCCAAATCCTTAGTTTACCTTCCATGAAGCCAAATCTAAGCTTTTTACACGTTTTCATACGTAAAATTCGACCTTTATGTGTTCTTTAAACTTTTCAAAACCCCAAAACCCTAGAATCCGGGTTTGATCTACAGAAGGTCTTAGAGGTCGATTCTTACCTTGTTTTGTTGCTATTCCCTTGGTTTTTGATGCTCCAACACCCAGCTCTTCAATCCTTCAACCTTCCAAGCTCAAATCTTGAGTTTTTCCCACTTTCTCTCTCTACTTTTTCTCTCTACGAAATTTTTGTTGCTAGGGTTGAAATGAGAAGATGGTGGCTGCATTTGGGTAGGTTAAGGCTGATCATGGGCCTCAATTACTCAAGTTCTTGTCCATAAACCCAAGTTAGCCCATAATCCTTTCTTTTTCTATTAATACCCATTAGTTAAGCCCACTTATCCTTAATGACTCGTTTTGACTTTTCGGGGTGTTACAGATTGCAGCCTGGAAATAGGCTGAAAGTGTGTTTGACTCTAGATCGCGCTAATCAATTTGAATTTTCAAATTTAAACAGGGAACAGGTTCGAATCTAGCTCATGATGTTGTCGGGAGTTTTGATTGGGTTAAAACCGCGTTTAATTTGGGTGTTTAGAAGTCGCCAGAGGGTCGCCGGAGAACAGGGGTGCGACGGGTGGGTGTGGCTGTGTTTTTAAAATATTTACACAAATGGTCCCTGTGAATTCTAACAATTGTCAAACAAAACTAGAGTTTTGTTTTAGTTTAAATAAATTACAATTTAACCCCCCGAATTTTGTAATGTTATTATTTTATGTACAAAGTTATTAGTTATAAGTTTAAAGTTATAAAACCTATATTTTCATTATTATCAACATTATTATTATTGTCATTGTTATTAATATTATTATTACCATTTATTATTATTATTATTAATGTTGTTATGATTATTGAAATTTTTGAATTAACATCAACGTATCGTTTACAAAATTAACTTTTATTTAACGAAATACGCGATGTTACAAAAGCACTCTCCATCCTGAGTCACCAAGGCATGTAAGTGACAAAGGGAAGAGGAAAATGACCTCTGAGGAGATTGAGGAGGAGGAAAGAAAAAGGAAGAGGAAGCTAAGGGGAGAGTTTAACTGGTTCCTCAGGCTTCATGGAAGCTACAATCAGGACAGCCCCGGACCAAATACTCAAGATGATGAGTTGAGGGCTGCCAGATTAAACTACTTGGGAGCCGGGAAATATAACATTAATAAACTCATCTCTCTTCCCTGAAAAGACCTAAATGAACTGGAAGACTTAGAGCTGATAAAGGAGAAGAATGAGGCAAGGATGCAGAATTACTCCTTAAGGTTAAAGAAGAAAAAAGAAAAAAGAGGCTATACAAACATGCTTTTACTCTCTCCCCAGTTCATGAAAGCCCTAAGAGAGAGGCTGTGGAAACTAAACAACCTCAGATAGACTAGGAGGCTGATAGATAAACATGATCAACTACCTGACTGCCACAGGCCTCTATCAAGCATCTTCACTTCTTCCCCTCTCATATAAATACATTGAATTTGAGTACTTTAAGCAGCTGGAACAATAGTTCATCAATGAAGAAAAGGCTGCTAAGAGAAAGATGAGGGAAGAAGCTGCAAAGTCAAGAGCAATCATCCAAGAGAGTCAAAAGAAGTTTGCTGACAAACAGAGGATGATGAGCTTCTTGAAGCTGTATGGATTCTCCAGAAGGAGGCTTGGTCCAATGTCTCTATCCACTATGGATGAGCATATTAGAGTGATTAAGCAAAAAATTAAAAACGGAAAGCTTGTGGACTTGTATTCTCCACCAACCCAAGCTTCTCCTGAGATAGAGGTTAAGGTTGAACTAACACAGAAAACACAACCTGGACATTCAGCTGCATCTCAGCCAACCTCATCTTTTACTCCACAGTAAGGTTCAACTTCTTCTCCTTCTAAACCTATGAGAAAGGCATAATAAAACAACCTGGTGCTCAAAACTATCCTTCTCAGTTAAACACCCTAAAGAGGAAGAAAAGGATGGCCTTGAAGAGAGTATATAAGAAGACAAAGGCATCCACTTCCAGACCTCAGGATGAGTTAGAGCATCCTGAAGAAGTGCAACAAGAGGTTGCTCAACCAACTTCTCCTCAAGCACAGCCTCTTGAAGTTGGAAGACACGTCTTGTCTTGGACCTTTGCTACTAATTCAGACAGATGTTATGTCATCAGAGATCAAGGTGGTCAAGATGTCTACTTCTTGCAAGACATGCTTGATTTACCTTTGCATGATCTCCATGACATGAGAATGTACTATGAGAGTCTGAAGGATCCTAACCAAATGATAAAGAAGGGAATGGTATTAACCCTAATCAGGACTATCAATTGATGAACAACATTCTCTGTTTTGGTAGCATCAGCCTAGGGGAAGTTTGTAAGGTTTAATATAAAGGCTGATACAACCAAAGCAACCAAAAGCTTCCTGCATGCATGCACTCAGTATAAGGTACAAGTTGTTTTGAAAGATTTACACTACTCAGTAAATACTCTAAGTGTAAAATATTCCGAAGCCAAATACCAAATCTTCTGAAGCCAAAAGATAAAGTTTTCCAAAGCTTTAAAGACAAAGTCTTATAAAGCCAAATGAAGTAAAGACTGATTTCTTCCAAAGATAGAGGAGAACATGCTTTTCTCGGATGTACTTTTGTATAAAGCTGACCCACTTTCTGCTGCAACTCCGAAGACTCACCAACTTGCATGAGTTGGTAAAAAGTTTCATGCTTTTACAACTGTACATTGAGGTCTTGAGTCTGTAACTTTCTACTTTATGTACTTTTATCCTTTTTGTAATATATTAGGAGTGAGCTATGGCATGTTATAGTTACTATTCAAAAGACAGTCTGCCTTTTGACTCTATATTGATTTTGTTGTTTAAATGTTCCAACTGTCTTTCCATGTGTATCGGTTATAGGATGTAGTATAAAGTATCTCAGGGTCTTTTATTCTATAAAACTTATGCATTGTAACTCTAGTAAAAGAACTTGAGATTAATATTCACATTCTTAAAAACCATATATATTATTCTTGAGTTCTGTCTCATTATACTTATGTTCTTTACATCTTCTTTTTCAATCTGGTTCCCTATTTTAACTGTTAAGTGTTCTAACACTCTCCTTATTGTGAGACTGATTGTATTGATCATCCCTTAACCGGTCCTGAACTAATATATTTAAAATATTATTAATGAGTTTACTAATAGTTTATAGTTTTTTAATACATTCATATAATATAAAAAATTTAAAATTTAAAATTTAAAATTTCAGATCCCTGAAGAAATCAGCACCTGGGTGGTCGTCCATCCGACCCACCCTCAAGCCGCCTCTGTCATATGCAAAAACCAACCCTGACTGCATATCAAGTTATTTAATCTCATAAAAAAAATTGCATCATATAATATCGTATGTTTGTCTAAATACATCCCATTGATCTAACTCTTCTTTTATACTCACCATATATTTCTTGAAGGTTAATTTTGATTTAAATGAGAAGATAATATTAATATAAGTTTATTAACATTTTGGTTGAGTTTGTATTAAACTAGAAGTGAGTTTATTTAATTACTTGATTATTTAAACAATGTTTAAATTAGATTAGAATAAACATAAGTGTAGTATAAATAAGAAGTTGTAATCATTGTATTTGTTGTGGTTTTATTTATAATTATATTCTTACATTTGAACGAGCAGATTGTCTTGTTGATATAAATAATTTGGGCCAACAATTAGTATTAGAACTAAGGTGTAGCTCTACATAAAAAGGCAGGATATCAAAGATTTGGGTGTAGGCAAGATCAAAAATCAAATACTGAAGACAACGAACAAGAGACCGTGAAAACAAAGCACCTATTGTATCCGGTAGTAAACAATCAAACATAGTGAATGATGAAGCTCGTGTGGATCATTGTTAAGTCAATCAAGGTGAGATCAGTTTTGTCAATAAGATCATCAAGGTCAGGATCAATAACATATTTTTTCTTTCCCATCAATGATAAAAATGGAGTAACCAAGGTAGGAGGGTTTTTTTTTTTTTTTGAAGAAGATATCCGATCAGATTTGCGGATAGCGAACGGAAAAATATTCATCTAAGTAAAGGCTTTGAATCTAGTCTTGCCTAGCAGGTCAAGAAGAAAAACGATAAAAACAGCAGGCAGCACATTTGTGTTTTTTTCTTTTATGGTGGTCAGGAACGGTGTAGTTCTAGAACCCATGAAGAGATCGGAGTAGTGGATAGGCAAAAAAGAAAAAAAGAGACTTTTATTGGTAATTTGTGATTTTGTGAGGAAAAGAAGCACAAAAACTGATGGGACTTGATAGTGTTTAATTTTTTGTTTATATTTAAGTATGTTGGATGTATTTTAGATGTATATACTCCAAAGGACTTGAAGATGATTAAATACAAAGAATGTGTCTTTGTGATCATTGCATCGATGGTCTGTTGTAGGGTGAAAACAAGAGACCATGAATTAAGATTTAAGATGTACAAGTGTTACAAGGTATTCAAGATCCGGGTGTAGCAAATCAAGATTAGGAGGGTGAATGAATGTTTAATCTTTATTTAAATAAAAAGATCATTATTAATATTTTGGTTGAGTTTGTATTAAACTAGGAGTGAGTTTGTTTAATTATTTGATTATTTAAATGTTGTTTGAATTATATTGGGATAAACATAAGTGTAGTATAAATAAAGTTATAATCGTTGTATTTATTATGGTTTTATTTATAATAATAATCTTATAGTTGAGACGAGTTGTCTTTAAATTCTTGATTTGTTATTGTGTAATTGTGTTGATATAGATGATTCTGAACAAACACTTGTTTCAAAACTACTTGCAGAACTGCATAAACCATCTAAAACTTAAGGAAACCAATACGATATCAATTTATGCCAAATCAATCATAGTCGTCAACAAAACACCTAATAATCAGAAGTATACAACATCAATGCACAAATGTCACTATTTAAACACACATAAGTAGTAGAATAATTCAAGAAAAGATAAAGGAAAGATTATACCTTTGATCAAAAATAATGTTGAGAGATTATTGATTGATGTGGGTATGAGCAGATTATGAAGAAATCCCAAAAGAGGAAATTAAAGATGAAGTGCGACTTAGTTTGAATTCTTTATTATGTATCCTTTGGGCTACTTAACAAGCATGGTTTTGGGCCTTTTATTTGGGCTAGTCTAGAAGTAGTATATTAGTGAAACTTCTTTGCGAATTATGGCCCGTAAGTCCAAATCTATATAAGCCCAACTAGAGATGCACAAACGGTTTTTTTTCCTGGAACCAGTTCGGGTCCGAACCGGACCGTTTTCAGGTCAACGCAATCAAGACCGGTTTTTGACCAAGAACCGGGTCGGGTCAGAACCGGTTTTGGGTGGAAAAAACCCAACCCGGTTGGAACCGGTCCGGCTCGGTTCCTAACCGGTTCGAGTCCAAAACCGGTTCCAAAAACCGGTATTTTTTAATTTTTAATTCAGTAAATAATATATTAATTATAAAAAATACACATACCGGTTTTTTTGGGCCGGTTCCAAACTGGTTTTGTTGAGCCGGTTCGTAAACCGGTTTTGGTAAAAACCGGTTTCCAAACCGGTTCACACCCAAAATAATCCAAACCAGTCCCAAACCGCCGGTTTTTTCCGGGTTGGAACCGGTTTGGCCTATTACCGGTTCCAAACCGGTTCGGGTTCGGGTCGGGTCGGGGACCCGGTTTCTTTGTGCACCTCTAAGCCCACTACGGATGTGTAGAGAACTAGAGAATTCATTTCCCACGTGTTTCATTTGATTTATAGTTAGTTAGTTAAAGTTTATTAATCTAGTTAGCAATTAGTTAGTTAGCTTTCTCTATATTTCATATTGTATATAATAGTGGACTTGTGTAATTAGTAGATTGCTTAATCAATTTTCTCAATAAAAAATCGTCTGGATGCACCTTAAGCTTTGAAGAACTTCACTAAGCCTTGTAATTAGTAGATTGCTTAATCAATTTTCTCAATTACAACTAAGATATGACTCAAATATGATGTGTTTTTAAGACCTAGGCCCTCAAAGGAAGTCGTGCTTCAAGATATCTTAGATATCATCGAACATTGAGGGTAGGTTCACGTGACTAAGTGAGTGACTGTGTGTATGTAAAGTATTAAAGCTCCGTGTATATAAAGCATACAGTTACTATGATTAAAGGCATTCTCATTATGAATTATCTTATGTAAACCATGGATCACATTCACTCTCAAATACACATTCATTTTCGCACAAGTGGGTTTTTTGCCTCCATAAATACCACCATCGTAGATTTCTCATCTCGAACACATCATTGCTTCATTTCAATCTCTAATAACTATATTCCCAATGACGACACTCCAATGCTCATTGGTTGGAGACTGCAAACGATCTATCTTCATAATCTGGTCTAAAGGTGTTCAAAAAACCCGTTTTGCAACCGGTTCAGGGAAAAAAACCGAAACCGTTTGAGGCCCAACCGGCCCACCCCGGCGGTTTAGGTTCGGTTTGTAGGTTTCCTCTTCAAACCGGTTTCTAACCTGGTCCGGTTTTAAACCGGTTCCCAACCGGTTTTAAATAATTGTTTAAAATTTTATGTCGTTTGAATTGTTTCTATGTTTTATATATTATATATTTCACTTTGATTTTAAATTGTGTACCTAATTTGAAATTATGTACTTTGTTTTTAAAAACAATTATGTTATGTTTCTAATTTTATATTTTTTAGAGTAATTACCATTTGCATCCCTGTGGTTTGGTGATTTTGACCATTTGCATCCCTATAGTTTAAATCCCTATATCTACCCTGACATATCGTTTTTAATCCCCGTTTGCATCCAAAATACAACGCCGTTTATCTTTGCCGTCAAGCACCATTTCATCCAGGGGTAACAAACAAACAAACAAACATACCCAGTGTATCCCGCTGGAGAGCAGGGGCTGGGAGGGGTATATGGTGGCAAGTCTTTTCTCTACTAAAAAGATAGAGAGACCGCTTCCGAAGAGACCCCCGACTCGTTAACAAAGGCAATAACAATAATAACATCACAATCATAATACAAAGCATACAACACAAGATATTATCACATAAAGAATTAAATAATGCGCTCATAAAAAAATACGACATGTAACACCCAAAAAGGGTAGATGAGGAGAACTACATCTAGCGAGTGTGGTCCGGCCATATGTCACCGTATACCCTTCCCCCTCACAAAACCCACTAAAAGTCCTTAATTTAATTCTACGCCTCCACTCACTTCTATCCTCGATCATTTCTCAGAAAGATGCAAGTCTATCATATCCCAAAAAGGGTAGATGAGGAGAACTACACCTCGATCACTTCATCCAGGGGTAATTTAGTCAATTCGTTCCTAAGCCAAGGCTCACCCTTTGCACCATCAGCAACTACGTATAACCGCTATAACAAGACCAAAATACCTGCAAGATCGACAATATGCGCAAGCCCATCAGTGCAGAACCCGGAGCACTTATCAAGCTTAAGAACCTGCAGAACATGCCCACGCTCACACCCTAACATCTGAATATCCTCATCTCTCACAATCATCCTTCTAAAATGCACAGCCTTCAAGCAACTAAACGATCTCGATAGCTCCGCCACCCATGGCGTCGCGACCAATCTCAGGTATCAAGTTATACCTTGCAGCCTGTGGCTTCCCCTTCAGTTTAACAGACTCAAGAAATGGGAACCTCCGGCGCAGCTGCGGCGGTGTGGCTGTGTAGCATAAGGCTATTGTTACATGCTTTCGGGTTTGAGCTTCGAGCTCGTATAACCTCCGGCAGACCAATGAGATGGATTGTCGGTCGCGTGAGTCGTGTATGTAGGCTAATACGCACTTGAATACGACGTCCGACATGCCGTGAACACGGTGGTTGCTGTAGCTTATGCCATTCATGATCGAATTTGAGAAAACAGAAGTGAAAATTGGAACCTCTGGTGGAAATTAAAAGGGGTTTTTGAAGATGAATCAATGCAAGAAAGGAGACAGATGCCCAATTTGATTCAGATAGAGAGAGAAACAACAGCCCTAATTCGTTTCAAATCAGATTTAAGATTGTTCTCCTTTATTAAACTCAAGAAAACCAGAAACGAAAACTAAGGCGTTTTGAAGATGAACTCATCAAAGAAACAATTCATAAAATCCCCAATTCGATTAAATCAAGAAACAAACAACCTAATTCTTTTCAATTCATTTCAAGATTCATGATTGGGTTGCTGTAACGGAACCATGGATAAGATTCAGGGACGATTTCACAAACCCAAATGTCAAATCAAGAAAGAAGCACAACCCACTTCAAATCAAGTGGATTCAAGATCAACTTCAAGATCACGATTGGATTACAAAAAACCCAGATGAACAGATGATTCTTGATGAAATTAGATGGTGCTTGACGGCAAAGATTGAAGGTTAGATATGGGGATGTTTAAACTCCGAGGTTCAAGGTGAGATGAAGTAGGGAACGAATTGACTAAATTACCCCTGGATGAATGGTGCTTGACGGCAAAGATAAACGGCGTTTGCATTTTGGATGCAAACGGGGACAAAAACGATATGTCAGGGTAGATATAGGGATTTTTAAACTATAAGGATGCAAATGGTCAAAATCGCCAAACCACAGGTGTCACACCCTCAAATTCCGGTCTGGAATTTATCACGGAGGGGTGAGCAAACAGGATCGAACACAGTAGTCACCATGAGATGCAGTTATCTATATGATAAGTTTTAGATAAACATTCATTAATAATCAGAGCACGGAATAAAGATAGATTGTTTTTCTTGACAACATTTCTTAATCATATTCAATAATAATCAATAGGTATCTTGAGCTTTTATATGATCCTACGTGCATGTCCATAAGCTCCTAATAGATACCTGAGAATACATGTAAATCAAGTGTCAACACAGGGTTGGTGAGTTCATAGGTAAGTAAACATACTGATAAATCATCAATATCATCATTAGGATTTACTGTAAAAGTGTGAGTTTATTTACTCACCGGTATATGAATAGCCTGTCGGAACCCTTTTATATAAGTGAACTCGCTATCCCACATACCCACTATGTACAAGCCCAACAAATCCTACACATAGGATTTGTCCATGTACCATAGTTTAATATCCTTGTCATGTGTATTTATATTTCATAATAATTTCAAATCAGAGGGAGCAAATCCTCCTTTACATTTATCTCATATGGGTTAAAGTGGAACTATATTGCAAACTATATAAGTGCACATCTGCCTTCTCACTACAGAAACAGTCATCCCAAATGACAACAAGATCTTTGTGCATCTGATATGGATCACATGTCCATACCTTTGTGGGGGTAAGTCACTCCCCGATAGTACTATCCAAAAGATCCCTGCTTATTATAGTCCAGTATACAGAGAGGATTTTTATAGTAACCATATGTAATCATAAATGTGATCAAATTATTATTTACATAATACACAAAAATAATTTGTAATTTTAATTACAACATGTATTCCAGCCCCAAAATATTTAAATGATTAAAAAGGGGAATAGTTATGAACTCACCTCAGTCCTGTGTGGTGTTGACAACCTAGTAAATTCCTGCTAAGGAATTATATTTCACGTCAGCAAACAGATACAAATCCAAACCTAAATAAGTTAGATCTTGAACCTGGTGTTCAATTGATCTAGGATTTGGTTTCGGGATTTGTTATAAACATATAATTAAATCATTTAGTTATTTTGTTAATTCTTTAATAACTAAAGATTATATTTTATAATATTTATTAGTTTAATAATGATTTTTAACATATCATTATGTCCCAATAATCTTAGACGTTAAATATAAATTTATTTTAATTTTGTAAGATTTTGTAAATAACACAATTTATCTAGACATTATATTTTATATGATAATGTTTTTATAACTGAACATAGATTATGTATAAATAATGAATAATAACATATCATTAAATTATAACATATTTACATGATAAAACATAATATAATTTATCTAATTATTAATTATGTTCAATAATTAATAATCATAACATAATAGATTATGTTCAATAATTATATAAATCACCTAATTAATTATTTTGTTCCATATTTATATTATGTATAAACATTATTTATGTGTGATAATCTATGTTATTATTTTATTTAAAAATCTATTTATGATTTTCAGTAAATCATGTATTATTTAGTATGATTTTTTATGATTTATATAAAATCATTTTTATCCATAATTACAAATAATATAACGTCTAATAATAAATTAATAATTTAAATTATTATTTAGAGTCTATTTTTATAAAAATGGCTATTTATAACATTTATAATAATATTTTATAACATTTGTAATAATTAACTAAATAAATAAATAAGGTTTTTAAAGAAATAATTTTCCAGAAATAATTATATAACTTCTAAAATGACAAAGTTTATAATATTATTTTTATAATTTTTAATAATTTTTCTGTATTTTTAAAGTGCTAAAAAGGGCTCTAAAAAAATATGTTTGATGCCCGGGTTCGAACCCGGACCTCCTTCCCACAACACCGCGTACCAACCAGTGAACAAGGCTCAGTCCGCAGAAGACTTGGTTCCATTTAATTATAACACAACCCAAATCAATCCCCAAATCAATAAGAACCCTAATTCGGTTCGAATCAAATTGATGCCAATTCGATCAAGATACTGTATGATTTCATGGGGCTTTTGTTCCCCATGATAAATCGAATGTGTATATGTATTCAATTACCTAAATTGAAGTCGAGATGGTGCTGAATCTTTGAAGAACAGTCGCGATTATGAAGGATAGATTTGATGGCATTGTTGATGATAATGAAATTACTTCACAGGAAGTTTCTAATCCTCAGATAATAAAAGCCCTAAGTTAATTTTGTGATTTGAAACTCGTAGATAGTATTCGACTGAGTTGCAGGTCGCGGGAGGAGAGAATCAAATTGAGGTTTCTGTGTGTTGTTATGTGCAATTGAAATTTGTATTCGATTATAAACTTTCAGATGATGGAGTAGGTGTGATTACTTTTGATTATCAAGTGTTTTAGTGCATTTTGGTAGTGGTGGTCGGCCGAAATAATTCGGTTTAGTGGTAATCGCACCTATCCACTCGATTATTCAAATTGTATGAGGTACGAGTTCGTTATCGTTCTAGAAACGTTTGGTACTGATTTTTTGGGGTCAAAATCGAGTTTATAATGGCTTTTGGGCTCGCCGGAGAGCCGCCGGCGGTCGGCCGGATCCGGTGGCCGGAAAACGGGGGTGGTTGGGATTTAAACAAATTACAGAAGTGGTCCCTGGTTTAACATGTTATCATTTCATGTTATAAGTTTAAAACAAGTTTCCAAATTAGCAATTTAACCCCCTGAACTTTATTACTCAAATTATTATTTCAAAATTTAATAAACTTTTTATAAATTTTTATTATTAATAACAATATTATTATTATCATTATCATTGTTATTATTATTTTTATTTTTAACAATATTATTATTGTTATTGTTATTATTATTATTGTTATTTATATTCTTATTATATATATTATTATTAAATACTAATAAAAATATAAAAACAAATCACACAAATACTAGATTTTCATATATATAAATCATGAATTTTCCGAGTTGTCACATCATCCCCTGTTACAGGAATTTTCGTCCCGAAAATTGAAGTACTGGCAACATTCTTGAACAGGTTAGGATACTTGCGCATCATTTCGTCCTCTCGTTCCCAAGTGAACTCAGGACCACGCCGGGAGTTCCACCGAACTCTGACAATCGGAATCTTGCTATGCTTAAGTTGTTTGACTTCTTTATCCATGATTTCAACTGGTTCCTCGATAAACCTGAGTTTCTCATCTACTTGCAGTTCCTCTAAAGGCACAACAAGTGATTCATCGGATAAACACTTCCTTAGATTAGATACGTGAAAAACATTATGCACACCACCAAGTTCAGCAGGTAGATTTAATTCATAGGCTACTGGGCCGATCCTTCTGACAATTTCAAAAGGTCCCACGTAGCGAGGGTTCAATTTCCCTCGTTTCCCAAAGCGTATAACTCCCTTCCAGGGAGATACCTTTAGCAAAACTTTATCCCCTTCCTGAAATTCCAGTGGCTTGCGGCGTTTATCAGCATAGCTTTTCTGGCGATCCCTGGCAGCAGCCATGCGTTCTCTTATCTGGACAATTTTCTCATGAGTTTCAAAGATCAACTCTGGACCAGTAAGTTGACTATCTCCAACTTCTGCCCACAAAGCGGTGATCTACATTTACGTCCATATAAGCCTCGAATGGTGCCGCCTTGATGCTCGAATGATAGCTATTGTTATATGAGAACTCTACCAAAGGTAAATGACCTTCCCAGTTCTTTCCAAAGTCAATAACACAAGCCCTGAGCATATCCTCAAGAGTCTGTATGGTTCTTTCACTTTGACCATCAGTTTGAGGGTGATAGGCTGTGCTCATATCTAGGCGAGTGCCTAGAGCTTTCTGAAGTTTTCCCCAGAAGATTGATGTAAACCGTGCATCACGATCAGAGATAATAGACACTGGCACTCCGTGTCTAGAGATAATTTCTTTGATGTACACCCTTGCAAGCTTCTCCATCTTGTCTTTCTCACGGATGGGTATGAAATGAGCGGATTTGGTGAGACGGTCAACGATAACCCAAATGGTGTCATTGCCCGTTTGAGATTTGGGTAAACCAGTGACGAAATCCATGGTTATCATTTCCCACTTCCACACGGGAATTTCTGGTTGGGTCAACATTCCTGAAGGCTTTTGGTATTCGACCTTGACCTTAGAACAAGTCAAGCACTTTGAGACATAGGTTGCAATATCTGCCTTCATTCTTGGCCACCAGTAAACAAGCTTCAAGTCGTAATACATCTTATCTGCACCTGGGTGGATAGAGTATCTAGACTTGTGGGCTTCATCCATGATCAAGCTCCTCAGATTCCCGTATAGGGGTACCCAAATCCTTCCTGCTATAAAGCGTATCCCATCCGAATGAACTTCAAACTGTTGGTCTAGCCCTCGAAGGTTTTCATCTTTAATGTTCTCTTCTTTCAGGGCTTCAGTCTGACCATTCAAGATTTGTGCCGGCAGGTTGCTTTGAATGGTGAGTTGTAGAGCTCGCACTCTACGAGGTTTCACATGTTCTTTCCTACTCAAAGCATCAGCCACAATATTTGCTTTACCAGGATGGTACTTGATGGCACAATCATAATCGTTTAGTAGTTCAAGCCATCTCCTCTGCCTCATGTTCAGCTCCTTTTGATTATACAGGTGTTGAAGACTCTTGTGGTCGGTATAAATAGTGCACTTAGTACCGTACAAGTAATGTCTCCATAATTTAAGAGCAAACACAACACTCCCAGTTCTAGATCATGAGTTGCATAGTTCTTCTCATGAGACTTTAACTGTCTTGAGGCATAGGCTATGACTTTGTCTCGCTGCATCAAAACACATCCCAGACCCTGAACAGAAGCATCACAGTAGACTACAAAGTCTTCAATACCGTCGGGTAGGGACAATATAGGTGCACTGCACAACTTCTGTTTCAGTGTTGAAAAGCAGCCTCTTGCTTGAACCCCCAATGATATGCTACCCCCTTTTGGGTAAGCATGGTCAATGGTTGAGCTATCTTGGAGAATCCCTCGATAAATCTCCTGTAATAGCCGGCTAGTCCCAGAAATTGTCTAATTTCCGTTGGATTAGAAGGTGTAGGCCAACTTTTGATGGATTCAATTTTAGCTGGTCTACATGAATTCCATTAGCATCAATCACATGACCAAGGAATTGAACTTCTTTAAGCCAGAAATCACATTTCGAGAACTTAGCATAGAGCTCCTCTCTCTTTAGTAGTTCAAGGACCAATCTCAGATGTTCTTCATGCTCACTCCCATTTTTGGAATAGATCAAGATGTCATCAATAAAGACAATGACAAACTTGTCTAAATAAGGCTTGCATACACGATTCATGAGATCCATGAATACGGCAGGTGCATTTGTTAGCCCAAATGGCATGACTGTGAACTCAAAGTGACCGTACCGAGTTCTGAAAGCCGTCTTCATAATATCTTCATCTCTGACTCTCAGCTGATGATAACCGCTTCTAAGATCTATCTTGGAGTAAATGCTTGAACCTTGCAGTTGGTCAAATAAGTCGTCAATACGTGGCAAGGGATAACGGTTCTTGATCGTCACTTTGTTCAGTTCCCGATAGTCGATGCACATCCGGAAGGTTCCGTCTTTCTTTTTCACAAATAACACTGGTGCTCCCCATGGTGACGAGCTAGGTCGGATGAATCCTTTATCAAGGAGTTCCCTAAGCTGGTCAGATAGTTCTTTTAATTCAGAAGGTGCGAGACGGTATGGTGCCCGAGCTATAGGTGTAGCTCCAGGTACTAACTCGATTGAAAACTCGACCTCTCTTTTAGGGGGCAACCCAGGCAGTTCATCAGGAAACACTTCAGGAAATTCCCTGACGACAGGTACATCTTCAATCTTCCTTTCCTTCTTCTCTTTGTCAGTGACTAAGGCTAGGATAGCAGTATGTCCTTTTCGAAGACACTTTTGAGCCTTCAAGTAAGAAATAACTCCCATCACAACACCAGTCTTATCTCCCTCCACCACAGGACTTCATCATTTGGTAGGGGGATACGAATCATTTTGTCTTTACAGATAATTTCTGCAGAGTTTTTGGATAGCCAATCCATACCAACTACCACATCGAAGCTTCCCAAAGTAATGGGCATGAGGTCTATTGGTAGGATATGACCTGATAAATCTAGTGTACAATTTTTCAGGATTTGTGATGCGGTCAAGGATTTACCATTCGCTACTTCTACAACATATGGCTCATCTAGGGACAAGGTTCTACATTCAAGTGCTTATAGAAAGTATTAGATACGAAGCTTCTATCAGCTCCCGTGTCAAATAATACTATGGCATAAACATTATTCACCAAAAATTTTCCCATAATAACGTTAGGGTCTTTTAGAGCCTCACCTTTGCCAATAACGAAAGCTCTGCCCTTGGCTGTATCTTTCTTTTCCCTGCAGTCTTTAGCAATATGGCCCTTTTCTCCACATTTGAAACAAATAACTTCCTTTTTTCCACCATTCTGCTGATTACCATCCTTCTTTCCTTGGTCTTGAGTCTTGGTCCTACATTCAGGAGCAGTGTGCCCCCTCCTGTTGCATTTGTAGCAGATGATTGCGGTACACTTGCCATGATGACGCTTGCCACACCTCTGACATCTAGGCGGAATGCCCTGATTGTCTTGGTGCTTTTTCTGATCTTGCTTCTTGCTTGTACCTTGACTCTCCCTCTTTAGCATCTTCAAACTTTCTCTTCCCCGAGCTTTCAGCAGCAACACCCTTACCCTTGTTTCTTGGTGGTAACTTCCCCTGAGCCACAGCCTCATTAGTCAGCTTGTGAGCTAACCTAATGGCCTGTTGGATTGAAGTTGGTTGGAGGAAGTGACCATAGATTGAATGACCGAGACAGTCCACGGATGTAGCCTTCAATTCTTCTGTGAGCAGGCTCCATCATATGAGGACACAAAGTTGCGTACTCATGATTTTCGGTGGTATACTTTTCAATTTCAGATCCCACCATTTTGTGGTTCCAGCACTCGGTTTCAAACCTTTGTACTTCTTCTCTCGGACAGAATTCTTCCATCATCAGCTGTTTGAATTCCTCCCAATCCATAGCATTGGCTAGGAGAGAGTAAGTCTTGAAACTTCTGTCTTCCAGAACGAGAGTGCAGCTCCACTCAAGGCTCCGGAGCATACTTGGTCCTACTCTCATCGGGACATTCAGATATAGCGAAGATGGATTCACATTTCTCGAACCACCTTATGAGCCCAATGGCCCCTTCTGCACCAGTGAAGTATCTGGTTTGCAGTCTAGGAACTTTTTATATGAATAGTGATGACCATTCTGAGCACCTGAGTGGCTAGGGCTGCAGCAACACCTTGATTGACCAAGGCTTGTATTTCTTCAGGAGTCATCCCTATTGGGTCAGTTCTTCTGGCGCGTCCTCTACCTCTGCCTCTGCCCGCTGGTGCGTCCATCTATCATGAAATTGTTTGATGAGAATTCACACTTTGACATATTCAATAGATGCATTTTATATCAAATATTCAAAGTATGGACAATTACTGTAGGACAGATGGGAATTTAAGAAAACTGGATTTTTCGATTAAATTCGGCAAGGCACGAGTACTAAGGAAACAGTCTCGCTTTAGGTTAGGACAAGCGTAGCTTAGATTATCGAATGGAACATATCAAGGTAATTTGACCTATTTGCCTTAAAGACTTGTGTATGATCGCAGTAACTTCACGTGCTACAATAGCAAAATCTTACAGCCAGAGTTTCTAGACCGTGAACGGATTTGACAGAAGCCATTCTGAAAGATCATTAAGGATTTTCATGGATTTGGGTAGTATGAGCTATTCACATGAAAACGACAGTCGAGAATTTGGCATAATAGCAATGAGATGTTCCAGGTGTAATCGTTTGATTCGTAATCAAAGCGAGTACGTTGACTAATCAAAGTATTGAGTCAATCACAACTTTGTTGAAGACATGCGTACCTATAAGCAGATACTCATCCCAAGGGTTCCCAGGTAGGTAAACAGGTCCATCGGTTGATTTGGATATATGCGAATACCTTGCCTAGACAGAACACCCCGAGATACAGGCATCACGCTCTTCCAGCATTACATGTTTCAAGTTGTAAGACACAGACTTTGACGAGAATAAAAAAAATTGATTTAGGCACGATGATAAGTGTAGATCCCACATGTCGTTGAGAATAAGTTTAGGAATTATCGAAAAGAGTCAAAGAGTCAAGTTATGTTTAGGAACACAACTATCTAAGTTTAAGCATATAACTTCTTAATCCTATTCTATCTCTAACTAAGGCAATTTACTTTGTGCAACTATTGTGTGTGGCTATAGGCTAGATGCAATCCCTAACTCAGTATAACCAGTGGCTCTGATACCAATCTGTCACACCCTCAAATTCCGGGTCTGGAATTTATCACGGAGGGGTGAACAAACAGGATCGAACACAGTAGTCACACATGAGATGCAGTTATCTATATGATAAGTTTTAGATAAACATTTCATAATAATCAGAGCAGCGAAATAAAAAATAGATTGTTTTCTTGACAACATTCTTAATCATAATTCAATAATAATCAATAGGTATCTTGAGCTTTTATATGATCCTACGTGCATGTCCATAAGCTCCTAGTAGATACCTGAGAATACATGTAAATCAAGTGTCAACACAGGGTTGGTGAGTTCATAGGTAAGTAAAACATACTGATAAATCATCAATTATCATCAATTAGGATTTACTGTAAAAGTGTGAGTTTAATTTACTCACCGGTATATGAATAGCCTGTCGGAACCCTTTTATATTAGGTGAACCCGCTATCCCACATACCCACTATGTACAAGCCCAACAAATCCTTCACATAGGATTTGTCCATGTACCATAGTTTAATATCCTTTTCATGTGTATATTATATTTTTCATAATTTCAAATCAGAGGAGCAAATCCTCCTTTACATTTATCCTCATATGGGTTGTAAGTGAACTATATGCAAACTATATATAGTGCACATCTGCCTTCTCACTACAGAAACAGTCATCCCAAATGACAACAAGATCTTTGTGCATCTGATATGTCACATGTCCATACCTTTGTGGGGGTAAGTCACTCCCCGATAGTACTATCCAAAAGATCCCTGCTTATTTATAGTCCAGTATACAGAGAAGGATTTTCATAGTAACCATATGTAATCATAAATGTGATCAAATTATTATTTAACATAATACACAAAAATAATTTGTAATTTAATTACAACATGTATTCCAGCCCCAAAATATTTAAATGATTAAAAAGGGAATAGTTATGAACTCACCTCAGTCCTTGGTGGTGTTGACAACCTAGTAAATTCCTGCTAAGGAATTATATTTCACGTCAGCAAACAGATACAAATCCAAAACCTAAATAAGTTAGATCTTGAACCTGGTGTTCAATTGATCTAGGATTTGGTTTTCGGATTTGTTATAAACATATAATAAATCATTTAGTTATTTTGTTAATTCTTTAATAACTAAAGATTTATTTTATAATATTTAATTAGTTTAATAATGATTTTTAACATATCATTATGTTCCAAATAAATCTTAGACGTAAATATAAATTTATATTTAATTTTGTAAGATTTTGTAAATAGACACAATTTATCTAGACATTATTTATATGATAATGTTTTTATAACTGAACATAGATTATGTATAAATAATGAATAATAACATATCATTAAATTATAACATATTTACATGATAAACATAATATAATTTATCTAATTATTATTGTTCAATAATTAATAATCATAACATAATAGATTATGTTCAATAATTATATAAATCACCTAATTATTATTATGTTATCCATTTTATATTATGTATAAACATTATTTATGTTGATAATCTATGTTTATTATTTTATTTAAAATCTATTTATGATTTTCAGTAAATCATGTATTATTTAGTATGATTTTATGATTTAATTTATAAAATCATTTTTATCCATAATTACAATAATATAACGTCTAATAATAAATTAATAATTTAAATTATTATTTAGAGTCTATTTTTATAAAATGGCTATTTATAACATTTATAAATAATATTTTATAACATTTGTAATAATTAACTAAATAAATAAATAAGTTTTTTAAGAAATAATTTTCCAGAAATAATTATATAACCTTCTAAAATGAACAAAGTTATAATAATTATTTTTATAATTTTTAATAATTTTTCTGTATTTTTAAAGTGCTAAAAAGGCTCTAAAAAAATATATGTTGGTGCCCGGGTTCGAACCCGGGACCTCCTTCCCACACACCCGC
>CM044004.1:5430022-5750430 GCA_024085815.1 Flaveria linearis | reverse complement strand
TGTCACACCCAACTTGACGGCGGAATCGTCGAGGCGTGAGAGTTACGATTGTTCACAGCCACAAAACGCTATTACCTGAAACATGAAAATAAAAGGTCAACATATTATTGGTGAGCATTCTATAGTTTTGAATACTTAAGTATATAAAAGATGGCAATTCAAGTTATAAGTTAGTGAATAAATGATTAGGGATGTATGAACAATGCAACAATCAAACCTCGACAATGTTTTACAAGTATCAAACGACGTTAATATTCTATAACGTTAAAAGTATATACGATCAGCTAAGTGTACTTGGATCAACCAAGCAGGCTTGTCTTACCCATAGATCTATGACTTCGCTGGGCTAGCAATAGTTAATGATTGTACATATAATGCCATAACATGGTAACCACAAAAGTTCAACTAACCACAACTCAACGTAAATTGCCATAATTTACAAGAATCCAAACGTTTACAAGTGCAATGATTAATAAGTAACATGTTTCACCCCAAAGTGTGAAAATAAGAAAAAGGGGTATAGAAATACTCACTTGATACGCGTATTGTGTACTAGAGTTTACTTGAAAGAAAGTGAACACTCAACCTTCAAAGGTTACCTAGATTACGCAAGTACATGAGTTTATGTAACAGTGAATATGAGAACCCTAAGTGCACCATAACCAAGGACTCAAGGTTTTAGAGGAATAGATATGTTTGACCCAGTTGACCCGTTTGTCCCGTTGGTGACATTATGTTTGTAAACCATTTAACAGACATGAGCATATAACATACAAGTCATGTAAGTTCTTAGTATCTAGCATACTCAGTGTGTCATAACACAACTAGTGTATCATATAACAGGTTAGATCATGCATAACCTACTTATATGACCTATAACCATGAATTAGCATATAAGGGTCAAAACAGATAATCTACCAAATAATCATCCATACTAATCACAACACATTCAACATGTCCAATTCACAACTTATACCATCAAATAAGTTCTAGTAGTACTAACATTACACGCAAAAGCCAAGTAAATATGTTACAGGTTGTAGGTATTCGTTTTCCAGAATCTGCGTTTTCGGGCAGATTCTAGGTGTTCGGACGATACGGTCAAACACATAACCAAGCAAGGATTTAGGCCAAGGCCAAACTCCAGTAGGCTCTCCTATGAGTCAATTAAGTATGTGAAAAGTTGTTTTAGGTTTTAAGGGCCTGGAGTTACTAGAAAACTCAAAATGACAGCAGCTCTCAACCGGAGGGCTGCTGGAGTTAGCTTGCCAATTGTGCATAACTCCCATTTGAAAATAGATATTGGGTTATTCTTTTTCTGGAGTTCAGAGGATTACAAGGACAAATGTTTGACATAGGGTTTGGTCTCAGGTTTTATGAAATGAAAATGGCATATCAAACAAGTCAACACATACATTCTGTCCAAGAGGACAGAATTGACCCTTCTAGCCAAAACAGGTAAAACACCAATTTAACCACCTCCAATTGGAGTGTGGACACTTTACTGGAAACTAGACTCAGTAACAAACAATTTGGGCACTAGAAAAACATCATTTGGACCTGTTATGACCTGTTTGTGGCACATACAAATGAGACTCAGAATCTGTCAGAAAGTTTGTTTCTGACCACCCTTCACTAAAATGATCATAACTCACGTTTTACACATCCAAATTGGACAAGGTTGAAGGTTTTGAAAACTAGACTCCATGAGGAACATGTTAGACTCAAGAAAACCAGCTTTTGGATTCGTCTTCATTTGGTTATGTCATGATGAAACAGGGTATGCAATCTGCCAGAAATCAGAACGTGTACACATTTCACATGAAAGCATATACATACGCATGTTCATGTTTCCTAGCATTCATACTAACTAATTAACATCCTAACAACATCAAACAACAATCAATTCCATAAAATCCCCAAATTTTCAAATTAGGGTTCATGTTCATCAAGTTTCATAATCAATCAATCAAAAGTGTTGTTTTCTTGCATAATCAACTTTAAACAACATACATACAACCTAACTAACATGTGAACAACATCAAAACATCAAGATTTCAGCTTATTGAACACTAATTTCGCAGCAGGGTTCGGCCATATCAAGAACACATGGAAAACTCATAAAAATCTAACCTTTAAACTTGTAATAGCTTGCAATTGATGATTCTAATTGTTTTGTTGTTGAAATCGATCAAAACCAGGTTCTAATGTGTTCTTGGCTCAAAATCGCAGAAGAGAGGGAGAGAGAAGTGCAGGTCGATATGGGGGGAAAAGGGTGGGGTTTGGGTTGTTGTATTTTAGCCAAATTTACAAATATACCCCTTTAAACCCTAGCCTTTTGCATTTTATAAAATTAACTTTAAACTCTTTTTAATGTGTTTTTAAACATAATAATATGAACATTTAAACTAATGATAACTTTGTATATTTATTTTATAAAAACACAAGACATACGAAATAACACACGCGTTTCTGCATTACGCGATAAAATTCCCGAATAGTCTTTAAATCGCGTAAACACATAACCATAACACAATAATCATCTAATCAAGTAGATTATTAAATTAACATTATTAATTATTATTTAGGTCACCAACGTCAAACGACAACTAGTGTGTGCTTACGACGCGTATATGTAAAACTTAACGGAACTAACGGAGTTTGGTAACGGAAAATCACGGATGTCACATTCTCCCTACTTTAAGAAATTTCGTCCCGAAATTTGTTTACGAGGAGGCTGAGATGACAAGATGAGGACGCTTGGACTACATTTGATCCTCACATTCTCAAGTGAATCAGAAGGTGAGCATGAAGCCACAGATAGATCATAGTGATTCTCTTTTTCTTTCTTGATACAGTTTGTGTTTTCATTTCCTGAGATACATTCTGAAGAACTTTCAGGTTTCGATAAGGTATCAAAAGAAGAAAATTCATCATCGATTAAGCTGACCGCTTTAGTGTTTACTTTATGTGCAATGACAGAGCCATTAGAGGTAAAAAGAGAGTCTAAAGTGTGTGGCTCCTAGTATCATTATAAGCTTTTACGTTGATTAACAATGAACGTAATACAAGATG
The DNA here is from genome assembly GCA_024085815.1 of Flaveria linearis. Lineage (NCBI taxonomy): Eukaryota > Viridiplantae > Streptophyta > Magnoliopsida > Asterales > Asteraceae > Flaveria > Flaveria linearis. The sequence goes on along the minus strand of CM044004.1, from coordinate 5,747,355 downwards.
TTACCGTCTCCCCTACTTTAAAGAATTTCGTTTCGAAATTTAGAATGAACTTAAATGAGCAAAATAGTTAAAATGAAAGATAAGTGTTCAAACTAACAGTGATTGACGTTTAATTACAGATGAAACGCTTCACTTGATGGAATCTTACAAGATTCTTGGCATAATGCATGCCAATTTGAACCCTATCAGTGAAATGTGAGACGTTTGAGATGAAATGTTGGAAAGCGATGCTAAGTTACCATCGTATATTATACTTATAAATCACAACTTCCAGAATATAATTTCATGGTAAGGTGATGTTTAGATATCAATAAAAGACCAACAATGGTAAGAAATGTTAACCGTCGGAATTTAAGAATCCCAAATGTCACCATATGAAACGATCTTAACGCATATCTTGTGACTATGTATTTCTCCTTTGACCAAACATGGTCTAAGAATAACACGCTATGCGAAGATCTTGGAATAACTTCACAACTATGGTTAAGAAAGAACAAAGAATGAATCAATCATTCAAGATATCGATCGATGTTTAACGTCATACCACGGTATACGAATAGTTGACACAGATACAGGTCAATTCTCGACGTTGTGAGATAATGGGTCGAATGAAGTTTTTAGCCAATCGGTCTATAATGCACCCATTGTCATATGACAGCTAAGATAAGAGGCATTCAGGGATGAGGAAGTAAACAGAAGATTTACGGGAACACGGAGATTAGGTTTTGTCATATGTAAAGGTAAGACACTTGGACACATGCCAAGTTATGTCTTTCTTTGATGCCAAACCCATGATTACAAGTTATGAAGGTTTATGAACCATTATATCCACATCGCAGTGAGGATACTAACGAGTCTTGTTGTTCAAACCAAGTTAGAATTTCAATGATTTTCAAGGTTAAAGATTCAAAAACGATTCAAGAAATGACGCAAACAATAAGAAAGGTATTTGTAACCATGTTTTGCAAGGTAACAAATTTCCAAATGCAGTTTTGCATACGTAATTCATCAAACAGTAAGATAGGTATTTGATAATATCTTTATTGACAAAAGATTGTTTAGGAAGACTATATATGGGTTTGATGATATCTCAAGATGAAAGTTGATAAGTAAGGAATAAATGCTTCGATGTAGCTAGATCGAGTCAAAACATGAAGATAAAGGGGAAGAAATCGATTTAAGAATGTAAATGCTTCAAGCTTGGAATTAAAATCAACCTAAAACGATCGAGTCTTCTTTCAAGTTCAGAGATCATGCTTTGGCTTGATAGGTCGAATCACCAACATTGATCCACCCTTCAAGTTACTACATGTTTCTCGTCACTTGATTACAACCATGGTAAGTTGAAGATCAAGAAATGAGAATAGTCATCAAGGTATGGTTTACACCCCTAACTTGATGGTGTACTCTCAAGATATGACCACTAACTTACCAATCAACCAGTTTGATCCCAACCAATTGTTGAGGATCCACAGAAATAAGACGAGGTACTCACCATTAAGGTAAGGGAATTCACTCCTATCTTAACGATGACGTTTTACAAAAACAAAATATAACAAAATGAACCTCTTCATCAAAATCCAGAATTCACTCCTACTTTGACGAGGTCATTTCCTTTGAGAAAATACAATCCATAAAATGAAATTATCATCAAGGTATGGAATTCACGCCTATCTTGATGATTGAGCTTCATAATAACAAGGAAACAATCAAAGATTAACACTTGTCACCAAAGTACGGGTTTCAATCCTATTTTGGTGAGATCATGTCATTTGTGGAAAGCCATTCCAAAGAGAATACTGGAGTCAATCCTCAAGATAAGGTAATCAATCCAATCCAGAGGATGAAATTTCATAAAATACACAATTGGAAACCATTTATCGAAACGAATAGAGAATCATCAAAGTAAGGGAATCACCTGTTTTGATGAGTTAGAGTTGTTTGAGGAGGTACGAGTGTTCTTAGTCATAGATTGACTTACAAACTCTTGCATCTCCCACAATGCAGACGGTTCAAGGTTCGGCTTAACACGAAAGGAAAAGGATATCACTTAGAAATTAGAAAATTTCAAGTTACATCAATGTAACTAAAAGGAAAATCATGCTTACAAATTAAGGTCAAAGTTCGAGGTAACAGGATTTGTTATGATGGTGTTCAATTCTTGGATGGTTTAAGTCGGGAAGACGAAATCAAGGGCAAAATGATTCGACATCACAATGAGATGTGAACATTCGATTCACAATCGAAAGGAGTATATGGACTTCTCAAGATATGAGATCAACCATAACCTTATTGCAGACACGCGTATTATAAGTGATGACTCATCTTAAGGGTTTCGAGTCAAGTAAATGGATTCAATGGTTGAATCAAATCACTATTTACACTTTGTTTAGGCAAAGTATCCCGAGATGTAGAAATTCCACTCACAGCATTGCATGTTCTTAGTTATGGGACACATCCTTAAGAGAATTTTGGAATCATAAATAACGGTTTAAAGTTTTAAAGACCATACGGTTTAGATTCTCAATATCTTTGGGTGTATTAAAACCATGTTCACGTTGGTCAAAATAAGAAGATAGTTACATGAAATGCCGAGTTCAATACTGTTACACGTTACACGTTGAGCGTTTAAACGTAAGAGTTGAATTGTAAGATGGGTTTAATATTAACAGGAATATTATTTAGGTTAAGAATGAGAAAGTATTTAAACTTTAATAATAAACAGTTCAAGGAATCAAGGATTTTAAGATACAAAAGGATGGTTCCATTTGGTAACGCATTACCATTTGAAATCGTTGACACGTCAGGTAAATTGACTCATTTGCCTTAGAGATTTGTGTATTTTGATCATAGTTTATCACTCATCCCAGAAATCCCCAGGTAAGCATAACTGGTCTCGTAGTGAGATTATGCGATATGCTTGCCTTAGCCCGAAGGCCTTTTGCCAGGAAATCCAGAATACAGGTGTCTATGTGTCACACAAATTTTCTTTGGTTCATGAAATCAAACCTTGATGAGATTTTCATAGATTAGACATAAAGTCTAAGGAATTGACTCACGATGATAAGTGTAGATTCCACATGTCGTTAAGAATAAGTTTAGGAAGTTCATTTATCGGGGACAGTCAAAGAGTCGAAGTTAAGTTCAGAGAGTCTAAGTTAAGCATACATAAGGCAATCCTATGCTAAGGCATCAAATTGCACAAAGGCATAGCATTATGTAGCATTTCAAACAATATGTGAGCACAAAAGTATAAAGATCTTTCTATGAGGTTCATGCAACTATAGTCTAGGTCACCATTTCTAATAACCTAAACCCTATAGTTATGGGCTCTGATACCAATCTGTCACCCCAACCTTGACGGCGGAATCGTCGAGGCGTGAGAGTTACGATTGTTCACAGCCACATAACGCTATTACCTGAAACATGTTAAAAATAAAAGGTCAACATATTGTTGGTGAGCATTCTATAGTTTGATACTTAAGTATATAAAAGATGCAATTCAAGTTAAGTATATAAGTGTAATAAATGATAATAGTATGTAGATGCTTAAACCGACGATGAACAAGAACAATCAACCTCGACAATGTTTTACAAGTATCAAACGACGTTAATATTCTATTACGTTAAAAGTATACGATCAGCTAAGTGTACTTGGATCAACCAAGCAGGCTTGTCTTACCCATAGATCTATGACTTCGCTGGGCTAGCAATAGTTAATGATTGTACATAATGCCATAACATGGTAACCACAAAAGTTCAACTAACCACAACTCACAAGTAAATTGCCATAAATTACAAGAATCCAAAGTTTACAAGTGCAATGATTAATAAGTAACATGTTTCACCCCAAAGTGTGAAAATAAGAAAAAGGGGTAGAAAATACTCACTTGATACGCGTATTGTGTACTAGAGTTTACTTGAAAGAAAGTGAACACTCAACCTTCAAAGGTTACCTAGATACGCAAGTACATGAGTTTATGTAAACAGTGAATATGAGAAACCCTAAGTGCACCATAACCAAGGACTCAAGGTTTTAGAGGAATAGATATGTTTGACCCAGTTGACCCGTTTGTCCCGTTGGTGACATTATGTGTTGTAAACCATTTAAACAGACATGAGCATATAACATACAAGTCATGTAAGTTCTTAGTATCTAGCATACTCAGTGTGTTCATAACACAAATGTATCATATAACAGGTTAGATCATGCATAACCTACTTATATGACCTATAACCATGAATTAGCATATACGGGTCAAAACAGATAATCTACCAACTAATCATCCATACTAATCACAACACATTCAACATGTCCAATTCACAACTTATACCATCAAAATAAGTTCTAGTAGTACTAACATTACACGCAAAAGCCAAGTAAATATGTTACAGGTTGTAGGTATTCGTTTTCCAGAATCTGCGTTTTCGGGTAGATTCTAGGTGTTCGGACGATACGGTCAAACACATAACCAAGCAAGGATTAGGCCAAGGCCAAACTCCAGTAGGCTCTCCTATGAGTCAATTAAGTATGTGAAAAGTTGTTTAGGTTTTAAGGGGCCTGGAGTTACTAGAAAAACTCAAAATGTTACAGCAGCTCTCAACCGGAGGGCTGCTGGAGTTAGCTTGCCAAATTGTGCATAACTCCCATTTGAAAATAGATATTGGGTTAATTCTTTTTCTGGAGTTCAGAGGATTCCAAGGACAAATGTTTGACCATAGGGTTTGGTCTCAGGTTTTATGAAATGAAAATGGCATATCAAACAAGTCAACACATACATTCTGTCCAAGAGGATAGAATTGACCCTTCTAGCCAAAACAGGTAAAACACCAATTTAACCACCTCCAATTGGAGTGTGGTTACACTTTCTGGAAACTAGACTCAGTAACAAACAATTTGGGCACTAGAAAAACATCATTTGGACCTGTTATGACCTGTTTGTGGCACATACAAAATGAGACTCAGAATCTGTCAGAAAGTTTGTTTCTGACCACCCTTCACTAAAATGATCATAACTCACGTTTTACACATCCAAATTGGACAAGGTTGAAGGTTTTGAAAACTAGACTCCATGAGGAACATGTTAGACTCAAGAAAACCAGCTTTTGGATTCGTCTTCATTTGGTTATGTCATGATGAAAACAGGGTATGCAATCTGCCAGAAATCAGAACGTGTACACATTTCACATGAAAGCATATACATACGCATGTTCATGTTCCTAGCATTCATACTAACTAATTAACATCCTAACAACATCAACAACAATCAATTCCATAAAATCCCCAAAATTTCAAATTAGGGTTCATGTTCATCAAGTTTCATAATCAATCAATCAAAGTGTTGTTTTCTTGCATAATCAACTTTAAACAACATACATACAACCTAACTAACATGTGAACAACATCAAAACATCAAGATTTCAGCTTATTGAACACTAATTTCGCAGCAGGGTTCGGCCATATCAAGAACACATGGAAAACTCATAAAATAACCTTTAAATTGTAATAGCTTGCAATTGATGATTCTAACTTGTTTGTTGTTGAAATCGATCAAAACAGGTTCTAATGCTTGTTCTTGGCTCAAAATGCAGAAGAGAGGGAGAGAGAAGTGCAGGTCGATATGGGGGAAGGGTGGGGTTTGGGTGTTGTATTTTAGCCAAATTTACAAATATACCCCTTTTAAACCCTAGCCTTTGCATTATAAAATTTAACTTTTTAAACTCTTTTTAATGTGTTTTAAACATAATAATATGAACATTTAAACTAATGATAACTTTTGTATATTTTATTTTATAAAAACACAAGACATACGAAATAACACACGCGTTTCTGCATTACGCGATAAAATTCCCGAATAGTCTTTAAATCGCGTAAACACATAACCATAAACAATAATCATCTAATCAAGTAGATTATTATTAAATTAACATTATTATTATTTAGGTCACCAACGTCAAACGACAACTAGTGTGTGCTTACGACGCGTATATGTAAAACTTAACGGAACTAACGGAGTTTGGTAACGGAAAATCACCGGATGTCACACCTTAATAAAGCTAATTAAAACTTACTAAATAAAACAAACCTATCTTTAGACTCTTACGATTCTCCCCCCTAAACTTCCACATATGACCACAATTAGGATTTACTTCTAACAATCACCCCCTTAATCCTAATGTGGTCTTCCTTCTCTAAAGTAGAGTTGGCTCATCATCTTCACAAACCAAGTTGGCCTCCTCGTGCTTTGGTTTGACTTTGGACATTCATATGCAAAGTGACCAAAGCCTTCACACCTATAGCACTTAACTCGTGATTTGTCTCGTCTTCCACTGTGTTCCTGCAGATTGTTACTAGGTTGTCCTTCACGACCTCTTCCTCGATCTCGGCCTCTCCCACGGCTTTGTTTGCAACACTCACAATTGCCACGTCTTCCTTTAACTTTTTCATCATCACGAGTGAGTAGTAACTTGCCTTGAGTGTCTTCAGGTGGTCTTCTTGTGGTTTCACTCTCTCCTCATACGCCTTTAGCCGACCCACCACTTCTTCAAAAGACATTGATTCAATTTCTGAGTATTGTTCAATTGATGCCACGATAGGTAGGTATTTTCTAGGCATTGAGTTTAAAAATTTCCTCACAAGTACTTCATCTTCAAGTGACGACCCAAGACTTTTATACCTTGATTGCACTCCACTTAGTTTACCCGCAAACTCTTCTATGCTTTCAGTTTCTTTCATCCTCATTATCTCCAACTCACTTCTAAGTGTTTGCAGCCTAGCCTTTTGAACCCTCTCGGCTCCCAAGTAACGAACACGAAGTGCATCCCACACATCTTTGGCATCTCGGTGCTTTGCAACTTGAAGCAAACGTCTTCGGGAATCGACTGAAATATCATCGCCTTTGCCATGTTCTTCTTTCTTTCTTCTATTGCACCACCTGTCGCAGAATCAATGGCTTCTTGCAAATCATGTGCAGCTAGGATGGTCTCCATCATAATAGACCATGCAGTGTAGTTAGTAGCTGTTAGTTTCGGGCATTGTAGAGACACGTTGCTTGAATCACGGGTAGGTACCATCGCCCCTGCTGGATTTGCCATTGTTGAACTACTTGATTAACACTCTTTTCTGCATAAAAAGAAACCTTACAGCTCAAACACAAACAGTTCCTACAGATGTAGCAAAATCCTCCTTCCTTTTTTTTCTCACTCAAACTTCAACAAAAAAAAATCAATCTGTTTCTCACAGATACACAGAAAACAATCTGTTTCACACAGATCAGTTTCTCACTTCTTCACACGGGTCACCCGCTTTCCCACACCAATCAATCACGGATCAGTTCTTCTCGAATCTGCTTTCACAGCAAATTTGGTTCAATCTTTCACAGATTAAACAACTTCTTCTCCACACCGGTGTCACACCTTTGTAACCTGTATCACACAGGTCATCTTCTACTGCAGTTGAATCACACAACTTGTCTTTCACCGATCTGTCACAGATCAATCACCTATCTTCACCCTGTTTTGATTGCTTCTCGCAACCGGCTCTCACAGCCCTTTGATCCTTCAACAGAAATAGAGCAGAAACTTCACAAATCTGGTCTGCACTCTGCTGGTTATTTGCTACCCAAGCAGCCCTTTTATTAGAACCTTGCAGCAGCCTTCATATTCGATCAGCAGCTCTTTACCATATTTGAACCAATCACAGGTTCATTCTTGGTTTGATGGTGGTCGGTTTTGTCTTCAACAGCCCTTGATCTTTATTGCTCTGATACCAATTGTTAGCTAATTGGTCACAGAAACACAAAGACAGCAGTGATTTTTGTGGGAAAACACCCCCACGACTCTCTTCTTTATTGAATAAAAACACACACAAACTCTTAGACAAGGACCCTATTTTATACTAATTCTAACCTTAATTACTAATGAAAACTCCACTCAACACAGCTGGAATGACAACCCATTCACAGCAATGAAAACTCCACTCAAACACAGCTGGAATGACAGCCCATTCACAGCCAAAACATAAATACTAAATACCTTAAATAAAGCTAATTAAAACTTACTAAATAAAACAAACCTATCTTTAGACTCTTAACGATTCTCCCCCTAAACTTCCACATATGACCACAATTAGGATTTACTTCTAACAGTATGTATGTATGTATGTATGTATGTATGTATGTATGTATGTATGTATGTATGTATGTATGTATGTATGTATGTATGTATGTATGTATGTATGTATGTTATGTGTGTGTATCTATATATAATGGTTTAATATGTGCATGTGTACATGTGTATTATGGTCAAATTGAGAAGATAACGAGATTAAGGTCAACAATTTCAGGAAGATTAGTGTTTGTTTATACAACCAATGGCATGTGATTAAGATGGTTGCGTATAATATATGAAGAAAATGATATGTCTTAAATATATAAAATTATAATATGGTTACCTTGTGACTTGTGTATAATTTTTTACTTATAATTCTATTTTCCTTCTTACCAAAATTAGAGAAGTTAATTATTAAAGTGAGCAGTATTAATTATGTTTTTTTGGGAACTACGGTTTTGTATTAAAAAATAAAGACTAGCAAGTAACTAGTTAAAAGAAAAATCAATCACATGTGATGAAGAAGATTAAAAATCAATCACATGTGATGAAGAAGATTATGTAACCACTCTATCCGATTAAGATTACATCGCGTGTTACTAGCTAGTTCTCTATCAACGGAACGAGTTATGAACCACATCGTCAAATCCGAAGACCTGATCGTTCCTTTATCTCTAGGTAGCCCACCAAGTCATAGAAAAACCGAACTAGCTAACTCTCTCTTTCCTTCCTTTTAAGGGACTATATCAAGCCACACCATAAGGGAATTTGGAGCATATCCGATCTGAATCAGTTATGGTGATATGTAGTTATAGGTAGGTTAGTAAAGTTGTAAAGAAACGAGTTAAAAGGGTTGGAAGTTTAGCATGCTAAAAGTCATCTAAACTGTATTCATAGACTCCCAACGGGATAAATCATTTTATTTGAAAATTAGAGTTGTTTCTACAATGTATATGTTATCGAATTAATACATTAATCTGTTATAGAATTAAACGAGCACATAATAAGACATATATGTGTTAGTTCAACATAAACCACTCTAGATGATCCGTATTTTCCGCTCTTAAAGTCACATGTTTTAATCGTTACATATCCTCTTCTGTTTCTGTCTAATACAATTACACTTTTCTCTTTTGGGTATACTGAAAATTACATATATATTTCATACTTTTGGATCAATAGATGTTAGATTCTTTTGTTTAAGTCAAAGTCATCTAGTTCAGTTTTTTCGTCTCTTGGATTAAAAAAAAACATTCATGAACTCCGAGCTTTGATACTATGTGATTATTGAAAAGTGAATACCGATCAATATGATAATAAAATCATAAAAGTAAAGCTAGACACAATCATTAGTTATTACATCTGCTTATTAAAGTAAAGGTTCTATCGACAACACTTTGATTAAATCACTAAAAGTTTCAAACACATTCATACAAACAAAATAGCAAACAGATGGCATGCAGGAAGAAATACATAAAAAAACACATACCATCCATCAAAACAAAAACAATAATTGCTATCAATATGCATGGCTGAACTCAAAAATTCTTAACACACCTAAGCACAGGGCGAGAATAAAAAATAGGCCCTATAATACGACGTTATAAAAAAGTTTAAATCGAATAACTTGTATAAAATTTTAATAGGCTCAAAAATAATGTTTAATAGGCTAATTGTGAGGTTTAATATAAAGGCTGACGCAACCAAAGTTACCAAAGGCTTCCTGCATGCATGCACTCAGTACAAGGTAGAAGTTGATTCGGAAGATTTACACTATACTCGGTAAATACTCTAAGTGTAAAATCTTCCGAAACCAAAGACCAAATCTTCCGAAGCCAAATGAAGTAAAGACTAATTTCTTCCGAATACAAAGGAGAACATGCTTTTCTCGGATTTACTTTTGTATAAAGCTCACCCACTTTCTGTTGCAACTCTGAAAACTCACCAACTTTCATGAGTTGGTGAAAAGGTCCATGCTTTTGCAACTGTACATTGAGTTCTTGAGTCTATACTTTCTACTTTATGTACTTTTATCTTTTTGTAATATATTAGGATGTGAGCTATGCATGTCATAGTCACTAATCAAAAGACAATCTGTCTTTTGACTCTACATTGATTTTGTTATCTTTCAATGTTCCAACTGACTTTCCAAGTATAGCCGGTTATAGGATGTAATATAAAGTATCTCAGGGTCTTGTATTCTATAAAAACTTATACATTATAACTCTTGTAAAAGAACTTGAGATTAATATATAACATTCTTGAAAACCATATATATTGTTCTTGAGTTCTGTCTCATTGTTACTTATGTTCTTTGCATCTTGTTCTTAAATCTGGTTCCCTGTTTGAATTGTTAAGTGTTCTAATACTCTTCTTATTATGAGACTGATTGTATTGACCATCCCTTAACCGGTCCTGCAATTGGTATCAGAGCTTTTCAGAGAATTCTAACTTTAATCTGTATGCCTATACAGAGAGTGACTATAATGGTTGCAACATGACTGTAAAGTTCACATCTGGGGGATGTCAATTCCTTGGTGGAAGGATAGTCTCATAGCAATACAAGAAACAATCCCGTGTAGTTGCATCAACTACTGAAGCTGAATACATTGTTGCTGCAAGCTGCTGTGCTCAAGTACTTTGGATTCAGAATAAGATGTTGGACTATGGATACAACTTCAAAAAGATTCCCATCCACATAGACAACAACAATGCTATCTCTATCACAGAGAATCCTATGCAGCACTCAAGGACAAAGCACATCAATATCAGGTATCATCTAATTAGAGATAATCATGAAAAATGATTGATAAAACTAATCAAGGTTAACACAAATGAACAATATGTTGATCTGTTCACAGAGGCTTTTGATGAACAGAGATTTAAATATCTTATATCAGCTATTGAGATGATTAACGTTCAATAGATTTTCTTAAAAATTAATCTATATTATTTTTAAAAGGAATTGCGTGTCCTACGTTATCTAATCTATCACCTATATAAGCCCAGTTTATCTTGGGAGAAAATCTTTTTCAAATGATATTCCTTAGTATTTTGAAAAATTACCAAGTGTATTTTCTTTCGGAAGACATTAACATTGCCTTCGAAAGAATTTTAAGTCTTCAAATCACATAACTACTCAAAAGAAATTTACCTTCGGAAGAAATGCTTGAATTTACTCCAAAGCCAAAATATGCCTTAAAGTACTTATATGCATTTGAAGAATAAATTTCTTCCGAATTCAATTATGTCTTAGAAGATTTATTCCCTTGAAGAATAAAATTTTCAAGTTTTAATATCTTTCAAAACCAAATACTCTTCGAAAGAAAAAATACTTCAAGTAATTTTTCTTCCGAAGTCAAAATTTGGCTTTGGAAGTTTTTCACAAAACTTCCAAAGACAAATTACCTTCGGAAGAGTTTTAACTTCCAAGAAAACTACCTTTTTGGGCATTTTCTCAGAGGTGGGACCGACATTCAGACTTCAAAGTTTATCCTTTTGTATTAACTTTATCTCAAGTCCATTTCATATAAATATACCCAACAGGTCCCCCTCTTTCACTATCTTCTTCATCTGTAAAATTTTCTAAACCTAAATTTCCACTCACCGCCTTTGTTCTTACCTTCCTTCACCTCAAAGCTACCTTAGATGGCCAACCTTGACCGTAGAAACCAACAAGATTTTTCCACGCAGCTTCACAGGTAACATAATCAGGTTGCTATGTTAAACTCTGAGAAAGATCCAAGTTTCTCAGAGGTTTGTTGCTTTCTTTCTCTGTCTCACTACTTCACCTCCCTCACCATTGATCCTTCACTCTATGAGAATCAACTTTTGGAATTTTGGAGGACCTGCTAAGAGGTCACCATGCATGGGGAGAAGGTACTGTCTATCACAGTGCAGGGGAGGACAATCTTCATCACTCTAGCTTCCATCAACTCTCATCTACAGCTAGATGATGCAGAAGGTGAATTGTCCTCCCCCAAATCTGTTGTAGACCACTCCTTTAAGTAGATGGGCTATGAAGATGACTTCTCAGTCAGATACTTCAAGAAAAGGAAGGTTTCTCCTCAATGGAAGTACCTTCTCCGTGTCATTATCCACAACTTGTCTAACAAGCATGGAAGTTAGGACCAAATTCTAAAAGACCTCTCTTTCATAGTCCATAGGATGGTTCATGGGGTCAAGTTCAGGTATTCACAATTTGTTTACAATAATTTGCTTGCAAACTTGGACTCTTTAGAATATTATATGTTCCCTAGATATGTCCAGCACATTCTCAACTGTGAACTGGGCTCATAGTTGAGGGGAACAGGAAATGTTCTAAAATGGGACAGATGAAGCCCGACATCTTCAAGACTACGAGAAAGCTAACTGTTGGCTTCTCAGGGGTAGAAACAGCCCTGGTCCCAAAAAAGTTAGAGCACATTACTCAAGGTGACAACCTAGCAGCACCAGCTAGTTTTAAAACCCATACCTTCCACTTTAAGACAACCCACTCAACCAAAAATAACCATCACCTATCAAATAAAATCCAAACGAACCCCTGCACAAGTTATTCAACTTTTGTAGGCCCCCATATCACCACCTATACAAAAGGAAGTGGACACTGGAGCTCTAACTTTTCCTGAGGAGCAAACCACTCCCATCTCACAAATGATCAGTCATGAGGTTCCTCATGCTCAGACTGAAGAGCTCATCACCCAAGAAGCCTTAAGCCTTCACTCAGAGTCTCAACATTCTAGTGAACAACCTTCAGGGGAAGTTATCATCCCCAGCCTCTAGATCTAAACCAACCAATTCACAGCCTTGAATTCTATGATGATGAGGATATGACACTCAGTGAGTATCATGAATCTCTCTTCTATTTCCTTGCTCAAAGAGAGATGAGTACTCCTGTGTCACCCCTATCTAGCCCACATCATCCACCCTAACTGAGGTGGAGCTTCTTGAACCTCTTCAGGAGATTCATATGAAAGAGGCTCTCACTTCTGCAAGTGATTACATCATTAAGACCTCAACCAAGACAACCCAGCTTATTGGCACTTCAACTGAAGTTGTTAGTCAGCAAGGGAAATCTAGAAGCTAAGAACAATAAGCTAGTAATAAGGAAGAAGACTTAGGTCCAATTCTCTCATCCCCCAATGATTCTTCTATTGAAGATGAGGGGAATCTCAGACTAAAGGTGCAACAACTGAAAAAAAAACATGCACCTATTTAGTTTACAAGGTCAGTCACTTGGAATCTCAAGTGACTACCTTGCAAAGAAGGGTTAATGATTAGCAACTTGGGATTTCTAATCTAAAGGAACAACTAGCTATGAGACCCTTCAGGAGGACTCAACCAGGAACACAAGAACCTGAGGATGTGACAGACTTAACCTTCAGCAAACCTATGCAAGTGGATGATGCTACCAAAAAGGGGGAGGAAGTTGTCATAATCACAAAACCTGGGAGTCCTTCTCAGAGTATGTACATTAAGGAATCACCAACCTTACTTGCAATTGTCCACACTTAGCAACTTCCTTAATTTCACACTGATGTGGACTCTCTTATACTAGTCTGTTTGAGGAGGGAATACCAAGGGTAATGTCAACCCCATCATATGGAGCTGTAAATGAAATTTTAGGGTGGAGGTATGATACTGATAGAAGAGCCCTAGTACTACATAGATTTCTTGGACAGTAAGAGGTCTTCAACTTTCAGACTTAAACTTTTATGACAGTCTTTCTCTAGTCAATATGCCACTGGCTAACCCAACTCAACATAGGCAGGCTGACATATTGGCTGAGAGAACTCAAGACATGATTGTTGAATAGTTAAGGTATAAAAGAAGGCAACTACAAATAGGCAATATCATTGGTCAACTGGATGTTGAGGTAAAACCCAAGATTAGCTTCGAAAGGGAAACCTTAATTGAAGCCCTAGTTACAGAACCTGTGAGAATTATCACAAAAACAACTACTTCAACATCCTTTACCCTCAGTGAGACATCAATTGGTGAAGATGCTTCACAACCTCTCTCTGGCCAGAGCTTGACTGCTAAACCAAGCAATGAAGGACAAAGCTGTCACACCCCGACCGACGGCGGAATCATCGGAGCGAACGAGGGAATGATTGATTGTTCATAACACATGGTTGTTTATTAGTGGAGATAATATGAAAAATCAGATTACAAGAAAATAGGAGTTTACACAAGCAAATACAACAATTGAAATCACAAATAGTAATTGTCTTTTATTTTGACTAAGTCCGGATCTTAAATGAGCATGTAGAAGTCCACTATCCTGCTTAACCTGAAATCATGTGAAAAGTAACGAGTCAGCTAAAAATTAGCCGGTGAGTAATCACAGTTTGATATACATATAGATTGATTGTTTGATTGAGAATAATCCAATTCACAAGGTAAAATTAAGACTTATAATGCAATAGCGAAGCATATAGATAAACCGACACAATATAAACCCCTTGACTTGACACTTGCATATAATAAACTTGCACACAAACACCATAGATTGACTATTTGCCTCTGGCACAATCACCACTCGTAAGCCATGTGGGGTGGGTTATCCAAACCAGTAGATCTACCATTGATACCAGGATTGATTGATTAAATTAGGGTTTTACTGTCATCCAGTTTATCATAGTATGTTCACCTAGTTGCAAGTAATAACATAACCTGTCTTGAATTGAATTTAGAATGAAATAACAATAGAATATCATGATTGAATATATTGTATCACATGATTTCCTCCAAATATGAAATGATATAAAAAGGGGATATGAATACTCATCTGATTGATGAGATTAGAATTTGGACGTGATAGATTAGACACTAACGATTTCCTTACGAGTAATTTACGGAACGATGTCTCGAGTTAGAATAATAATGATTTGAGAATTGGGAATGTATTAGGGTTCCCATTGGATTTGAATGATAGTTTAAATAAAATAATTTATTTAGTTTGAATGTCTTGAAATAAATAAAATGAATTTATTAAAAGTGATTATGTTTAGAATTAATAGAAATAAATGTGTTATTACGCGTAACCATTTGATTTATTATTAAAATGTGGAAAATACAAATAACTAATTTTATTAATTAATTATATGATAATTAATTAACACTATTTAATTATTTAAGTGACTTAAAGAAATGAAAATGATTTGAAACGATTTAGATATAAAACTTTTATATCTGTTTGAAATAATCATGATTTAAACAATAATACGTAAATATTATTTGAACCAGTAATAATTAGTGATTCTTTTAACCATTATAAAAAATCCATTTTATAAGAAATATAAACTATCTATATTATTTATTTAAAACAAATAATAACATAAATAAATAAAATGTTACGATAAATTTTAGAAAATAATTAGATAGTTTCTAAAAATATTTAATGTTAGTAGAAATATTTTTAAAATTTTAGCAATTTTTTGTAATTTTTAAAGGCTTAAAAAGGGCTTAAAAAAATAAATGGAGATGCACGGGTTCGAACCCGTGACCTCAAGGTTAGAAATCGAGTGTGGAACCGGTGAACTAAAGGCTGCAGCCGCGATTATAAGCCGGTTTTTAATTCTTTTAAACACTATTCCAATTAAACCCCCGAATTCGTATGAACCCTAGTTCGAATCTCATCCAATTGAGGTTCAATTCGATGTTGTTTGCCTCTGAAATCATGGGGCTTTTGTTCCCCATGACAAAATGATCGTAAACTTGTGTTAAATTACCTGGATTGAGTTCGATTTGATGACAGAGAGCCAAGAACATGTCGCGATAGGGAATGTGTTCGAATGCAAATTTTTTGGTTGTTTCAGTAGGTAATGAGAGTTGCAATCGATTAGTGACATTTATAGGATAGTTTAGGTTTGATTAATTCGATTATTATAGTGTGCTAGTGCGATTGCAGCCTGGAAATCGGCCGAAAGTGTGTTTAACTCTAGATCGCGCTAATCAATTTGAATTTTCAAATTTAAACAGGGAACAGGTTCGAATCTAGCTCATGATGTTGTCGGGAGTTTTGATTGGGTTTAAACCGCGTTTAATTTGGGTGTTTAGAAGTCGCCGGAGGGTGGCCGGAGGGTCGCCGGAGAACAGGGGTGCGACGGGTGGGTGTGGCTGTGTTTTTAAAATATTTACACAAATGGTCCCTGTGAATTCTAACAATTGTCAAAACAAAACTAGAGTTTGTTTTAGTTTAAATAAATTATAATTTAACCCCCTCGAATTTTGTAATGTTATTATTTTATGTACAAAGTTATTAGTTATAAGTTTAAAGTTATAAAACCTATATTTTCATTAGTATCAACATTATTATTATTGTCATTGTGAATCCAAGGATCGCGATTCAGGAATTATCAGTATTAAAATAAATCAATTTAATGATCGCGGAATTATCACTAATTGACGTTTAATTGTTTTAATGATTAACAATGAACACAACCACAGAAACACAATAAATGCGAAATCAATAATAATTCAAATGTATTTCATTAACTATAAGGTAATGATTACAAAAGAATAATAACTGATAACTATGAACAATGAATTCTGTGAATCGAATAATGTTTGATGTTGATGTGACGGCAGCTAGGGTTACACAATGAACTCTTGACAGCCGTAATAATGATTGATTGTGTTCACCGAGATATGAAACCTAGGACTCATATTTATAGATGATTTGAGTCGGCTTAGGAAACACCGGATCTCTCGGGATTTGTTATTGATTGTGTTGACTTGTTTGACTTCTTGATAGTTGCAATCGCACAAGTATAATGTTCTTCCGCAGGTGTCTTGTCGTCTGCAGAACTTTTGTTCTTCCGTAGATGATTGGTCTTCCGTAGCAGAGTTGTTCTTCCGTAGGAAATCCTTCTTCCGTAGGAGTCTTCACTTCACGGTACTTGATCATCCGCAGGAACATGTACTTGGTCATTTTGTCTTGTAAGAAACATATCTACGGATCAACAAAATTGTTCATCCGTAGATGTTTCTTACACTTGGTCAATTTCAGAAATCCGTCCAAGTATATTGTTTTTCCCTGTCAAGTCACAAATCAACACACATATATATGGGGTTATCCTATAGATTCAAAGCACATATATATATATTTTGACTGTTACAAATATTAATTACAAGACTTGATTTTCAAGTACTAAGCCTATACAAAAATGATCTAGCCCTATACAATCTAGATCTAACAATACTCCCCCTTAGGCTTAGCTACTTGTAATCAGTCTTTCAAAACTGCAAGCTCCTTGACTCTTGATATGATTTTGTTGTAGAAGTAAGATACAGCTGCCTTTGATCATCATACTTGTATTTGATCTCCATTTTGCTGATCTTCTTCAGAGTCTCACAGCCAAGTCCCAGAACATCCTCCTCTATAGTGAGAGTCTCCATGACTCTGTCATTCTTCACTACTTCAAGTTCATCTTGTTCGGAGAGGCGAAGTTCTGTGACTTCAGCATATTTTGTTCCCTTCAGCAAGCCTGCATTGTGTCTGCGTCGTTTGTAGGCCTTTGCATGAAGTTTGTCAATCACTTGTATCATGTGAACATGCAGGAACAGATCATTTTGAGCTGCTTCATCACTCAGCTTCGGAAAGAATTTGTCATGAAGGTAGGAAGTGTAGCTTGGATGAAGCAACTTGATTTCCGCAGGATCAAAGATCCTGATCTTTTCAGCTTGTTTGTTCTCTGCATTCCTCATCAGCACCAGTTCTTTTGTCCTCTCTACATATCCCCATTCAGTGATAGGGAGTGTGTATTGAGTCCCTTCAATATGCTTGATGGCTGCTGATGTTCTGTTATTATAGCCAACCCTCTTTAGAAATTCATCATCTACTGATTCAAAGGCATTGGACTTGTATCTTTCATCCCTTGAATTCTTCTTCTGTGCTCATCATCATCTCTCTTGGCTCCTATTATCACATCATCTTTGAATTTTGTTTTCAGTTGACCCACTCTACTTGAGAAGTCCCTGCCCCTTGGATGTATTGGATAATTTGTCAAGGTAAGGCTTTGCAGGTCCTTTAGATCATTCTCAGGAAGGCAGAGAACTAAAAACACATCATGGAAGTATTCAACTCTTCCTGATGTCCGTTTGATCACTACACAATCCCACTCTTGATCATATTTCCATGCCATGATCTTATTTTCTTCAACTGAGTTGGGAGTTGTGAGATGATCAAATAACTGAATCAGAGTGGACTTCTGATCAGTGATTTCTCTGATAGTGGTACCAAGGGGCCATACTTTGCCTGGGATGACTTCCCTTGGTTCCCTGATGAGCTTATCCTTTGCTTTATGCTGATCCTTGGGTTCCACAGTTATTGGATCAGCTGATAGTTTGCTTTGTTTGTCATCAGTTGGATGAGGAGCTGTGGTTCTGAATTTGACACCTGTTTCCAATTCTACCTTCATTACATGCTCCATCATCCTTCGCAGTTCTCCAGTGGTTCTACCTTTAAGCTCATGAGGTTTGTAGTTGTGGCCCTGTAACCAGCAAGTCATATTGTACTTGGTAAGTTTGGCTGTGTCACAGTGGCCCAGATCCTTCTTGATCTTTTCCAATGACTGAAAGTTGTAAAGGCTTCATAATCACAGTTTGGGATTATGAACCTTGCAAACTCAAACTCTTTCAGAGCATTCTTCATTTCAGAAGTGTTCATCCTCTCAACCATGTCATATGGAAAACCATGGTTGATGAGGGTCATAAACATGCTAGAATCAGGCCTCTCTTCCATGATGTCTGCGTTGTTAGAAGGTCATCGGCCTTTCCACCCTTTTCACCAGTGGGGGACTCAATTCTTGTCAGTTCCTCCCACTCTTTCTCACTGTCATCATCATCTCCGGATGATACCTTCACAGTAGACACATCTACTGAAGGTGTAGGTGCAGGGGATGGAAGTTTTGGTCTTTTGGAGAGCTTTCATCTTCAGGTTTCTTTTGAGTTGCTCCAATGTATTTTCTTTTCCGGGTGTATGAAATCATTTGCTTAGCAGCTTCACCCGACTGTTTTGTTTGCTCAGCACTTGGAGCTTCTTTTGTTTTCAGAGCAGATATCTTCTTTTTCAACTCTTCTATTTCTGCATCTTTCTGTTTGATCAGTTCAGCTTTATCAGTTTGCTCAGTCTTTAAAGAAGCCTCCAACTCTTGTTGTCTTTGCAACAATGCATCAATAACTTCATTGTTGCTTAGAGCATCTTCTCTCAGCCGTTTTAGTCTAGCATCTTTCTTCATCAGCTCTTCATCTTTTTCTTTAATTACACCTTTCAGCTCTTGAATTCTTTCTTTTGCTTATTTGATTTGAGTACTAACTTGTTGTACTCAGCAACCAAAAAGCTTTTGCTGACAGGAATGTCTTTGTCACTTAAATCATCTTCATGGTATGCAATGACATCCTCAGCAGATCCTTGTACTTCCCCGTGCTCATCAGCAATTTGTTCATCTTTCAATGAAGATATGGGCTCAGTATATGCTGATGAAGCTTGTTCTTCTGTGTGTGTGGGTGATAAAGGAACAGTGTTGGCTTGAGATAATATCTCTGTGTCTCCTGAGTGTACAGAGTGTACAGACTCAGTTATCTCAAAAGGTTCAGTTCCAGCACTTTCCGGTGGGATGTTTTGGTGATTCTGGTGGTGGTTGTACAGGGGATTGAGTTTGTAGTGGAGAGAAAGTTGAGTGTGATGTGATGATGAATGAGAAGGTGATGATGATTGTTGTTTGGCTGGAGAGGTTGGCTCAGTGTTTTGGTGGATGATGAGGATATTAGTAGAGGTGATTGATGTTGATGAATTGGGGAGATTGGTTGGGTGTTCAAGCTTGTTGGTGATTGTGATTGTTGAGGGGGTGTTTGGCTAGGTGTTTGATGTTGGAGTGGTGGAGTTTGGGTTGGTGAGTGGTGTTGGTGTGGTGGTGTTTGGAGTGGTGAGTGAGATGCTTGTGCAGAATCAGCAGATGACTCTGCTTCATCTGCCCAAGCCAACTCTTGTGGAAGGTCTGCTTGGGGATCTACTACATGTGCGAACATTGGCATATCTTGACCCTGGTACTTCCCACTAAGCTTGTTTAGCACAGATTTGCTCAAGTGTGCTTGAACAAACACATCGCCAACTCTGTCCAACCTTGGTAGTTCTGAGTTGATCACCAGTTGTAGGAATCTCGGGAACATGTACATCTTGTCATTCTTCTGCAGTTTGACTTGTTCACTCAGACAATTGAAGATGTATTTGGTGTAGTTATAAATTCTCCCCTCGAATATCCCAATGATTCCAGATGATATGTGCCTAGAGAATCTGTCGAGTCCCGACTTCCTGTTTGACATGCATTTCAGGTAGATGTGGCACAAGAATCGGTAAGGTTTGCACAGCCTACCCTTTTTGATTTCCCCTTTCTTGTAATCACCATCATACCCCATCAGGTTGAATATTTTCTCAATATATTCATTCTCGAATACATCGGGGTGACCTATCTCTCTATCACCCAGTTCCAGGCATCTTCGTATGGTGCTTTCAGTGATTCGTAGACGCTTGTTTCGAATCTCAACCACAATCACTTCCTCATCACCTTGTTCTTCAACTCGTGCTGAGTTCCAGAAGTCGATTATGTGCGTCTGATGGATCACAGGCCCAGCCGTCAAGGCGTAGAAGAGCCTTGATCGTCGGAGATATCTTACGATATCTCGACATACTTCCGCCGCAGGATCATCAGCGTTTAAGAACGCGCACACATTATGTTCTTTAGCGAATCTATTATCCATCTGTAAAGAAAATCAAGTTAGAAAACATGCAGTTGAATCGTTTTTAATGGCAATAACCGATTAACCAGTTTCGTACTGATGTTTAAGACATGATTTACCTTCGTAGTAACGGTAATTGATTACTGGAAAATGTTGATAATGTGTTCTTGGAACGGATATTTGAAATTTTGAAAAAGAGGGAAAATGGGCGATTTTCTAGGTTAAAAGTGAAAAAGTGCTCTGTAAAAATATCAAAAACCTTATTATAGGCGAACACATTAATTTCTTTTATTAATTATGTTCTTTTATTAATTATGTTGGGCCCACTCCCATTCATTCCTATCCGCATACCAAGTTTGTTTAGAATGCATTACTTCTTTCGCAGAACATCTGCGGAACCTTGACATCTGCGGATGTCAACATCTGCGGAACCTTACATCTGCGGATGTCAACATCTGCGGATGTCAAAGTTCAATGCATTTGTTTTGCTGTTGAATCAGAAATCACATAATACTTCTACGGAGAGAGGTATTACTGAAACTTCTGCGGAACATAAAAGTTTTAAAACTTTAAATGTATGATATCTACTGAGTAGAATCAAATGTTGATGTTGGACATTGTTGACTTTATTTGCATGTCAATTAAGTACAGGAAAGCAAGTTTCCTGTATTCTGCATTCAAGTTAGTGCTCAAGTTCCAATTCCTTCAAAGTAATTCAAATCAATTATCAGCTTTTATTGTTTTTCATGCATGAACTACTCCCCCTAATTTTGTGATTAATGTGAGACTGTTACATTTATCATAAATTTAAGTTGTAAACAGGCATGACAGGCATATGACAGTCTATATGAGAGAAAGTCAGTTGAGATAACAATTAAACATCTGACTTAAACAGTTACATGCATGCATATATATATAGAGGGATCATACTATAACTTGGCTTCTGCTGATGTTGATTAGTTGATTCAATACATACCTTATTGCAAGTATATAGATCCACTTAAATTCAAACATGAGTATTGTATCAACTAGGCATGCTATTTATCATGTTGTGAAGTTTGTTAATCAGTAGCAATCATGAGTCCCACATTCAATTATCATTAGAGTATGTCTTCCGTAGGTGAGGCAAATCACTACATTCCACACTTAATGACTATGTACATTAAGTTATAAGTTCTATCTTGAGACATAGTACAGTCTCATGAATGCTTTGATGTTGAAGCTCTTTGACTTGATGTACAATGGATCACAAGTGATTCCTTTTTAGAGCTGAAATATGATCTTCATAGTCACCAGGTCTTTACTTTCATAAAACAGAGGTGAACTTTAACCCAGGTCTTTGTTTACACAAAACAGAGGGAGAATGAAGATCACACTTGTTAATCACATTCCCAGGTCTTTGTTCTCACAAAACAGAGGGAATATGACTTTGCAAAGATAGAAGATTATAAAGTATTTATATAGTGTGCTTGTGTAAGTGATTTGATCACATCAGGAGAGAACATACCTTCCTGATTCTCAAATGGAATCCTCACAGACAGTTACCTGATGCTTTTAGTTTGGCATGCTCTTAGCTTTGTTTCCACTCAAGATGAACCTACTCTCACATATCAGTATGATATAAGTCAGATTGAGTTTTTTTTTGATTAATAACCAAGTATAGTCTACTATCATTTCCCTAATATAATGCATGTATAGATGTTCTATCAGACACTTAAGTTATCCTTAACGATTACTCTGCACAAAGTCAGTCATATGCTTTTGTTGATTTATTCTAAGTTAATCATCCCCAAAGATTCTATCAGAAAATTAAATCTAACAGAATCAAATGCTTTAGTGAACAAATCAACAAGCTGATTGGTTGTGTCTACTTTGACTAACTTGATTAGACCCTTTTCAGAGCAATCTCTCAGAAAATGGTATCTGATTTGAATATGTTTTGTTTTACTATGTTGAACTGGGTTAGCAGTTATAAACATAGCAGCTGAATTATCAATATGAATTGGTGTATGAAGGAAATTGTAACCATAATCAAGTAATTGGTTTTGTAACTAAAGTACTTGAGAGCAACCTGCTGAAGCAGCTATGTACTCTACTTCAGCTGTGGATACAGATACATTTGTTTGCTTCTTGCACTGCCATGAAACAAGTCTTGGTCCTAAAAACTGACATCCACCAGTTGTGGATTTTCTGTTATTGTTGCACCCTCCATAATCACTATCTGAGTAGGAGTAGAGGCTAAAATCTCCATCTTTGGGATACCAAAGTCCCAATGCAGGTTTGCCTTTCAGGTATCTGAAAATCCTCTTTACAGCATTCAGATGGGACTCCTTTGGGTCTGATTGATACCTGGCACAAACACAAACAGCAAACATGATGTCAGGTCTACTGGCAGTTAAGTACATTAAAGAACCGATCATTGATCTATACAATCTTTGATCTATGGATTTTCCAGCAGGGTCAGGCACAATCTTGTCTATTGTTGATGCTGGTGTCTTACATGAAGTGGAATAGCAAGATTGTACTTCTTCAAAATTTGATGAATGTACTTTTCTTGATTGATGAAAATGCCATCTGGTTTCTGATGAACTTGTAAGCCAAGGAAGAATGTCAATTCTCCCATGGAGCTCATCTGAAATTCAGATTTCATTAAGTCTTCAAAGCTTTGGCACAGCTTCTTGTTGGTTGATCCAAATATTATGTCATCAACATATATTTGAACCACCAAAAGGTCTTGATGTTCATGTTTGAGGAAGAGTGTCTGATCAATTGTTCCTCTCTTGTAGCCATTCTTCAGCAGGAAGGATGATAGTGTGTCATACCATTTTCTGGGTGCTTGATGAAGACCATACAAAGCTTTATCAAGCTTGTATACTCTATGTGGATAATCAGGGTCTTCAAATCCAGGGGGTTGAGCCACATAGACTTCTTCATCAATTTTCCCATAAAGGAAAGCACACTTCACATCCATTTGATAGACTGTGAACTTCTTGAAGGAGGCATAGGCTAGGAAAACCCTTATAGCTTCAATCCTTGCAACTGGTGCAAAGACTTCATCATAGTCTATTCCCTCTTCCTGGGTATATCCTTGAGCAATGAGCCTAGCCTTGTCTCTCACGATGATACCTCTGTCATCCAGCTGTTTTTGAATAACCACCGTGTTCCAATTGGATGTTGACCTGTAGGCAAGTCTACAAGAGTCCATACTTTTTGTTTTCTGAATTGTTGTAGCTCTTCTTGCATAGCCTCAATCCAGCTATTGTCTTGTAGTGCAGCTGTAATGTTTGCAGGAACTGTTTGGGACAAGAAGAAGGTGAACAAACAAATGTTTGCCACACCTCCTTTGTTCCTTGTAGTTCTTGTATTCAGATCTCCAATGATATGTCTGTTGGATGAGCCTTGTGGATTCTGCTTGTTGAGACAGCATCACTGGAACTGTGGAGTCTAAGTTTGAGAAACCCATTGAAGCAGATGGTGTCAGCTGAGAAGTTGAGTCGATGAAATAATCAAAAGGCTCACAGTCATTTGGATCAGCTTGTGTGTGAGTTGCTGCTTTGTCTTCTTCCGCAGGAAGTTCTACGGAAACAGCATTTTGTTCGTCCGCAGGAGGTTCTACGGAAGCAGCATTTTGTTCTTCCGCAGGAGTAACTGCAGCATCTACGGACGCATTTTGTACTTCCGTAGAAGATGCATTACCATCCACGGATGAATATTGTTGTGTTGCAGGCATGGTTTGTTGATTTAACACCTCTTTATCCCTTAGTTCAGCAGCTGAGGCAGGACTTACATCTGCGGATACTGATGCATCTGCGGATGTATTTACGGATGTAACTTCATGCTGCTGACTTGATTCTTGCTGAGGTGCAGTTGAAAGTTGTGCACGTGGTGGGTCATCTATCAGGGGCACTTCATTCAAGCTTGGAGGTACAAATGGATAGCATGTATCCGCAACACCTGCATTGATCAGATAACCAGTGTTAAATGATTCTGTTAATGCATCTATATCAAATAACCAAGATGATCCTTTTACATTAGTAGTAAACATGGATTCATCAAAAGAAACATTGGGAGTCTCTTCAACTATGTTATGTTCTGGAATATAGACCCTATATGATTTAGAAGTGGATGAATATCCAACAAAGAAACCATCATAGGCTTTTCAGAAAATTTTCCAATTGTTCTTAGTATTCAAAACAGACACATGACACCCAAAAGCTCTAAGATATCCTATAAAAGGTTTCCTTTTAAATAAGAGTTCATAAGGTGTTTTATTATGTTCTTTGACTATCAAAGTTCTATTTTGAACATTGCAAGCTGTATTCACAGCTTCTGCCCAGAAAGTAATTGGCAACTGAGAATTAGCTAGCATTGTCCTGGCTGCTTCTATGAGTGTTCTATTTCTCCTTTCAGCCACTCCATTTTGTTATGGAGTTCTTGGTGCACTGAATTGTCTTGCTATCCCTTTATTCCTGCAAAAAGAATCCAGATCAGCATTAACAAACTCAGTTCCATTATCACTCCTAAAAATTTTAACTTTTAAATCAAGTTGATTCTCAATCTTGATCACAAAGTCCATTAATGTTTCAGATGTTTCACTCTTATGTTTTAAAAAGAAGACCCATGTGAATCTAGTGAAATCATCTACTATCACCAAACAATATTGCCTTTTTCTAATGCTCAGCACATTGGTTGGACCAAAGAGGTCCATGTGAAGCAATTTGAGTGGTGTAGTGTTAGTGTTAATTGTTTGGATTTATGAGACACTCGGTGTTGTTTTCCTTTATAACATGAAGAACAATGATTAGAACAGTGAAATTCTTTCTTTGGTAATCCAATGACTAAGTCATTTTCACCAATTTATTCATGTTCTTCATGTTGGAATGGACAAGCCTTCTATGCCACAGTTGAGATTCATCTTCTAAAGATTTAGATAGCAGGCATGTCTCATGATTAGTGAGTGTTGTGTTGTTCATATCCAAGATATATGTGTTGCCTTTTCTTGATGCTTTGAGAAGGATCCAGTCTGCTGGAACTGTAAAACCTGGCTTAAGAATGTAACAGTTAGTGTTATCAAATAGTGTTAAGTAATTTTGATCACAAATTTGGGAAACACTAAGTAAATTATACTGCAAATTTTCACAGTAATTTACTTTTCCAAATGTTAACACACTATTAGTTACCATTCCTTCACCAACAATTTTACCTCCCTTCTTATCCCCACCAAATGCCATATAAGAGGCATGTTTATGTTTGAAGTCATGGAGAAGTGCACAGTTTCCTGTCATATGTCTGGAACAACCACTGTCAACATACCACTTGTT
Source organism: Flaveria linearis (assembly GCA_024085815.1). NCBI lineage: Eukaryota > Viridiplantae > Streptophyta > Magnoliopsida > Asterales > Asteraceae > Flaveria > Flaveria linearis. The sequence continues at coordinate 5,721,184 of CM044004.1, read as the reverse complement.
GTCAGCTCTCCATGATTGTTCCTGCACACAAAAAGAAATTAGTTAGAATTGACAATCCAAGGCTTAATTGTCTTGGATTTGCCAGATGTGTCAACAATAGTTACTCCTTCATGAATTAAGCTTGAAGTTTCAGTATTAGTTGTTTCTTTTTGATTTGATGTTGGTGAGGATGATTCTGTTGAAGATGAGTCAGGTTTCTGGATGCCTTCATGCTTGTCTGAGTCTTTCTTCAAAGTGACTTGTTTTGGTTGGTATTTTAACTTTGGAGAGGATCCTGTAGTTTGAAAGTTTCTTCATCTTTCAGCTTTGATTGAGACACAGGAGTTCCTTTGCAAAGTTGTCAAAGAAACCATCAACTACTTCAGTCTGTTTATCAGACAAATCCACCTTTTTGTGAGGTGTCTTAGACTGTGTTGGTGTTTTCTCTTTGAAGTCTTGTTCTCAACAGATGATCCTTTCTTTGACTTTTGTTGATCTTTTTGAATCTTTGTCTCTTTGTTACTTACGGATGATTGAGAATCTGATTCGGATGATGTATCTTATGACTTCTTTTTGCTCTTTTTCTTGTTCTTCTTATTAAAATAACATTCCTGAGTTGAATGATTATTTTTCTCACATATGGCATAGTATTTGTTGAAGTAACAATCATCAGTCATGTGATTGTTCATATTGCAAATGGAACAATAGCTGCTGAAATAGCATTCATCAGTATTGTGATTCTTCATATCACACCATTTACAATATTTTTCTAAACTTTCTTCAGATTCATCCTTCTTTTTACTGTTCTTTTTCTCACTTGCTGAAGCATCAGTTGATTTCTTCTTGTTTTTGTTTGGAGCATCATCAGCTGTTGTTTGTTTGCCTTTGGCTGCCATTTGTTGCTTGATATTCACCTTTTTCTGTGCATGTTGTTGGTCTCTCTTTTTACCTCGTGCGCAGAATCAGTTTCTCTCTTCCGTTGCTTTTCTGCGGATTCAGTAATTTTTGCCTTCCGCAGAAGATCTACGGACTTGGTAACTTTCCGCTTTTCTGCGGATTCAGTAATTTTTGCCTTCCGCAGAAGATTTGTTGAAGTTTGTTGTTTCTTACCTTTCTCTGAAGACAAAGGTATCTCAGCACTTGATCCGCAGCTATCAACTTTGTGAAGGTTCAGTTCTTGAAGTCCTTCATTCAATTCAGCAATCCTCTTGCAGATAGTCTTCAGCATGTTCCGTTGCTTTGGAGGATACTGCAGCTTTGATTCTTCAAGTACCCGCGGAAGACCAGTTTTAACTTGAACATTCTTACCAATGTTCAGTTGATCAGTATCATGTTCATCAGAATCATCCAAGTCATCATACTTATCAAAATCTGATTCATTATGTTTAAGTGATTCAGATTTAGTAGATTCAGTTTCACTTATCTCAGCTTCATGACTGTTTTTATGTCAATTTGGTGCTTTGCACAAAATGTTTTGACAAATTGTTAGTCATTGTTTCAGGTAAAGGTGTGTAGTTATCATTAATAGGTGGTGCAACAGCCTTATAACCCAACACGGACCTGTTCTTTGATTCAATATGAGAGTTTAACAACTTCTCATATTGTTGAGATGATAATTGAAACTTCTGAAGTTTCACTTCAGTTGATGCATGATCAGCCATGGATTTTGTTAAGGAAGTGGTCAGATGCTCAACTGGGCTTTTAGGCTGTAATTTTAAGAAACATATTTTTCTAAATCTTTTTGTAAAGAACTTATTTTGATTTGATATAATTTTGTTCTCTTAAGTGTGATTCATTTAAAATCATAGTTTCCTTTACTTTATCAGCCAATTATTGAGCATGGACTCTATATCGTTCAACTTCCTCAACATATGATGATGAACATAACCTGTCTTTACCTCTCTGGCCATAGGAGGAACTTTGTTTTCCATATGTGCCATTAATGCTTGATTCTCCTCTATCACTTCCTTTTCATACAAACTCCAGTCACATGTTCCATCTTGAAGGATGATCAGCCTGACTCCTTAGGATTGCTTGGTCCTGCTGATGTAATTGTGGCTGGTGGGGATGTTAGCTGAGGTTGTCTATGCAGAGATCTTGAGAGGTTGATTGCTGATTCTGATATTGTTGTTGCTGCTGATTTTGTTGCTGCTGATGCTGATACTGCGGAGATGATTGTTGGTTGCATTCTCTAGAGAAGTGACCATAGAGATTGCACTTGAAGCATCTGACTTTTGATTTATCAACACCAATCCTTGATGTTTTGCTTGCTGCTGCCAGATTTTATTTCTCCACAGATATTGCTTAGCTCTGTAAGCAATCATTGCCATCTGCCATTGTAGATCCATCTATTCTACTACATCAGGAGGGAGTTCCTCCAAATCCTGCTGACAGATGTTTGCTGATGTAAGTGAACTTCCAAGATATGCTTGAAAGCTAGAACTAAAAGCTGCAAAGGCTGCTTTTGTTCTTTAGAATCCAATATGACAGTTATTGGTTCTGATTGTTGTTATGTGAGAAGAGTTTGCAGTTGCTGATGTTTCTCTTTTCTCTTCAGATCTTCCATTTTCCTTTTGATTTTTACTTTGAGATGATTTTTTAGTGGGTTTGGATGCATAAAAACTTACTTCCTCTTCATCATCACTCAAAGTACAAGAGTTATCACTTTCATTGTTTGAGATAAATGCACTTCCAGTATTTTGGTTTCCTTGAAGTGATAAGGTGAGACATGAGTTCTCACACTCTTGTTTCTTGATTGTTCATCCAGTTCAAGAGCTTCTACCTTAGCAACCAATGTATCCAGACCTGTTGTCTTGAGATCTATGGTATTCTTGAACATGGAGACTGTTTGCTTCCAACTTTCAGGCAAAGTGTGGAGCATCTTCTTGTTTAATTCCTCAGTGGTATATTTTAACTCCAAGATGTTCATCTCAGTAACAAGTTGCATAAATCTATGGAGTTGCTAAGGAATTGATTCACCCTCAATATGATGAAAAGTTTCATATTGTGATCTAAGGGTGTCTTTCCTTATGCTTCGGATCTCATCACTCCCTTCACAGAGAGTGTGGAGTATCTTCCACAGGGAATTTGCTGTCTTGTAGTTTTCACACCTGATCAAGATTTCTTCTGGCAAAGCCATGCTAAGCAAGCTGTATGCTTTAATATCGACTTTGACCTTCTTGACATCATCAGGTGGCAGGTCTTTAGTGCTGATGGCTGATTCTTGTCATTATAATCCGGCCCAAGAGTGGGTGGAATAAAGGACCTTGAGTGATGGACTCCACAAGTCAGAATCTGTGTTGTTCACATGATTCCTGAACTTGATCTTCCAGGATTTAAAATCAGCTTTGGTTTCCAACTTTGGCGGTTGATAAGATCCTCCACCAAAGTACTCATGTTTAATGCAAAAGAATTAATCAAAACTTAAATGCTAAAATTGATAAATCTATCAAGGCGCAGATCTAGTATTCAATTGATTTGAATATAGATCTAAATCAAACAAGCAATGAGACAGTGCTTACTGAACGACAAGTCATTGATTTACTTGTTTGAAAATCAATTAAACAATTTTAATACTGATAGATCAATTGATCTAAATCAATGAGCACCAATGCTCTGATACCACCTGTGAATCCAAGGATCGCGATTCAGGAATTATCAGTATTAAAATAAATCAATTTAATGATCGCGGAATTATCACTAATTGACGTTTAATGTTTTAATGATTAACAATAAACACAACCATAGAAACACAATAAATGCGAAATCAATAATAATTCAAATGTATTTCATTAACTATAAGGTAATGATTACAAAAGAATAATAACTGATAACTATGAACAATGAATTCTGTGAATCGAATAATGTTTGATGTTGATGTGACGGCAGCTAGGGTTACACAATGAACTCATGACAGCCGTAATAATGATTGATTGTGTTCACCGAGATATGAAACCTAGGACTCATATTTATAGATGATTTGAGTCGGCTTAGGAAACACCGGATCTCTCGGGATTTGTTATTGATTGTGTTGACTTGTTTGACTTCTTGATAGTTGCAATCGCACAAGTATAATGTTCTTCCGCAGGTGTCTTGTCGTCTGCAGAACTTTTGTTCTTCCGTAGATGATTGGTCTTCCGTAGCAGAGTTGTTCTTCCGTAGGAAATCCTTCTTCCGTAGGAGTCTTCACTTCATGGTACTTGATCATCTGCAGGAACATGTACTTGGTCATTTTGTCTTGTAAGAACATATCTACGGATTAACAAAATTGTTCATCCGTAGATGTTTCTTACACTTGGTCAATTTCAGAAATCCGTCCAAGTATATTGTTTTTTCCTGTCAAGTCACAAATCAACACACATATATATGGGGTTATCCTATAGATTCAAAGCACATATATATATATTTTGACTGTTACAAATATTAATTACAAGACTTGATTTTCAAGTGCTAAGCCTATACAAAAATGATCTAGCCCTATACAATCTAGATCTAACAATTATTATTACCATTTTTTTATTTTATTATTAATATTGTTATGATTATTGAAATTTTTGAATTAACATCAACGTATCGTTTACAAAATTAACTTTTATTTAGCGAAATACGTGATGTTACAGTCTCCCTACTTTAGGAAATTTCGTCCTGAAATTTAAATCACGAAGAGGCCGAAACGAAAAGATGGGGATACTGGGATTTCATTTGGTCCTCACGCTCCGCTCCCAGATGAACTCTGGGCCACGTTTAGATTCCCAGCGGACTTTGACAATAGGTATCCGACTACGTTTGAGTTGTTTGACTTCCCGATCCATAATTTCCACAGGTTTCTCAATAAAGTGCATAGATTCATCAATCTAGACTTCGTCGAGAGGAATGTGGAGACTTTCATCGGCAAGACATTTCTTGAGGTTTGAAACATGAAACGTCGAATGTATATTGCTGAGTTCCTGGGGTAGTTCCAGCTTGTTGGCCACTTTCCCAATTCGCTCGAGCACTTTGAATGGACCCACGTAACGAGGTGCTAGCTTCCCTTTCTTTCCAAAGCGAATCACTCCCTTCCAAGGTGATACCTTAAGAAGTACGAGATCACCGACATTGTATTCCATAGGCTTACGTCTTTTATCAGCATAATGCTTTTGATGATTTCTAGCAGCGACCAAGTTATCACGGATCTTATGAATTTTGTCTGTTGTTTCTTGTATCAATTCCGGACCAGTAATCTGTGATTCACCAACTTCAGACCAACAGATGGGAGATCGACACTTTCGGCCATACAAGGCCTCAAATGGTGCCATCTGGATGCTGGTATGGTAATTGTTATTGTAAGAGAATTCGATCAACGGAAGATGAGAATCCCAAGAGCCACTGAAATCAATGACACACGCTCGAAGCATATCCTCAAGCGTCTGTATCGTTCTTTTAGTTTGACCATCGGTTTGGGGTGATAGGTTGTGTTGAGATTCAGTTGAGTTCCCAAAGACGATTGAAGACTTTGCCAGAAATGGGAGATGAATCGACCATCACGATCGGAGATAATATTTAATGGTACACCGTGACGGCTGACTATTTCATTGATATAGATACGAGCCAATTTCTCAACTCGATAATCCTCACGAATCGGTATAAAGTGTGCCGATTTAGTCAATTGATCTACGATGACCCAAATGCTATCATAACCTCTAGAGGTTCGAGGCAATTTAGTAATGAAGTCCATGGATATGTCTTCCCACTTCCACACGGGAATATCCGGTTGAACAAGTAATCCAGAAGGACGTTGATGTTCGGCCTTAACTTTTGAGCAGGTGAGGCATTTGGACACATACAGAGTTATATCCTTTTTCATGCCGGGCCACCAATATTGGTTCTGAAGATTCATGAATATCTTATCTGCTCCCGGATGAATAGAATAACGATCCTTATGAGCCTCATCCATGATAGTTGCTCGAAGATTATCGCGATTCGAAATCCAAAGTCGATCTAGAAAATACAGTAGTCCATCCGACTTGGTTTCCAATTGGAGTTCAGCACCGCATGATATTTCCTCATACATGTTGCCCTCGGTGACTGATTCGTGTTGAGCTTAGAGTATAGGGGTCAGAAGGTCGGTTTGAATGGTAACACTTTGAAGCATAATCTGGCCCTTACGACTTAATGCATCGGCTACGACATTCGCTTTTCCAGGGTGGTAACGAATTTCACAATCGTAGTCATTAAGTAACTCAACCCATCATCGTTGCCTCATGTTTAATTCTTTCTGATTGAAAATGTGCTGAAGACTCTTGTGATCAGTAAATACAACACACTTGGTGTCGTAAAGATAGTGCCTCCAGATTTTGAGTGCGAAAACCACCGCTCCCAGTTCGAGATCATGGGTTGTGTAATTTTTCTCATGAATTTTGAGTTGTCTTGAGGCATAGGCTATGACTTTCCCTCGTTGCATGAGGACACAACCAAGACCTTGTTTGGAAGCATCGCAGTAGACGACAAAATCATCATTCCCATCAGGGAGGGTCAAGATTGAGCATTACATAACTTTTGCTTAAGTGTTTGAAATGCTTTTTGTTGATCTGGTCCCCACTGGAAAGATTTATCCTTGTGGGTCAAGGCAGTAAGAGGCACAGCGATCTTTGAGAAATTTGGGATGAAACGCCGATAGTAGCCGGCCAAGCCAAGGAATGAACGGATCTCAGTGGGAGTTTTAGGTTCTATCCAATTCTTTACCGCCTCAATCTTTGCAGGATCCACATGGATTCCTTTATCATTTACGATGTGACCAAGGAATTGTACCTCTTTTAGCCAAAATTCGCACTTGGAAAACTTAGCATATAGTTTCTCTTCTTTCAGAAGCTCAAGAATCAAACGGAGATGATGTTCATGCTCGGATCTTGATTTTGAATAAATCAAAATGTCGTCGATGAAGACGATCACGAACTTGTCCAAGTAGGCTTACACACGCGGTTCATTAAATCCATGAACACAGCTGGTGCGTTGGTCAAACCAAATGGCATAACCAGAAATTCGTAATGACCATATCTTATACGGAAGGCTGTTTTGGGAATGTCGTCATCATGCACTCGTAGCTGATGATAACCAGAATGAAGGTCAATCTTGGAAAAGTATGAAGCGCCTTGAAGCTGGTCAAACAAGTCATCGATTCTTGGTAGAGGATACCGGTTCTTGACAGTAAGCTTGTTGAGCTCCGATAATCGATACACATATGGAATGAGCCATCTTTCTTCTTTACAAACAATACCGGAGCTCCCCATGGTGATGAGCTCGGGCGGATGAATCCTTTGTCTGACAGCTCTTGTAATTGGCTAGCAAGTTCTTGCATTTCCGATGGTGCAAGTCGATAACGAGATTTTGCCACGGGAGTTGCACCAGGCACAAGGTCGATCCTGAATTCAACTTGACGAACGGGAGGAAGTCCGGTTAAGTCTTCGGGAAAGACTTAGGAAAACTCTCGAATAACTGGAATGTCTTCAATCTTCCTAGGTTTCTCATCCACTTTCACGATATGGGATAAGAAAGCCACGTAACGCTTGCGGAGGTACTTTTGGGCTTTGGTACAAGACATGAGTTTAAGCCCTTTGGAAGGCTTTTCCCCGTAAATATTTAACATTTTTTAGCGTAAGAGGGATTCGGATGATTTTCTCGAAACAAACAACTTCAGCATGGTTCTTGGATAACCAATCCATGTCTATAATGACATCGAAATTTCCAAGTTGCATCGGTGTAAGGTCAATAGGAAAATCATGTTCGCTAAGACTAAGGGTACAGTTTGGAATAATTGAATCGATTGTGATAGGTTTCCCGTTGGCTATTTCTACCGTAAACGGTTTGTCTAGCTTGGTTCGGGCACTCGCAAGCAAATGCTCAAATTCTAAGAATACAAAACTTTTATCGGCGCCGGTATCAAACAAGACTGAAGCATAATGATTATTGATTAGAAACATACCGTTCACCACATCGTTATTGGTTTGAGCTTGATGAGCATTGATGTTGAATGCTCAACCTTGAGCTGCAGGGACCGCCTTGAGGAGCTTCGGACATTGGTTGCGGAAGTGGTTAGGATCCCCGCATTGGTAGCAAGCTCTTGTTTGCGTGATTGTTGGGGTATACTGAACAGTCGGTGTGGTAACTGGAACCCTTGCAGTATTCTTCCACACATTGAATGTATGGCCGAAACAACCACAGTTTGTGCATTGACGACATTGAACGTTAGCGGGATGGTGATACTTACAGTTGTTATACTGCGGAAAGGGTCCAGCGTATGGCTTTTTCATCAGCGGTTGGTTGTTTACTGCTGGTTGACGAGTTGGAGGGACTTGATTAATTGGCACAGCGGGGGTAATTACAGTGAAGTTTTGAGAATTAGCCTTCCTCTTCCTGTTCTTGGAAGGCTCGGGTTGGTCGGTTTTGACGGTTTCGTTAGGAAGTTTATCGGTATTCTTCTTCGACCCTTTTCTGGTTAAAGAACCAGCTTTCACATGATTATCAGTTAACTGCGCAGCCAGCCTAATAGCATCTTCTAGTGTCGAAGGAATCCTTCCTAACACTATATCCTGAATCTGCATGGGTAGTCCACCAATGTATTTCTCGATAGCTCGAGAGGTAGGGGTAGCAAGGTGCGGTACCAGAAGGCTCAGTTTGTGAAATCGGTTAGTGTATGCTAGGTTCTCGCCACTTTCTTGGGTTAACTCCCAGAACTCAGCTTCTAGTTTCCGGACTTCATTTCTTGGGCAGAACTCTTTAATCATGAGCTCCTTAACTTCAGCCCATGTTAATGCTAGAGCAGTTTCGGGGCCTCAAGTTCTTTTCTCTCCGTTCCACCAAGTAAGTGTACGTTTCTGGAGTACACTTGTGGCATACCGAACTTTTAGATTTTCAGGGCATTCGCTGTTTAGGAAAGTGTTCTCGATGCTTTCGAACCACTATAGTAATCCGGTAGCACCTTCGGTTCCATTGAACTTAGTGGGGTTGCAAGAACTAAAGTGCTTGTAAGTACAAGTTTGGGGAGGGTTTGGTGCAGTTGGGTTTTGAACAACATTGTTGCCCTGATTCAAATGGGTAAGTAGAGTTGGGATGACCGCAGCAACTTCACGTGCTACAATAGCAGCAATCTTACGGCCAGAGTTTCCTGATCGTGAACGGATTCAACGAGAAGACATTCTGAAATATCATTAAGATATTTTGTGAGAATTGGGTAATATGAGCTATACAGCATGAGAACGACAATCAGGAATTTGGCATAATAACAATGAGTTGTTCCGAGTGTAATCGTTTGGTTCGTAAATCAAAGCGAGTACGTTGACTAACCAAAGTATTAGGTCAACCACAACTTTGTTGAAGACATGCGTACCTATAAGCAGATACTCATCCCGAGGGTTCCCAGGTAAGGTAGACAGATCCATAGGTTGATTTGGATTTATACGAATACCTTGCCTAGACAGAACACCTCGAGATACAGGCATCCCACTCTTCCAGCATTGCATGTATTCAGTGGTGGGACACAGACTTTAACGAATTTGAAAACCATGAATAACGATTCAAAGCTCATTTTGAAAACCATTTGATTTAGGCACACAATGCCTTGAATATGATTAAAGATTTGTGTGTGTATTGATAAGAATCAAAGTATATGAAGAATCACATAAGGCATATAATCACATAATCACATATACACATATAAGGCACATAAAATCCTATCTAATAATATAAAATACATGAGAGGACTCATGTGTAAGGGTTCTTAGTTATAGTCTAGGTCATTCCATTCTAATAACCTAAATCCCTATAACCATGGCTCTGATACCAATCTGTCATACCCCGACCGACGGCGGAATCATCGGAGCGGACGAGGGAATGATTGATTGTTCATAACACATGGTTGTTTATTAGTGGAGATAATATTAAAAATCAGATTACAAGAAAATAGGAGTTTACACAAGCAAATACAACAATTGAAATCACAAATAGTAATTGTCTAATATTTTGACTAAGTCCGGATCTTAAATGAGCATGTAGAAGTCCACTATCCCGCTTAACCTGAAATCATGTGAAAAGTAACGAGTCAGCTAAAAATTAGCTGGTGAGTAATCACAGTTTGATATACATATAGATTGATTTTTTGATTGAGAATAATCCAATTAACAAGGTAAAGTTAAGACTTATAATGCAATAGCGAAGCATATAGATAAACCGACACAATATAAACCCCTTAACTTGACACTTGCATATAATAAACTTGCACACAAACACCATAGATTGACTATTTGCCTCTGGCACAATCACCACTCGTAAGTCATGTGGTGTGGGTTATCCAAACCAGTAGATCTACCATTGATACCAGGATTGATTGATTGAATTAGGGTTTTACTGTCGTCCAGTTTATCATAGTATGTTCACATAGTTGCAAGTAATAACATAACCTGTCTTGAATTGAATATATTGTATCACATGATTTCCCCCAAATAAGAAATGATATAAAAAGGGGATATGAATACTCACCTGATTGATGAGATTAGAATTTGGACATGATAGATTAGACACCAACGATTTCCTTACGAGTAATCTACGGAACGATGTCTCGAGTTAGAATAATAATGATTTGAGAACTGGGAATGTATTAGGGTTCCCATTGGATTTTGATTGATAGTTTAAATAAAATAATTTATTTAGTTTGAATGTTTTGAAATAAATAAAATGAATTTATTGAAAGTGATTATGTTTAGAATTTAATAGAAATAAATGTGTTATTAAGCGTAACCATTTGATTTATTGTTAAAATGTGGGAAATACAAATAACTAATTTTATTAATTAATTATATGATAATTAATTAACACTATTTAATTATTTAAGTGACTTAAAGAAATGAAAATGATTTGGAACGATTTAGATATAAAACTTTTATATCTGTTTGAAATAATCATGATTTAAACAATAATACGTAAATATTATTTGAACCAGTAATAATTTAGTGATTTTTTTAACCATTATAAAAAATCCATTTTATAAGAAATATAAACTATCTATATTATTTATTTAAAATAAATAATAGCATAAATAAATAAAATGTTACGATAAATTTCAGAAAATAATTAGATAGTTTCTAAAAATATTTAATGTTAGTAGAAATATTTTTATAATTTTTAGCAATTTTTGTAATTTTTAAAGGCTTAAAAAGGGCTTAAAAAATAAATGGAGGTGCACGGGTTCGAACCCGTGACCTCAAGGTTATTAATCGAGTGTGGAACCGGTGAACTAAAGGCCGCAGCCGCGATTATAAGCCGGTTTTTAATTCTTTTAAACACTATTCCAATTAAACCCCCGAATCCGTATGAACCCCAGTTCGAATCTCATCCAATTGAGGTTCAATTCGATGTTGTTTGCCTCTGAAATCATGGGGCTTTTGTTCCCCATGACAAAACGATCGTAAACATGTGTTAAATTACCTGGATTGAGTTCGATTTGATGACAGAGAGCCCAAGAACAGGTCGCGCCAGGGAATGTGTTCGAATGCGAAATTTTTTGGTTGTTTCAGGAGGTAATGAGAGTTGCAATCGATTAGTGACATTTATAGGATAGTTTAGGTTTGATTAATTCGATTATTATAGTGTGCTAGTGCAATTGCAGCCTGGAAATCGGCCGAAAGTGTGTTTGACTCTAGATCGCGCTAATCAATTTGAATTTTCAAATTTAAACAGGGAACAGGTTCGAATCTAGCTCATGATGTTGTCGGGAGTTTTGATTGGGTTAAAACCGCATTTAATTTGGGTGTTTAGAAGTCGCCGGAGGGTCGCCGGAGAACAGGGGTGCGACGGGTGGGTGTGGCTGTGTTTTTAAAATATCTACACAAATGGTCCCTGTGAATTCTAACAATTGTCAAAACAAAACTAGAGTTTTGTTTTAGTTTAAATAAATTACAATTTAACCCCCCCAAATTTTGTAATGTTATTATTTTATGTACAAAGTTATTAGTTATAAGTTTAAAGTTATAAAACCTATATTTTCATTATTATCAACATTATTATTATTGTCATTGTTATTAATATTATTATTACCATTTTATTATTATTATTATTAATATTGTTATGATTATTGAAATTTTTGAATTAACATCAACGTATCGTTTACAAAATTAACTTTTATTTAACGAAATACGCGATGTTACAAAAGCACTCTCCACCCTGAGTCACCAAGGCATGTAAGTGAAAAAGGGAAGAGGAAAATGACCTCTGAGGAGATTGAGGAGGAGGAAAGAAAGAGGAAGAGGAAGCTAAGGGGGGAGAGTTTAACTGGTTCCTCAGACTTCATGGAAGCTACAATCAGGACAGCCCCCAGACCAAATACTCAAGATGATGAGCTGAGGGCTGCCAGATTAAACTAGTTGGAAACCAGGAAATATAACATTAATAAACTCATCTCTCTTCCCTGAAAAGACCTAAATGAACTGGAAGACTTAGAGCTGATAAAGGAGAAGAAGGAGGCAGAGAATGCAGAATTACTCCTTAAGGTTAAAGAAGAAAGAAGAAAAAAGTGGCTATACAAACATGCTCTTACTCTCTCCCCAGTTCATGAAAGCCCTAAGAGAGAGGCTGTGGAAACTGAACAACCTCAGATAGACTAGGAGGCTGATAGATAAAACATGATCAACTACCTGACTGCCACAGGTCTCTATCAAGCATCTTCACTTCTTCCCCTCTCATATAAATACATTGAATTTGAGTAATTTAAGCAGCTGGAACAACAGTTCATCAATAAAGAAAAGGCTACTAAGAGAAAGATGAGGGAAGAAGCTGTAAAGTCAAGAGCAATCATCCAAGAGAGTCAAAAGAAGTTTGCTGACAAACAGAGGATGATGAGCTTCTTGAAGCTGTATGGATTCTCCAGAAGGAGGCTTGGTCCAATGTCTCTATCCACTATAGATGAGCATATTAGAGTGATTAAGCAAAATATTAAAAACGGAAAGCTTGTGGACTTGTATTCTCCACCAACCCAAGCTTCTCCTGAGATAGAGGTTAAGGTTGAACTAACACAGAAAACACAACCTGGACATTCAGCTACATCTCAGCCAACCTCATCTTTTACTCCACAGTAAGGTTCAACTTCTTCTCCTTCTAAACCTATGAGAGAGGCACAATAAAACAACCTGGTGCTCAAAACTAGCCTTCTCAGTTAAACACCCTAAAGAGGAAGAAAAGGATGGCCTTGAAGAGAGTATATAAGAAGACAAAGGCATCCACTTCCAGACCTCAGGATGAGTTAGAGCATCCTGAAGAAGTGCAACAAGAGGTTGCTCAACCAACTTCTCCTCAAGCACAGCCTCTTGAAGTTGGAAGACCCGTCTTGTCTTGGACCTTTGCTACTAATTCAGACAGATGTTATGTCATCAGAGATCAAGGTGGTCAAGATGTCTACTTCTTGCAAGACATGCTTGATTTACCTCTGCATGATCTCCATGACATGAGAATGTACTATGAGAGTCTGAAGGATCCTAACCAAATGATGAAGAAGGGAATGGTATTAATCCTAATCAGGACTATCAATTGATGAACAACATTCTCTGTTTTGGTAGCATCAGCCTAGGGGGAGTTTGTAAGGTTTAATATAAAGGCTGATACAACCAAAGCAACCAAAAGCTTCCTGCATGCATGCACTCAGTACAAGGTACAAGTTGTTTTGAAAGATTTACACTATACTCAGTAAATACTCTAAGTGTAAAATATTTCGAAGCCAAATACCAAATCTTCTGAAGCCAAAAGATAAAGTTTTCCAAAGCTTTAAAGACAAAGTCTTACAAAGCCAAATGAAGTGAAGACTGATTTCTTCCAAAGATAGAGGAGAACATGCTTTTCTCGGATGTACTTTTGTATAAAGCTGACCCACTTTCTACTGCAACTCCGAAGACTCACCAACTTGCATGAGCTGGTGAAAAGTTTCATGCTTTTGCAACTATACATTGAGATCTTGAGTCTGTAACTTTCTACTTTATGTACTTTTATCCTTTTGTAATATATTAGGATGTGAGCTATGGCATGTTATAGTTACTATTCAAAAGACAGTCTGCCTTTTGACTCTATATTGATTTGTCGTCTTTAAATGTTCCAACTGTCTTTCCAAGTGTATCCGGTTATAGGATATAGTATAAAGTATCGCAGGGTCTTGTATTCTATAAAAACTTATGCATTGTAACACTTGTAAAAAAACTTGAGATTAATATTCAACATTCTTAAAAACCATATATTTATTCTTGAGTTCTGTCTCATTATTACTTATGTTCTTTACATCTTCTTTTTAAATCTGGTTCCCTATTTAACTGTTAAGTGTTCTAACACTCTCCTTATTATGAGACTGATTGTATTGACCATCCCTTAACCGGTCCTGAACTAATATATTTAAAATATTATTAATGAGTTACTAATAGTTTATAGTTTTTTAATACATTCATATAATATAAAAAAATTAAAATTTAAAATTTCAGATCCCTGAAGAAATCAGCACCTGGGCGGTCGTCCATCCGACCCACCCTCAGAGCCGCCTCTGTCATATGCAAAAACCAACCCTGACTGCATATCAGGTTATTTAATCTCATAAAAAAAATTGCATCATATAATATCGTATGTTTGTCTAAATACACCCCATTGATCTAACTCTTCTTTTATACTCACCATATATTTCTTGAAGGTTAATTTTGATTTAAATGAGAAGATAATTATTAATATAAGTTTATTAACATTTTGGTTGAGTTTGTATTAAACTAGAAGTGAGTTTATTTAATTACTTGATTATTTAAACAATGTTTAAATTAGATTAGAATAAACATAAGTGTAGTATAAATAAGAAGTTGTAATCATTGTATTTGTTGTGGTTTTATTTATAATAATATTCTTACATTTGAATGAGCAGATTGTCTTGTTGATATAAATAATTTTGGGCCAACAATTAGTATTAGAACTAAGGTGTAGCTCATACATAAAAAGGCAGGATATCAAAGACTTGGGTGTAGGCAAGATCAAAAATCAAATACTGAAGACAACGAACAAGAGACCGTGAAAACAAAGCACCTATTGTATCCGGTAGTAAACAATCAAACATAGTGAATGATGAAGCTCGTGTGGATCATTGTTAAGTCAATCAAGGTGAGATCAGTTTTGTCAATAAGATCATCAAGGTCAGGATCAACAACATATTTTTTGTCACACCCAACCTTGACGGCGGAATCGTCGAGGCGTGAGAGTTACGATTGTTCACAGCCACATAACGCTATTGCCTGAAACATGTTAAAAATAAAAGGTCAACATAAAAATGTTGGTGAGCATTCTACAGTTTTGGATACATAAGTATATAAAAGATGGCAATTCAAGTTGTAAATTAGTGAATAAAGTGACTAGGGATGTTATGAACAATGCACAATCAAACCTCGACAATGTTTTACAAGTATCAAACGACGTTAATATTCTATTAACGTTAAAAGTATATACGATCAGCTAAGTGTACTTGGATCAACCAAGCAGGCTTGTCTTACCCATAGATCTATGACTTCGCTGGGCTAGCAATAGTTAATGATTGTACATATAATGCCATAACATGGTAACCACAAAAGTTCAACTAACCACAACTCACAAGTAAATTGCCATAAGTTTACAAGTCTCGAATAAGTTTATAAGTGCAATGATATAAGTTAACATGTTTCACCCCAAAGTGTGAAAATAAGAAAAAAAAGGGTATAGAAATACTCACATGAAATAAATAAGATGATGATAAGTTGATGATTGGATAATAAACAACGTTCCAACGAAAATCCTCACAAGGCACCTAAGTATAAATACATTTACAGGATTTAAGTTTAATTATATAGGTTTAATGTTTGGATGAAGACTAGTATTTTAAATAATTTTCTTTTTAAGAAATGCCAAAATAATTGTTATTTGTTAACAATTGAAGATCGTTTATATTTCCTTGAATTATATATATATATGTAACACCCGGACCTCCAAAGAGTCCATTTAAGTTAAATAAACATGCGGAATTTGGACCCAGAAAATTTCATTAACATTTAACTCCCAAAATATGTGTTTCGTGTCAACCGACACTCAAAAATGAAGTTTAACAATCCATTTACATAAACACGTAATAAGAAGTTTCAACATAATGTTAACGCGTTAATTTCTACAAAAGAAACGCGTATGCAAGTCCCGTTCGATCCTTGTATGCCCCATCGATCACTTTAGCCTTCCGGTTCCGTAACACCTGAAAACACACGTTTAGACATCCATTAGTTCATAGGAACTAAGTAAGTACATTCTAACATTCATTTCGGGTCTTTACGGGGGTTTAAACGGACTCGGAACGCTAAAGTGATCGATGGGGCATACAAGGATCGAACGGGACTTGCATACGCGTTTCTTTTGTAGAAATTAACGCGTTAACATTATGTTGAAACTTCTTATTACGTGTTTATGTAAATGGATTGTTAAACTTCATTTTGAGTGTCGGTTGACACGAAACACATATTTTGGGAGTTAAATGTTAATGAAATTTTCTGGGTCCAAATTCCGCATGTTTATTTAACTTAAACGGACTCTTTGGAGGTCCGGGTGTTACAAGTTGGTATCAGAGCCAACGGTTTGAGAGATTCAAGTGCGTCGCGAACACTTGGACTCAAACTTTTGAGCTCTAGATATGAGAAATGCAAACGTTCGATCCAAGAAGCCGATCACTGAGCCTAAAGGTACAAGGTTAGTATGCCGTTTATAAACGTAACAAGCTTGACACATGTATGATATATGTATGATATATGTATGATATGTACCATATGAACTGATTGAACCTAGCTTCTTGACTTAAGTTTGGAATAAAGGAACTAAGAAGGCATCCGTGTGGTGAGCTTATTGCTAGGCCTGGCCAGTCTAACAACAATCAAAGGCACGCGAATGGGTTCTTAGGGATGTTGTTTTAAACTTAAGGATGGAAATGGGTATTGTGTGAATAGGGTTAGGCCCTAGTGATAGTAGAATCATAAGCATCGGTGTATATGCTATAGATTACGTACATGGTACTAACGTAAAGCTTAATTGTCGCAGTCTTAAGTCATGGCTGGTGACGATCACGTGATCAATATAGAGAATCACGAGACCCATCCCGATGATGCAACACGGGAAATGGTCAAGGAGGAAGTTGGCAAGGCTTTTGAGGCTTTATTGCCGGGCTACATCGAGGATGTACGCAAAGATCTATTGGATCTCATTCAACAAGAGTTTGTGGCTCTGAAGGCTGACAAAGAAACCGAAAGGCCAACAAAGAAAGTGACCTATAAGGAGTTCGTTGCATGCAACCCTACAACGTTCAAGGGTGAGGTAGATCCACTACTTAGTCAAAGGTGGATCAAAGATATGGAAAGTGCCTTTGAAACCTCACACTGTGAAGAATCTGATGAAGTGAGGTTTGCTGCAAGCCAACTCCGGGAACGAGCTAAAGACTGGTGGGAATTGCAACGGGATGAGAAGGGGCGGGAAGGTATCAAAAGTATGACTTGGGAAGAATTAAGAAGTTGTTCACCAAGCGGTTTTGCCCACAAGCCGCTATCAACAGAATAGCAGAAGAATTCCTACAGTTACGACAAAAAGATGAAAGTATTGATACCATCACGGCCATCTTCTACGACAAAGCCAAGTTTTGCCCACAGTTGCTCCAGGATGAAAGGATGTGGATTAACCACTACTATGGCATGTTGAGTGCCAAGTATCGAGAGTTTCTTACACCGTCCAAATGTGAAACTCTAGCAGAGCTTATCGATTGTGCTAGGGATCGAGAAGCGGAATTGAAAAGGCAAGTTGATCGTGGGGAGAAGCGTGCGGCTGAAACGGAGACGGGTTCGTCTAAGAAAGCCAAGATTTCATCCTCATCAAACAAGTTTGGGAACGACAAAGACTCCAAACATTGCAAGATTTGTAAAAAGAAACATGGGGGAGTTTGTAGATACGAATCTAAAAATTGCTTCAAGTGTGGAAAGTCGGGTCATTCGACATCTCAATGCACAAGCCCGCTAAGTGTGTGCTACAACTGTTACAAACCGGGCCACAAAAAGAGCGAATGTCCGGAACTAAAGAAGGATGGTACAAGTCAATCCTCGGTTGCTCAAGGTTCGGGGAAAAAGGGTGATGGAGGAAAAGCTAAGGCGAGAACCTTCTTGATTACGGCGGAAGAAGCCAAATCTATAGCCGACGTTGTGACGGGTACCTTTCTCATCAACTCACTACCTGCTTATGTGCTATTTGACTCGGGTGCTAATAGATCGTTTGTTTCGGTTAAATTTGCGAGTCATTTTTCCATGGTGTTAGACAACTTACCTAGTCCTTTAGAGATTGAGGTAGCGGATTCAAAAACGTTCTTAGCGTTTAACGTTTATCGAAATTGCATACTTACCATCGAAGGTGAGGATTATTCGGTCGACTTAATACCCATGACACTCGGGGAGTTTGATGTAGTAATTGGTATGGATTGGCTTTCCATGTACCACGCCAATATAGTTTGCAATCGCAAGTGCATCCAATTGATATCTTCTAGTGGTTATGAGGTAATAATCCAAGGTGCAAAACGCGGTGGCGTAGCTTTATGTTCTTTGGTTAAAGCAATGAAATACATGAGCCATGGAGGACAATCGTTCTTAGCCTATGTAATAGACACGGAAACGAAAGTTCAAGTGTTGGAAGATATTCCGGTGGTTCGGGATTATCCAGATGTCTTTCCGGAGGATTTGCCGGGAGTCCCACCGGAACGGGAGGTCGAGTTTCGAATCGACCTAACCCGGGAGCTAAACCCATTGCAAAGGCTCCCTATCGTTTGGCGCCATCGGAGCTCCAGTTAATGACACAATTGCAAGATCTTTAGACAAGGGGTTCATACGTCCGAGTACTTCGCCATGGGGAGCACCGGTTCTTTTCGTGAAAAAGAAGGATGGAAGTCTTCGGATGTGTATCGACTATAGAGAGTTGAACAAGGTGACGGTTAAGAACCGTTACCCATTGCCTAGGATTGATGACCTATTCGATCAGTTGCAAGGTGCATCATGGTTTTCGAAAATCGACTTACGGTCGGGTTATCATCAGTTGAAGGTAAGGGAAGAAGACATCCCCAAGACGGCATTTCGTACTAGATACGGGCATTATGAGTTCCTTGTGATGTCTTTCGGGTTGACAAACGCCCCGGCGGCATTCATGGATTTGATGAATAGGGTGTGCCGACCCATGTTAGACCGATCTGTCATTGTATTCATAGATGATATCCTTATTTATTCTAAAAATGAAGGTGATCATGATTGTCACTTGCGTGAAGTTCTCGAAACGCTTCGTCGGGAGAAATTGTTCGCAAAATTCTCCAAGTGTGCCTTTTGGTTGCGAGAGGTACAATTCTTGGGTCATGTGGTAAACTCGGAGGGTATACACGTAGACCCCACAAAGATTCACGCGGTGACCAAATGGAGTCCACCCAAGACTCCCACGGAGATTAGAAGCTTTCTTGGGTTAGCCGGATATTATCGGAGATTCATTCAAGACTTTGCTAAGATTGCTTCTCCTTTAACCAAGCTTACCAAGAAAGAGGTGAAGTTCCTATGGGGTGAAGAGCAAGAGAAAGCCTTTCAAGAGTTAAAGTCGAAATTGACTCAAGCTCCGGTTTTGTCTTTACCCGAGGGAACCGACGATTTTGTGGTATACTCGGATGCTTCCTACTCCGGTTTGGGTTGTGTTCTAATGCAAAGGGGCAAGGTGATTGCTTATGCCTCGAGACAACTGAAAGTGCATGAAAGGAACTACCCAACCCATGATCTTGAACTAGCCGCGGTGGTGTTCGCGTTAAAGATTTGGAGGCATTATCTATATGGTGTAAAGTGTACGATTTACACGGACCATAAGAGTTTAAAGTACTTCTTTACGCAAAAGGAGTTAAACATGAGACAAAGGCGGTGGGTGGAATTGCTAAAGGATTATGATTGTGAAATCCTATATCATCCGGGAAAGGCCAATGTCGTGGCTGACGCCTTGAGTCGAAAGGAGGATCATACTCCTATCAAAATAACCGCAATGAAGATAACCGTTATATCCGAAGTGGTTGAACGAATCAAGGAAGCACAAACTGAGGCGCTAAAGGAAGAAAATTTGAAGAAAAATCGAATCAAAGGTCAAACTCAAAACTTGGAAGAGGATAGTCAGGGATTGAAAACAAGATGGGGTCGGGTTTGGATACCACCTACTTGTACCTTGAAAAATGATCTATTGGATGAAGCCCATAAATCCAAGTATTCAATTCACCGGGAGCGACTAAGATGTATAGAGACCTTCGGGTTAACTATTGGTGGCCGGGCATGAAACGCGATATTGTCAAATACGTGGAGAAATGCTTAACTTGTTTGCAAGTGAAGGCGGAACATCAAAAACCTCATGGTGAATTGCAACCGTTGGATATTCCGGAATGGAAATGGGAAAAGTTAACAATGGATTTGATTACTAAACTTCCAAGAACGAAGAAAGGGTACGATGCGATATGGGTTGTTGTCGATCGATTGACCAAGAGCGCTCATTTCCTTCCTATTCGTGAGACTTACAATTCGGAGAAAATGGCGGAGGTTTACGTGAACGAAATAGTGTCACGACACGGGGTGCCCGTGTCGATTGTGTCCGATAGAGACACACGGTTTACTTCCAAGTTTTGGAGGAAATTTCAAGCGGAGATGGGGACAAAGTTATTGCTAAGCACGTCATACCATCCCCAAACCGACGGACAAAGTGAAAGAACCATTCAAACATTAGAAGATATGCTACGAGCGTGTGTTCTTGACTTTGGGGGTAGTTGGGATGAGTATTTGCCTTTGGCGGAATTTTCTTACAATAATAGCTATCACTCCACCATCGAGATGCCTCCGTATGAAGCTTTATATGGAAGAAAATGCCGAACTCCCATTTGTTGGGGAGAAATTGGTCCGCGGGAACTCGCGGGCCACGATACGATAATGAATACGGACGAAAAGATTAAGCAAATCCGTGCTCGCATGAAGGCGGCGCAAGACCGTCAGAAAGCTTACGCGGATAAGCGTAGACGACCCATCGAGTTTGAGGTGGGAGATTTGGTTTTGTTAAAGGTTTCCCTATGGAAGGGTATTATACGATTCCGGAAGCGGGGAAAGTTGAGTCCGAGGTTTATCGGGCCATTTAAAATCATCGCACGTGTAGGTAAAGTTGCTTATCGGCTGGAATTGCCGGAAGAGCTTCAAGGAATTCACAACACGTTCCATGTATCTTACTTGAGGAAGTGTTTGGCTGACGAGTCGGCCTATGTCCCGTACGAGGATTTGGAAGTTGATGACAGATTGAACTATATCGAGAAGCCGGTGGCTATCTTGGATAGAAAGGTCAAGCAACTGAGAAACAAGACACTCAATCAGGTGAAGGTGCAATGGAAGAATCGTAAGGGATCCGATGCCACTTGGGAATCGGAAGATGAAATGAGGAAGTCTTATCCTCATCTATTTGATTAGTATGTAAAGTTTCGGGGACGAAACTCTCTTTAGAGGGAGAGACTTGTAACGACCCGAATTTCGTATTATGTAATTAAAATACAATTAATGTATCATGTGTTAAAACCTAATATTGTAAAATATGTTAAAGGTTAAATATTTAAGACTTAACTAGAAAATTTGCTAGTTAGTCAATAGTGGTGGAAAAATGAAAAATGATACTAGAGGGGTGGATCTTGCCAATTGATGAAACCTACACATGGATATGTATGGCTTGCCATACATTTGGTGAGCATTGTCTTACTCACTCACGTTTCACACAAGAGAAGAGGAGAAGAAGGGTTTTGTCATCTCATTTCTCAAATTGTTGGTGATTCAAGTGCAAGATCCGAAATTGAGCCCTAGAAATCATTATTCATCTTATCAAGAGCTACAAGTAAGTGTTATTTGATGTTCTTGAGGTGGTAAAATCGTCACCCACATGATGGGTGTAGAAATTGATGGTTTAAACATGAAACCCTAGTGTTATAGTGCTAGATGATCATGTGTATGTGTGTATTATGGTAACTAGATGTGTAATTGCTCCTTAATTGAAGATTTACATGAACCATGGAAATGGGTTTAGTTACTAGAAGGTTAAACTAAGGATTCTTCATGTAAACTAGTTGCTAGTTGTAGAATCCATGTTCATTCTTGTAGAAATATGATTATGTGCATAACATTTGGTTGAAATTGATGAATCACATGTGTGATATGTGATTTAGGTGTAAAACTAGCTTGATGATGTTTAAAAGCTAGTAAATAACCAATATGTTAAGTTATGCACATAAGGTGTTTGATGAAATGCCTAAATTAGATGAAAAACATGAATGAACTACTTAATTGCAAGAAATGTGCAATGTGAAAGCCTAGATTGTAGGTTAAATGTGATAAATGGTCAAATAGACCATATGTGTGATTAAATGAATGTTATGTGTTAAATGGGTCCTTAAAATGGTAATAGGAAGTGGTGTGGCAAGCGGATCCAAGGGAACCGGCAAGGAACACGTTTGATTGACCACTTAAACCTTCCGGACTCAAGGTAAGACATTCTTTAAATTGAGCATAACAAAGTAAAGGCATGAGTCACAATGTGTGTGACCATGTGCTCATAAGCTCAAACAAAATGAAAACAACGTTTAAAAAGGATAAATAGTTGACTTGCACCGTATGTGAGCTTCTATGATAAATGATTCACGACGTGCGTGAACATAAAAGAAAATAACACTTTAGTGTTATACCACATGGTTGTGGAACAGAACGAGTCATGACGTGCGTGACCGTCCCATGGAAATGGGAAGAAAGGACAAACCCGGATTAAAGTGATTCACATCGTGTGTGAACACTAGGGTAAAGGGTTATCCCTACGATTTGCAATGTGTGTGGACGTTGGGTAACGCCAAGGAAAGCGGTCGTTCGCGAAAGAATGGCAAGCCGCTCATTAAAATGGGATTTGACCCTATAAGGGGCAAATTCGGTATGAAAAGAAAAATTTATGTTATGATAAGCAAATGGGATGGGTTGGGTCTAAGAACTCACCAAACATATGTAATATGTTATAATAGACCGGTTCCATGGTTGTCGGAACGGTCGGAAACTCTAAAGAACAAACGAACCATAAATGGGTTAAATAAGGAATTAAATACCAAAGAAATAGAAAAATTTTGGTATATTGCCAAGAGTCGGGTTAGACTCGTTGAAACTCCGTGGGAATCACGTATAGGATAAAATATGTTATTTCCAGGTGTTTGGAACAATCGGGATCGAAAAGGGTGGCTCGGAACGCGAAACGACCCTTAACGGGTCAAAAATATTGACTATGCTGCAGGTGCTACCGTAGCTTACGGTGGTACCGTAAGTTACGGTAGGTCCTGGGTGAACTGATGCTATCGTACAACAGTGTAGTACCACCGTAACATGAACTGGGGCCACCGTAAAATAAACGTTTTTATTTAAACTTAAAAAAATATTTCAGAATGTCTTTGAAGGGTTTTTAAAAATTTAGAATGTACAAAAGTAATTTTGATATATTTTAAGAATTTTCAGAAATTTAATTTAGGCTAGAAAATATTAAAAAAACCAATGGCAGAGGCCCGGTTCGAACCCGGGACCTCCTGCTCATGGTGGCCGCGTTTTACCAGTAAACCAAAGCCTCAGCTGCGGTTTGATTTAGTTTTAAAAATCTTTTAAACATCAATAGCAATCCACCCCTATTTCATATAAACCCTAACTCGATCAACCCCAAAATTGACACTCAATTCGTGTTTGTTACCCAAATTAAGTATAGGGCTTTGCTTCCTTAACAGATTTCGAGTTCAAGGGTGTGATTAATTTACCTTATTCAATTGAAGAAACGGTTTAGTGAAGTCAAAGTATGCCGCGGCTAAGTGAGAATCGATTCGGGGTGCAAACGTTGATGTTAATCAAATTAACTTTACAGGAAGCTTAGAATGGTGATCTAGAAGCAAAACCCTCTATCAATTGCAACCAAAACTGCTCGATATAGGGTTTTCGGGTGGTTGCAGGTCGCGAAACAAGGAGAATTAAGTGGGTGTTTTTGTGTTTGTTTTTGGTACAATTGAAAGCTGAATTCGATTGGGAATTTATAGAGGATTGTTTAGGTAGATTCAATTTGATTATTAGTAACATTTGAGTGGTTTTTGAGCTGTGATCGCACTCGAGAATTAAAGTGGATCGAGAGTGGATCTATGAGCTGTAATAACATGATTAAAGTGTATTGATTGACTCGAATCTTGCTCACGGATCGATTGGTACCGGTTTTGTGTTTAAAATTTGATTATTTTTCGCGTTTTTGGAGCTCGCCGGAGCTCGGCCGGCGGTGGCCGGGAAATCGGGGTGGGGGCTGGGTTTTAAACTAAGTTACATATTTAGTCCCTGCGGTTATTCTTTTGTTAATTTATGCACAAAACTTTTCATTTAAGTTTTTAATTTGACCCAAAGGCCCCTATACTTATTTAAATGCACTTTTATAAATTTTAACAACATTATTATTATTATTATTATTATTATTATTATATTATTATTATTATTATTATATTATTATTATTATTATTATTTATTATTATTAGTTTTTAATTGAACTATTATTATTATTGGTTATTATTATTAGTTTTATAATTAAATTATTATTATTATTATTATTATTATTATTAACTTTAAATTATTTCAAAATTACGAGATGTTACAGTCTCCCCTACTTTAGGGAATTTCGTCCCGAAATTTGTTTACGAGAAGGCTGAGACGAAACGATGAGGACACTTGGAGAACTTTCAGGTTTTGATAAGGTATCAAAAGAAGAATATTCATCATCGATTACGCTGACTGCTTTAGTGTGTACTATGTACAATGGCAAAGCCATTAGAGGAAAAAAAAGAGAGTCTAAAGTGTGTGGCTTCTAGTTAACATTATAAGCTTTCTCATTGATTAAGAATGAACATTGATACAAGATGTTACCGTCTCCCCTACTTTAAAGAATTTCGTTTCGAAATTAAGAATGAACTTAAATGAGCTAAAGAGTTA
Source organism: Flaveria linearis (assembly GCA_024085815.1). Classification (NCBI taxonomy): domain Eukaryota; kingdom Viridiplantae; phylum Streptophyta; class Magnoliopsida; order Asterales; family Asteraceae; genus Flaveria; species Flaveria linearis. Next base: position 5,696,114 of record CM044004.1, on the reverse strand, counting down.
AAATGAAAGTTAAGTGTTCAAAATAACAGTGATTGACGTTTAATTACAGATGAAACGCTTCACTTGATGGAATCTTACAAGATTCTTGGCATAATACATGCCAATTTGAACCTTATCAGTGAAATGTGAGACGTATTGAGATGAAATGTGGGAAAGCGATGCCAAGTTATCATCGTATATTAGACTTATAAATCATGACTTCCAGAATATAATTTCATGGTAGGTGATGTTTAGAAATCAATAAAAGACCAACAATGGTAAGCAAGGTTAACCGTCGGAATTTAAGAATCCCAAACGTCACCATATGAAACGACCTTAACGCATATCTTGTGAATATGTATTTCTCCTTTGACCAACCATCGGTCTAAGAATCATACACTATGCGAAGATCTTGAAATAAGTTCACAACGATGGTTAAGAATATTACTAAAAACAGAGAATGAATCAATCGCTCAAAATAACGATCGATGTTTTAACGTCATACCATGGTATACGAATATTTGAAACGAATACAGGTCAATTTCTCGACGTTGTGAGATAATGGGTCGAATTGAATTTTTTTTTTTTTAGCCAATCGGTCTATAATGCACCGATTGTCATCATAATATTTAAAATAAGAGGCACCTAGTGGATGAAAAGTTAAACAGAAGATTTACGGGAACACGGAGATTAGGTTTTGTCATATGTGAAGGTAAGACACTTGGACACATGCCAAGTTATATCTTTTCTTTTATGCCAACACATGACTACAAGTTACGAAGGTTTATGAACCATTATATCCACATTGCAATGAGGATAATAACGAGTCTTGTTGTTCAAAACCAAGTTAAAATTTCAATGATTTTCAAGGTTACAGGTTCGAAAGTGATTCAAGAAGTGACACAGACAATAAGAAAAGTATTTGTAACCATGTTTTGCAAGGTAACAAATTTCCAAATGCAGATCGCATACGTAATTCATCAAACAATAAGAGAGGTATTCGATAATATCTTTATTTGACAAAGAATTGTTTAGGAAGACTATACTTATGGGTTTGATGATATCTCAAGATGAAAGTTGATAAGTAAGGAATAAATTGTTCGATGTAGCTAGATCGAGTCAATATATGAAGATAAAAGGAAAGAATTTGATTTAAGAATTTACATGCTTCAAGCTTGGAATCAAGATCAAATTAAAACGATCGGTCTCCTTTCAAGTTCAGAGATCATGCTTTGGCTTGATAGGTCGAATCACCAACATTGATTCACCCTTCAAGTTACTACACGCTTCTCGTCACTTGATTACAACCATGGTAAGTTAAAGATCAAGAAATGAGAATAGTCATCAAGGTGTGGTTTTCACTCCTAACTTGATGGTGTATTTCCAAGATATGACCATTAACTTACCAATCAAAAAGTTTGATCCCAACTCATTGTTAAGGATCCACAGAAATAAGACGAGGTAACTCACCATTAAGGTAAGAAAAATCACTCCTATCTTAACGGTGAAGTTCTTACAAAAACAAATATAACAAAATGAACTTCTTCATCAAAATCCAGAATTCACTCCTACTTTGACGAGGTCGTTTCATTTGAGAAAATACAATCCATAAAAATGAAATTATCATCAAGGTATGGAATTCACGCCTATCTTGATGATTGAGCTTCATAATAACAAGGAAACAATCAAAGATTGACAATTGCCACCAAAGTACGGGTTTTCAATCCTATTTTGGTGAGATCATGTCACTTGTGAAATGCCATTCCAAAGAAAATACTTGAAGTCAATCCTCAAGATAAGGTAATCACCCTAATCCAGAGGATTAAATTGCATAAAACACACAATTGGAAACCATTTATCGAAATGAATAGAGATTCATCAAAGTAAGGGAATCACCCCTGTTTTGATGAGATAGAATCATTTAGGTGATACGAGTGTTCTTAGTCATAGATTGACTTGCAAACCCTCGCATTTCCCACGGTGCAAGCGGTACGAAGTTTGACTTAAGATGAAAGGAAAATAATATTAATTAGAAATTCAGGAAATTTCAAGTTACATCAATGAAACCAAAAGGAAAATCATGCTTATAAAATTTAAGGTCAAAGTTCGAGGTAACAGGATTTGTTATGATGGTGTTCAAATCTTGGATATTTAAAATCGGGAAGACGAAATCAAGGATAAAATAATTCGACATCACAATGAGATGTGAACATTCGATTCACAATCGAAAGGAAAATACAAGGACTTCCCAAGATATGAGGTCACCCATAGCCTTATTGAAGACACGCGTACTTATAAGTGGTAACAAAGTTATAATTAGTTTATTCGATCATTGAGGTGAGTGACCACTTTAAATTAACAAGGTTAATATTCAATTAGCAAAGTATCCTGAGATGTAGGAATTCCATCTACAGCTTTGCATGTTCTTAGTTATGGGACACATCCTTAAGAAGACTTGAGAACCATAGGTAACGGTTTAAAGTTTTAAAGACATACGGTTTAGATTCCCAATATCTTTGGGTATGTTAAAATCCATATTCACGTTGGTCAAGGTATAGAAATAGTTACATGAAACGTTGAGTTCAATAACGTTACATGTTACACGTTGAGCGTTTAAACGTAAGAGTTGAAATGTAGGATGGGTTTAATATTAACAGGAATATTATTTAGGTTAAGAATGAGAAAGTATTTAAACTTTGATGATAAACTAGTTCAAGGATTCAAGGATTTTTAAGATACAAAAGGATGGTTCCATTTGGTAACGCATTACCATTTGGAATCGTTGACACGTCAAGGTAAATTGACTCATTTGCCTTAGAGATTTGTGTATTTTGACCATAGTTTATCACTCATCCCAGAAATCCCCAGGTAGCGTAACGGTTCCCTCAATGAAATTTATACGAATACGCTTGCCTTAGCCCGAAGGCCTTTTGCCAGGAAATCCAGAATACAGGTGTCTATGTGCCACACAAATTTCTTTGGTTTATGAAATCAAAACCTTGATGAGATTTTCACAGATTAGACATAGAGTCTAAGGAATTAAATCCACGATGATAAGTGTAGATTCCACATGTCGTTGAGAATAGGTTTAGGAAGTTCATTTGTCGGGGAGAGTCAAAAGTCAAAGTTAAGTTTAAGGAGTCAAGTAACTAAGTTTTAAGCATACATAAGGCAATCCTATGCTAAGGCATCAAATTGCACAAAAGGCATAGCATTATGTAGCATTTAAACAATATGTAAGCATAAAAGTATAAGGATCTTTCTATGAGGTTCATGCAACTATAGTCTAGGTCACCATTTCTAATAACCTAAATCCCTATAGTTATGGGCTCTGATACCAATCTGTCACACCCCAACCTTGACGGCGGAATAGTCGAGGCGTGAGAGTTACGATTGTTCACAGCCACATAACGCTATTGCCTGAAACATGTTAAAAATAAAAGGTCAACATAAAAATGTTGGTGAGCATTCTACAGTTTTGGATATATAAGTATATAAAGATGGCAATTCAAGTTGTAAATTAGTGAATAAAGTGACTAGGGATGTTATGAACAATGCACAATCAAACCTCGACAATGTTTACAAGTATCAAACGACGTTAATATTCTATTAACGTTAAAAGTATATACGATCAGCTAAGTGTACTTGGATCAACCAAGCAGGCTTGTCTTACCCATAGATCTATGACTTCGCTGGGCTAGCAATAGTTAATGATTGTACATATAATGCCATAACATGGTAACCACAAAAGTTCAACTAACCACAACTCACAAGTAAATTGCCATAAGTTTACAAGTCTCGAATAAGTTTATAAGTGCAATGATATAAGTTAACATGTTTCACCCCAAAGTGTGAAAATAAGAAAAAAAAGGGTATAGAAATACTCACATGAAATAAATAAGATGATGATAAGTTGATGATTGGATAATAAACAACGTTCCAACGAAAATCCTCACAAGGCACCTAAGTATAAATACATTTACAGGATTTAAGTTTAATTATATAGGTTTAATGTTTGGATGAAGACTAGTATTTTAAATAATTTTCTTTTTAAGAAATGCCAAAATAATTGTTATTTGTTAACAATTGAAGATCGTTTATATTTCCTTGAATTATATATATATATATATATATATATATATATATATATTTTATTCAAAGGTGTAAATAAATTATAATAATAATAAAATGTTGTATATATATTTTAAAATAAAAAGTTTTAGAGCTTACTATTTTAAACGAAATTTGGTAACAAGAGGTTCAATAATAATCTACTAATTATTAGTTTCGAATCATATTATTAGAATTTATTCAAACCATCTTTTCTTAAAATGTTTTATAAAATAAACGTTTTTTTAAACTTAAAAAAATATTTCAGAATGTCTTTGAAGGGTTTTTAAAAATTTAGAATGTACAAAAGTAATTTTGATATATTTTAAGAATTTTCAGAAATTTAATTTAGGCTAGAAAATATTAAAAAAACCAAATGGCAGAGGCCCGGTTCGAACCCGGGACCTCCTGCTCATGGTGGCCGCGTTTTACCAGTAAACCAAAGCCTCAGCTGCGGTTTGATTTAGTTTTAAAAATCTTTTAAACATCAATAGCAATCCACCCCTATTTCATATAAACCCTAACTCGATCAACCCCAAAATTGACACTCAATTCGTGTTTGTTACCCAAATTAAGTATAGGGCTTTGCTTCCTTAACAGATTTCGAGTTCAAGGGTGTGATTAATTTACCTTATTCAATTGAAGAAACGGTTTAGTGAAGTCAAAGTATGCCGCGGCTAAGTGAGAATCGATTCGGGGTGCAAACGTTGATGTTAATCAAATTAACTTTACAGGAAGCTTAGAATGGTGATCTAGAAGCAAAACCCTCTATCAATTGCAACCAAAACTGCTCGATATAGGGTTTTCGGGTGGTTGCAGGTCGCGAAACAAGGAGAATTAAGTGGGTTGTTTTTGTGTTTGTTTTTGGTACAATTGAAAGCTGAATTCGATTGGGAATTTATAGAGGATTGTTTAGGTAGATTCAATTTGATTATTAGTAACATTTGAGTGGGTTTTGAGCTGTGATCGCACTCGAGAATTAAAGTGGATCGAGAGTGGATCTATGAGCTGTAATAACATGATTAAAGTGTATTGATTGACTCGAATCTTGCTCACGGATCGATTGGTACCGGTTTTGTGTTTAAAATTTGATTATTTTTCGCGTTTTTGGAGCTCGCCGGAGCTCGGCCGGCGGTGGCCGGAGCGGTGGCCGGGAAATCGGGGTGGGGGCTGGGTTTAAACTAAGTTACATATTTAGTCCCTGCGGTTATCTTTTGTTAATTTATGCACAAAACTTTTCATTTAAGTTTTTAATTTGACCCAAAGGCCCCTATACTTATTTAAATGCACTTTTATAAATTTTAACAACATTATTATTATTATTATTATTATATTATTATATATTATTATTATTATTATTATTATTATTATTTTATTATTATTATTATTATTATTATTATTATTATTATTATTATTATTATTATTATTTATTATATTAGTTTTATAATTGAACTATTATTATTATTGGTTATTATTATTAGTTTTATAATTAAATTATTATTATTATTATTATTATTATTATTATTATTATTATTATTATATAACTTTAAATTATTTCAAAATTACGAGATGTTAGATTTTTTCTTTCCCATCAATGATAAAAATGGAGTAACCAAGGTAGGAGGGTTTTTTTTTAAGAAGATATCCGATCAGATTTGCGGATAGCGAACGGAAAAATATTCGTCTAAGTAGAAGGCTTGAATCTAGTCTTGCCTAGCAGGTCAAGAAGAAAAACGATAAAAACAGCAGGGTAGCACATTTGTGTTTTTTTCTTTTATGGTGGTCAGGAACGGTGTAGTTCTAGAACCCAGGAAGAGATCGGAGTTGTGGATAGGCAAAAAAGAAAAAAAGAGACTTTTATGGTAATTTGTGAGGAAAAGAAGCACAAAAACTGATGGGGACTTGATAGTGTTTAATTTTTTTGTTTATATTTAAGTATGTTGGATGTATTTTAGATGTATATACTCCAAAGGACTTGAAGATGATTAAATACAAAGAATGTGTCTTTGTGATCATTGCATCGATGGTCTTGTTGTAGGGTGAAAACAAGAGACCATGAATTAAGATTTAAGATGTACAAGTGTTACAAGCTATTCAAGATCCGGGTGTAGCAAATCAAGATTAGGAGGGTGAATGAATGTTTAATCTTTATTTAAATAAAAAGATCATTATTAATATTTTGGTTGAGTTTGTATTAAACTAGGAGTGAGTTTGTTTAATTATTGATTATTTAAATGTTGTTTGAATTATATTGGGATAAACATAAGTGTAGTATAAATAAAGTTATAATCGTTGTATTTATTATGGTTTTATTTATAATAATAATCCTATAGTTGAGACGGGTTGTCTTTAAATTCTTGATTGTTATTGTGTAATTGTGTTGATATAGATGATTCTGGACAAACACTTGTTTCAAACTACTTGCAGAACTGCATAAACCATCTAAAAACTTAAGGAAACCAATACGATGTCAATTTACGCCAAATCAATCATAGTCGTCAACAAAACACCTAATAATCAGAAGTATACAACATAAATGCACAAATGTCACTATTTAAACACACATAAGTAGTAGAATTAATTCAAGAAAAGATAAAGGATAAAGATTATACCTTTGATCAAAATATAATGTTGAGAGATTATTGATTGATGTGGGTATGAGCAGATTATGAAGAAATCCCAAAAGAGGAAATTAAAGATGAAGTGCGACTTAGTTTGAATTCTTTATTATGTATCCTTTGGGCTACTTAACAAGCATGGTTTTGGGCCTTTTATTTGGGCTAGTCTAGAAGTAGTATATTAGTGAAACTTCTTTGCGAATTATGGCCCGTAAGTCCAAATCTATATAAGCCCAACTAGAGGTGCACAAACCGGTTTTTTTCCTGGAACCAGTTCGGGTCCGAACCGGATCGGTTTCAGGTCAACGCAATCAAGACCGGTTTTTGACCAAGAACCGGGTCGGGTCAGAACCGGTTTTGGGTGGAAAAAACCCAACCCGGTTGGAACCGGTCCGGCTCGGTTCCTAACCGGTTCGAGTCCAAAAACCGGTTCAAAAAACCGGTATTTTTTAATTTTTAATTCAGTAAATAATATATTAAATTATAAAAAATACACATACCGGTTTTTGGGGCCGGTTCCAAACTGGTTTTGTTGAGCCGGTTCGTAAACCGGTTTTGGTAAAAACCGGTTCCAAACCGGTTTCACCCAAAATAATCCAAACCAGTCCCAAATCGCCGGTTTTTTCCGGGTTGGAACGGTTTGGCCTATTACCGGTTCCAAACCGGTTCGGGTTCGGTCGGATTTCCGGGTGGGGTGGGGGACCCGGTTTCTTGTGCACCTCTAAGCCCAACTACGGATGTGTAGAGAACTAGAGAATTCATTTCCCACGTGTTTCATTTGATTTATAGTTAGTTAGTTAAAGTTTATTAATCTAGTTAGCAATTAGTTAGTTAGCTTTCTCTATATTTCATATTGTATATAATAGTGGACTTGTGTAATTAGTAGATTGCTTAATCAATTTTCTCAATAAAAATCGTCTGGATGCACCTTAAGCTTTGAAGAACTTCACTAAGCCTTGTAATTAGTAGATTGCTTAATCAATTTTCTCAATTACAACTAAGATATGACTCAAATATGATGTGTGTTTAAGACCTAGGCCCTCAAAGGAAGTCGTGCTTCAAGATATCTTAGATATCATCGAACATTGAGGGTAGGTTCACATTGAGGGTAGGTTCACGTGACTAAGTGAGTGACTGAGTGTATGTAAAGTATTAAAGCTCCGTGTATATAAAGCATACAGTTACTATGATATAAAGGCATTCTCATTATGAATTATCTTATGCAAACCATGGATCACATTCACTCTCAAATACACATTCATTTTCGCACAAGTGGGGTTTTTGCCTCCATAAATACCACCATCGTAGATTTCTCATCTCGAACACATCATTGCTTCATTTCAATCTCTAATAACTATATTCCCAATGACGACACTCCAATGCTCATTGGTTGGAGACTGCAAACGATCTATCTTCATAATCTGGTCTAAAGGTGTTCAAAAAACCCGGTTTTGCAACCGGTTCAGGGAAAAAAAAACCGAAACCGTTTGAGGCCCAAACCGGTTTCAAACCGGCCCAACCCGGCGGTTTAGGTTCGGTTTGTAGGTTTCCTCTTCAAACCGGTTTCTAACGCGGTCCGGTTTTAAAACCGGTTCCAAACCGGTTCCCAAACCGGTTTTAAATAATTGTTTAAAATTTTATGTCATTTGAATTGTTTCTATGTTTTATATATTATATATTTCACTTTGATTTTAAATTGTGTACCTAATTTGAAATTATGTACTTTGTTTTTAAAAACAATTATGTTATGTTTCTAATTTTATATTTTTTAGAGTAAATTACCATTTGCATCCCTGTGGTTGGTGATTTTGACCATTTGCATCCCTATAGTTTAAAAATCCCTATATCTACCTGACATATCGTTTTTATCCCTGTTTGCATCCAAAATGCAAACGCCGTTTATCTTTGCCGTCAAGCACCATTTATCCAGGGGTAATTTAGTCAATTGTTCCTAAGCCAAGGCTCACCCTTTGCACCTTCAGCAACTACGTATAACCGCTATAACAAGACCAAATACCTGCAAGATCGACCAATATGCGCAAGCCCATCAGTGGAGAACCCGGAGCACTTATCAAGCTTAAGAACCTGCAGAACATGCCCACGCTCACACCCTAACATCTGAAGATCCTCATCTCTCACAATCATCCTTCTGAAATGCACAGCCTTCAAGCAACTAAACGATCTCGATAGCTCCGCCACCCATGGCGTCGCGACCAATCCTCAGGTATCAAGTTATACCTTGCAGCCCGTGGCTTCCCCTTCAGTTTAACAGACTCAAGAAATGGGAACCTCCGGCGCAGCTGCGGCGGTGTGGCTGTGTAGCATAAGGCTATTGTTACATGCTTTCGGGTTTGAGCTTCGAGCTCATATAACGTCCGGCAGACCAATGAGATGGATTGTCGGTCGTGTGAGTCGTGTATGTAAGCTAATACGCACTTGAATACGACGTCCGACATGCCGTGAACACGGTGGTTGCTGTAGCTTATGCCATTCATGATCGAATTTGAGAAAACAGAAGTGAAAATTGGAACCTCTGGTGGAAATTAAAAGGGGTTTTTGAAGATGAAATCAATGCAAGAAAGGAGATGAGATGCCCAATTTGATTCAGATAGAGAGAGAAACAACAGCCCTAATTCGTTTCAAATCAGATTCAAGATTTTTCTCCTTTATTAAACTCAAGAAACCAGAAGCGAAAACTAAAAGGCGTTTTTGAAGATGAACTCAATCAAAGAAACAATTCAATAAAATCCCCAATTCGATTCAAATCAAGAAAGAAACAAGAACCCTAATTCTTTTCAATTCAGTTTCAAGATTCATGATTGGGTTGCTGTAAACGGAACCATGGATAAAGATTCAGGGACGATTTCACAAACCCAAATGTCAAATCAAGAAAGAAGCACAACCCACTTCAAATCAAGTGGATTCAAGATCAACTTCAAGATTCACGATTGTATTACAAAAAACCCAGATGAACAGAGCGATTCTTGATGAAATTAGATGGTGCTTGACGGCAAAGATTGTGTAACATCTCGTAATTACGGTGTTTAAATCTTTTATAATAATAATAATAATAATAATAATAATAATAATAATAATAATAATATAAAAATAAAATTTTAAGACAAATTATAAGTATGGGGGTTTAATGTCATTTTTGAAACTTGATTTCAAAACTTTTAACATAGAATAATAAACATGAAAAACACCAGGGACCATTTTGTAATTACTGAAATACCCAACCCCACCTCCCTGTTTTTCTCTCCCGATCACGGTGTGTTTGTCGGCCAAAGATCACGCGAAATCAGCCACTACACATTTCAATACTCAAAAGAAATCACGCACTAACAAACCTTGATTCGTTTATAATCCTTTTCTAAATTCAATTTCATTCAAACGAGCAAAACTACCACCCGAACATCATCTTTATCATCGGACCTGCAACGCGATTGAAATCCCATCTCCGGTAAGTTTTAATCGAAATTGATAACGGGCTTTTGTTTGTAATCACCATTCGAAGCTCCCCATAAGTTTAATTTGATTATAATCTTGTTTTAAGCAGCAAACGAGTAACCCACGAGTCGCGATTTGTTCATCAATGGGTTAAACATCAAACGATCACCATAAAGGTAATTGAACACATCTACCTGCTCGGTTTCCATGGGGAACAAAAGCCCCATGATCTTGTTCGTAAACAATCTCGATTTGATGGTCAATTTGGGCAAGGATCGATCTAGGGCACGAAATGATTTGGGGATTTGTTTGGTTTGGTTTAAATGATTTAAATCCTGGGTTATGTTCGATGATCAGGCTTTGGCCTGCTGGTACCCGCGCCCCATGTTATCCAGGAGGTCCCGGGTTCGACCCCGGGCCACCTCTGTTATTTTTAAAATTTTTTTTAAGGTTTTAAAAGCCTCTAAAAATTCTAAAAAAATTCATAAAAATCATAAAAAATATTTTTAAGACATTAAAAATATTTAAACAACTAAATTGTTTTTCTGGAATTTATTTCAATATTTTATCTATATTTAATAAATGTTTTAAATAAATAAAGTTATAAATAATACAAAATTATTTAAATAAAAATGAACTCCTAATAATAATTTAATTTATTGAATTATTATTTGACACAATATTATTCGTAATAATTTCACACAATATTTATTATTGTTTAAATAATGATTAAATATATAAATTTATTATATTTAAATCATTTTAAATAACAATTTCATTTCTTTTAATAAATTAAATAATTAAACATATTAGTTAATTATCACATAATTAATTAATAAGATTAATTATTTATTTTTCCACATTTTCACAATAAATCAAACAGATACGTAAACTAATACGTTTATTTCTAAAATCTAAACATAATCATTTTCAATAAATCTATTTGTTTCAAGACATACAAATTAGATAGAATATTTAAACCACCATTCAAAATCAAAATGGAAACCTTAAAACACTCCCAAACTTTCAAATCATTATTATTCTAACACGAGACACCGTTCCTTAGGTTTAATCGTAAGGAAATCGTTGGTGTCTAACCTATCACGATCAAAATCCAATTTCATCAATCAAGTGAGTATTCATATCCCCTTTTTATATCATTTCCTATTTGGGGGAAATCATGTGATACAATATATTCAATCATGATATTCTATTGTTATTTCATTTTCAATTCAATTCAAGACAGGTTATGTTATTACTTGCAATTATGTGAACATACTGTGATAAACTGGACGACAGTAGAACCCTAATTCAATCAATCAATCAATCCTGGCAACAATGTAGATCTACTGGTTTGGGATAATCCACCCCACATGGCTTACGAGTGGTGATTATACAAACCCACCCCATATGAATAGTCGAGTGGTGATTGTGCCAGAGGCAAGAGTCAATCTATGGTGTATGTGTGGAGTCTATTATATGCAAGTGTCAAGTCAAGGGGTTTCTATTGTGTCGGTTATCTATATGCTTTACTATTGCAATATAAGTCTTAATGTTACCTGGTGAATTGAATTATTCTCAATCAATCAATCAATCTATATGTATACTCAAAACTATGATTACTCACCAGCTAATTCGTTAGCTGACTTTATTTTCTCACATGATTTCAGGTTAAGCAAGCTAGTGGACTTCTACTTGATCATATAAGACCTGGACTTAGTCAAAACAAAATACAATTACTATTTTGACTTTAACTGTTGTATTTGTATCTGTTAAATTCATGTTATCCTGTAATCTGATTTAATATTATTATCACTATTAGACAATCATGAGTTATGAACAATCAATCATTCCCTCGTCCGCTCCGATGATTCCGCCGTCGGTCGGGGTGTGACAGATTGGTATCAGAGCCATGTTATAGGGAATTAGGTTATTAGAAATGGAATGACCTAGACTATAACTAAGTACCTTTACACATGAGTCCTCTCATGTATTTTATATGCATAGATAGGATTATATGTGCTTTACATGTTTATACCTGATTATGTGATTATATATTTATGTGATTCTTCTTATACTATGAATCTATCAATATACACACGAAACTTAACTCATATTCTAAGGCATTGTGTGCCTAATTCAAGTGATTTCAAACTCCAAAACTCGATTGTTATTCATGGTTTTCAAATCTCGTCAAAGTCCGTGTCACACGACCGAGAACATGCAATGCTGGAAGAGTGGGATACCTGTATCTTAAGGTGTTCTGTCTAGGCAAGGTATTTCATACAACTTGATTACCTTACCTGGGAACCCTCGAGATGAGTATTCGCTTATAGGTACGCATGTCCTCGTGCTGGACACAAATACTTTGATAAGTCAACGTATTCGTTTTGGTTTGCGAACCGAACGTTTACACTCCTAACCTCTCATTGTTGTTTTAAACAATCTCATTAACGATTTTATTATTTTGCAAAGTTTTAAAAACCAATTACCCGTTACTCATAAAGGTTTCTTCGTTCCTTATTATACAGCATGTCTTCTCGTCAAAACCGCTCCCGATCTAGAAGCTCTGGCCGCAAGATTGCTGCTATGGTGGCACGGGAAGTTGCTGCGGTTATCCCAACACTGCTCACTCATTTGAACCAAGGCAACAATGCTGTCCAAAACACAACTGCATCAAACACTGTCCAAAACCCAACTGCACCAAACCCTCCCAAAACTTGTACTTATAAGCATTTTAATTCCTGCAATCCTACTAAGTTTAGCGGAGCCGAAGGTGCCACTGGTCTTCTGCAATGGTTCGAGAGTATTGAAAACACGTTTCTTAACAGCGAATGTCCTGAAAATCTCAAAGTTCGATACGCTACCAGTGTTTTCCAGAAGAGAGCTTTGACTTGGTGGAACGGGGAAAAACGAACCCGTGGCACTGATGCTGCCCTGGCATTGACGTGGGCTGAAGTAAAGGAACTCATGACACGAGAATTCTGCCCACGAAATGAAATCAAAAGACTAGAAGCTGAATTCTGGGATTTGGCTCAGGAAAGCGGCGAGAATCTGGCTTACACCAACCGTTTTCACGAGTTGAGTCTTCTGGTTCCTCATCTAGTTACTCCCTCATCTCGAGCTATCGAGAAGTACATAGGTGGTCTCCCTATGCAAATTCAGGATACCGTGTGGGGTAGGAACCCTGCTAACTTGGCAGATGCTATCCGTCTAGCAGCTCAGTTAACCGATAACCATGTCAAGGCCGGTACCTTGACCAGGAAGGGTGACAAGAAGAAAATGGAGAAGTCTTCTACTGAAACAACCAAGGAAGACAAGCCTGAAACTTCCAGGAACCGGAAGAGGAAGGCTAACTCTCAAAACTTTGCTGTAATTACCCCTGCTGTTCCAATCAACCAAGTCACACCGACCTATCAACCAACCATGAATAATCAAGCCCCAACAAAGAAACCTTACACCGGGCCATTTCCACAATGCAACATCTGCAAGTATCATCATCCTACTGGTGCTAAGTGTCGTCAGTGCACCAGTTGTGGTCGTTTTGGCCATACATTCAACATATGCAGGAATGCTGCTAAGGTATTGGTAAATGCGCCAGTCCAACAAAACCCTCCTGCAATTGCTCAAGTTCGTGCATGTTATCAATGCGGTGATCCAACTCATTTCCGTAACCGATGTCCTCAGCTCGTTAATGCCGTACCCGCAGCTCAAGGGCGTGCTTTTAACATCAATGCCCAACAAGCTCAGGCTGCCAATGATGTGGTGAATGGTACGTTCCTAATCGATCATCAATATGCTTCAATTTTATTTGATACCGGTGCTGATAAAAGTTTTGTATCCTTAGAATTTGAACCTTTGCTTGTTAATACCCGAACTAAGTTAAGGAAACCGTTTACAGTAGAATTAGCTGATGGAAAATCCGTCACAATTGATTCTGTCATCCAAAATTGTACCCTTAAACTTAGTGAACACGAATTTCCTGTCGATCTTATACCGATGCCACTTGGAAGTTTTGACGTCATTATAGGCATGGATTGGTTGTCAAAGAACCATGCTGAAGTCGTCTGTTTCGAGAAAATCATCCGGATCCCTCGCGCATCTGGAAGTGTCTTAAATATTTACGGGGAAAAGCTTTCCAAGGGATTAAAACTCATGTCCTGCACCAAAGCTCAAAAGTACCTCCGCAAACATTACGTGGCTTTCTTAGCTCATATCGTGAAGGCAGATGAGAAACCGAAGAAGATTGAAGACATTCCGGTTGTTCGAGAGTTTCCTGAAGTCTTTCCCGATGATTTAACCGGTCTTCCTCCTGTTCGTCAAGTCGAATTTCGTATTGACCTTGTGCCTGGCGCAACTCCAGTAGCAAAATCTCCCTATCGACTTGCACCATCTGAGATGCAAGAGCTTGCTAGTCAACTTCAAGAGCTCTCCGATAAAGGCTTCATTCGACCAAGTTCCTCGCCCTGGGGAGCCCCAGTTTTGTTTGTGAAGAAGAAGGACGGTTCTCTTCGAATGTGCATCGACTACCGGGAGCTTAATAAGCTTACTATCAAAAACCGGTATCCTCTACCCAGGATCGACGATTTATTTGATCAGCTTCAAGGAGCCTCTCATTTTTCCAAAATCGATCTCCGCTCAGGTTATCATCAATTACGAGTGCACGATGATGATATTCCCAAGACAGCTTTTCGCACAAGATATGGCCATTACGAGTTTACAGTAATGCCATTCGGGTTAACCAATGCACCTGCTGTGTTCATGGATTTAATGAACCGCGTGTGTAAACCATATCTGGACAAATTCGTGATCGTTTTCATTGACGACATTCTCATTTATTCAAAATCAAAATCCGATCACGAACATCATCTCCGTTCGATCCTTGAACTTCTGAAACAGGAAAAGCTTTATGCGAAATTCTCAAAGTGTGAATTTTGGCTTAAAGAAGTCCAATTCCTTGGTCACATCGTAAACGACAAAGGTATTCACGTGGATCCTGCAAAGATTGAGGCAGTGAAGAATTGGGTAGAACCCAAAACTCCTACCGAGATTCGTTCATTCCTTGGCTTAGCCGGTTACTACCGTCGCTTTATTCCAAACTTCTCAAAGATCGCTGTGCCTCTCACCGCCTTGACACATAAGGACAAGAGTTTCGTGTGGGGACCAGATCAGGAGAAAGCTTTCCAAACCCTCAAACAGAAGTTGTGTGATGCCCCAGTCTTGACTCTCCCCGATGGGAATGACGATTTCGTTGTCTACTGTGATGCTTCGAAGCAAGGTCTTGGTTGTGTTCTCATGCAACGAGGCAAAGTCATAGCTTATGCCTCAAGACAACTCAAAATTCATGAGAAAAATTACACAACCCATGATCTCGAGCTAGGAGCTGTGGTATTCGCACTCAAAATTTGGAGGCACTATCTTTACGGCACCAAGTGTATTGTATTTACTGATCATAAAAGCCTTCAGCACATATTCAATCAGAAGGAATTAAACATGAGACAACGACGATGGGTTGAATTACTTAATGACTACGATTGTGAAATTCGCTACCATCCAGGAAAGGCGAATGTCGTAGCCGACGCATTAAGTCGAAAGGGCCAGATTATGCTTCAAAGTATTACTATTCAAACCGACCTTCTAACCCGTATACTCGAAGCTCAACACGAATCAGTCACCGAGAGCAATATGTATGAGGAAATGTCATGCGGTGCTGAACTCCAATTGGAAACCAAGTCGGACGGACTATTGTATTTTCTAAATCGACTTTGGATTCCGAATCGCGATAATCTTCGAACAACCATTCTGGATGAGGCTCACAAGGCTCGCTATTCTATTCATCCGGAGCAGATAAGATGTTCATGAATCTTCGGAACCAATATTGGTGGCCCGGCATGAAGAAGGATATAGCCTTGTATGTATCTAAATGCCTCACATGTTCTAAAGTCAAAGCCGAGCATCAACGTCCCTCTGGATTACTCGTACAACCCGAGGTTCCATTATGGAAATGGGAGAGCATATCCATGGATTTCATTACCAAGCTGCCTCGTACCGCTAGTGGTCACGATAGTATCTGGGTTATCATTGATCGATTGACTAAGTCGGCTCATTTCATTCCAATTCGGGAAGATTATCGGGTCGAGAAATTGGCTCGTATTTACATCAATGAAATAGTCAGTCGGCATGGTGTACCCTTAGATATTATCTCTGATCGCGATGGTCGTTTTATCTCTCGTTTCTGGCAAAGTCTTCAATCGTCTTTGGGAACACAACTGAATCTCAGCACAGCCTATCACCCCCAAACCGATGGTCAAACTGAAAGAACGATACAGACCCTCGAGGATATGCTCCGGGCTGTGTCATTGATTTCAGTGGATCATGGGATTCTCATCTTCCGTTAATCGAATTTTCATACAATAACAGTTACCATACCAGCATTCAGATGGCACCATTTGAGGCCTTGTATGGTCGAAAGTGTCGATCTCCCATCTGTTGGTCTGAAGTTGGTGAATCACAGATTACTGGTCCGGAATTGATACAAGAACAACCGACAAAATTCATAAGATCCGTGATAACTTGGTCGCTGCTAGAAATCGTCAAAAGCATTATGCTGACAAAAGACGTAAGCCCATGGAATACAATGTCAGTGATCTCGTACTTCTTAAGGTGTCACCTTGGAAGGGAGTGATTCGCTTTGGAAAGAAAGGGAAGCTAGCACCTCGTTACGTGGGTCCATTCAAAGTGCTAGAGCGAATTGGGAAAGTGGCCTACAAGCTTGAACTACCTCAAGAGCTCAGCAATATACATCCGACGTTTCATGTTTCAAATCTCAAGAAATGTCTTGCCGATGAAAATCTCCACATTTCACTCGACGAAGTCTAGATTGATGAATCTATGCACTTTATTGAGAAACCTGTGGAAATTGTGGATCGGGAAGTCAAACAACTTAAACGTAGTCGAATACCCATTGTCAAACCGCTGGGAATCTAAACGTGACCCGAATTCAACTGAGAACGTAAGGACCAAATGAAATCCCGGTATCCTTATCTTTTCGTTTCAGCCTCCTCGTGAACAAATTTCGGGACGAAATTTCCTAAAGCAGGGGAGACTGTAACATCTCGTAAATTACGGTGTTTAAATCTTTTATAATAATAATAATAATAATAATAATAATAATAATAATAATAATAATAATAATAATAATAATAATAATAAAAATAAATTTTAAGACAAATTATAAGTATGGGGGTTTAATGTCATTTTTGAAACTTGATTTCAAAACTTTTAACATAGAATAATAAACATGAAAACACCAGGGACCATTTTGTAATTACTGAAATACCCAACCCCACCTCCCTGTTTTCTCTCCCGATCACGGTGTGTTTGTCGGCCAAAGATCACGCGAAATCAGCCACTACACATTTCAATACTCAAAAGAAATCACGCACTAACAAACCTTGATTCGTTTATAATCCTTTTCTAAATTCAATTTCATTCAAACGAGCAAAAACTACCACCCGAACATCATCTTCATCATCGGACCTGCAACGCGATTGAAATCCCATCTCCGGTAAGTTTTAATCGAAATTGATAACGGGCTTTTGTTTGTAATCACCATTAGAAGCTCCCCATAAGTTTAATTTGATTATATCTTGTTTTAAGCAGCAAACGAGTAACCCACGAGTCGCGATTTGTTCATCAATGGGTTAAACATCAAACGATCACCATAAAGGTAATTGAACACATCTACCTGCTCGGTTTTCCATGGGGAACAAAAGCCCCATGATCTTGTTCGTAAACAATCTCGATTGATGGTCAATTTGGGCAAGGATCGATCTAGGGCACGAAATGAATTTGGGGATTTGTTTGGTTTGGTTTAAATGATTTAAATCCTGGATTATGTTCGATGATCAGGCTTTGGCCTGCTGGTACCCGCGCCCCATGTTATCCAGGAGGTCCCGGGTTCGACCCCGGGCCACCTCTGTTATTTTTAAACATTTTTTTTAAGGTTTTAAAAGCCTCTAAAATTCTAAAAAAATTCATAAAAATCATAAAAAATATTTTAAGACATTAAAAATATTTAAACAACTAAATTGTTTTTCTGGAATTTATTTCAATATTTTATCTATATTTAATAAATGTTTTAAATAAATAAAGTTATAAATAATACAAAATTATTTAAATAAAAATGAACTCCTAATAATAATTTAATTTATTGAATTATTATTTGACACAATATTATTCGTAATAATTTCACACAATATTTATTATTGTTTAAATAATGATTAAATATATAAATTTATTATATTAAATCATTTTAAATAACAATTTCATTTCTTTTAATAAATTAAATAATTAAACATATTAGTTAATTATCACATAATTAATTAATAAGATTAATTATTTATTTTTCCACATTTTCACAATAAATCTAACAGATACGTAAACTAATACGTTTATTTCTAAATCTAAACATAATCATTTTCAATAAATCTATTTGTTTCAAGACATACAAATTAGATAGAATATTTAAACCACCATTCAAAATCAAAATGGAAACCTTAAAACACTCCCAAACTTTCAAATCATTATTATTCTAACCGAGACACCGTTCCTTAGGTTTAATCGTAAGGAAATCGTTGGTGTCTAACCTATCACGATCAAAATCCAATTTCATCAATCAAGTGAGTATTCATATCCCCTTTTTATATCATTTCCTATTTGGGGGAAATCATGTGATACAATATATTCAATCATGATATTCTATTGTTATTTCATTTTCAATTCAATTCAAGACAGGTTATGTTATTACTTGCAATTATGTGAACATACTGTGATAAACTGGACGACAGTAGAACCCTAATTCAATCAATCAATCAATCCTGGCAACAATGTAGATCTACTGGTTTGGGATAATCCACCCCACATGGCTTACGAGTGGTGATTATACAAACCCACCCCATATGAATAGTCGAGTGGTGATTGTGCCAGAGGCAAGAGTCAATCTATGGTGTATGTGTGGAGTCTATTATATGCAAGTGTCAAGTCAAGGGGTTTCTATTGTGTCGGTTATCTATATGCTTTACTATTGCAATATAAGTCTTAATGTTACCTGGTGAATTGAATTATTCTCAATCAATCAATCAATCTATATGTATACTCAAAACTATGATTACTCACCAGCTAATTCGTTAGCTGACTTTATTTTCTCACATGATTTCAGGTTAAGCAAGCTAGTGGACTTCTACTTGATCATATAAGACCTGGACTTAGTCAAAACAAATACAATTACTATTTGTGACTTTAACTGTTGTATTTGTATCTGTTAATTCATGTTATCCTGTAATCTGATTTTAATATTATTATCACTATTAGACAATCATGAGTTATGAACAATCAATCATTCCCTCGTCCGCTCCGATGATTCCGCCGTCGGTCGGGGTGTGACAGATTGAAGGTTAGATATGGGATTTTTAAACTCCGAGGTTCAAGGTGAGATTAAAGTAGGGAACGAATTGACAAAATTACCCCTGGATGAAATGGTGCTTGACGGCAAAAATAAACGGCGTTTGCATTTGGGTGCAAACGGGGACAAAAACGATATGTCAGGGTAGATATAGGGATTTTTAAACTATAGGGATGCAAATGGTCAAAATCGCCAAACCACAGAGATGCAAATGGTAATTTACTCTATTTTTTAATTTTTACAAATAAAAACATGTAATGTTTCTTATAGTTTTATTAATTTATACAATTAATATGTAACTTTCATCTTATAAGTTTATTAATTTTTACAACTAATTGTTTATTTCATTTATAACGCTTAAAAAACGAATAGGTTTGGGCGCAAACTGGTTTTCAAACCGCCCCAAGCCGGTTTTCAAACCGCCCCAAGCCGGTTTTCAAACCGCCCCAAGCCGGTTTTCAAAACCGCCCCAAGCCGGTTTTCAACCCGCCCCAAGCCGGTTTTCAACCCGCCCCAAGCCGGTTTTCAACCCGCCCCAAGCCGGTTTTCAACCCGCCCCAAGCCGGTTTTCTCAACCCGCCCCAAGCCGGGTTTCAAACCGCCCCAAGCCGGGTTTCAAACCGCCCAAGCAGGGTTTCAAACCGCCCCAAGCCGGTTTTCAAACCGCCCCAAGCCGGTTTTCAAACCGCCCCAAGCCGGTTTTCAAACCGCCCCAAGCCGGTTTTCAAACCGCGGTTTTCAAACCGCCCCAAGCCGGTTTTCAAACCGCCCCAAGCCGGTTTTCAAACCGCCCCAAGCCGGTTTTCAAACCGCCCCAAGCCGGTTTTCAAACCGCCCCAAGCCGGTTTTCAAACCGCCCCAAGCCGGTTTTCAAACCGCCCCAAGCCGGTTTTCAACCCGCCCCATGCCGGTTTTCAACCAGCCCCAAGCCGTTTTCAACCCGCCCCATGCCGGTTTTCAACCCGCCCCATGCCGGTTTTCAACCCGCCCCAAGCCGGTTTTCAACCCGCCCCAAGCCGGTTTTCAACCCGCCCCAAGCCGGTTTTCAACCCGCCCCAAGCCGGTTTTCAACCCGCCCCAAGCCGGTTTTCAACCCGCCCCAAGCCGGTTTTCAACCCGCCCCATGCCGGTTTTCAACCCGCCCCAAGCCGGTTTTCAACCCGCCCCAAGCCGGTTTCAACCCGCCCCAAGCCGGTTTTCAAACCGCCCCAAGCCGGTTTTCAAACCGCCCCAAGCCGGTTTTCAAACCGCCCAAGCCGGTTTTCAAACCGCCCCAAGCCGGTTTTCAACCCGCCCCAAGCCGTTTTCAACCCGCCCCAAGCCGGTTTTCAACCCGCCCCAAGCCGGTTTTCAACCCGCCCCAAGCCGGTTTTCAACCCGCCCCAAGCCGGTTTTCAACCCGCCCAAGCCGGTTTTCAACCCGCCCCAAGCCGGTTTTCAACCCGCCCCAAGCCGGTTTTCAACCCGCCCCAAGCCGGTTATCAAACCGACCCAAGCCGGTTTTCAACCCGACCCAAGCCGGTTTTCAACCCGACCCAAGCCGGTTTTCAAACCGACCCAAGCCGGTTTTCAAACCGACCCAAGCCGGTTTTCAAACCGACCCAAGCCGGTTTTCAAACCGACCCAAGCCGGTTTTCAAACCGACCCAAGCCGGTTTTATAGGTTTGGGTTTTTTTAAGTCCAAACCGGTTTAGAACCCGAACCGGTTTGAAGCCAAACCGGTTTTGACCACGGTTGACTAAACCGGTTCCGGTTTGGACCCCAAACCGGTTTTAGAAAAAACCTGATTTACTAATCTGGTCAAACCACATATGCACCTATAAGGTGTGTTTCAAAAGCATATAATACACCTTCGAGGGTTGAACCTGGTTCAATAGATTTCTTGTTGGGTATTGAATATTCAGTATATCTTCAAAGTCATTCATTCGCTAAATCGGCACAAGATAAATACGTCTAGGGATAACAGTCGTGCTACAGAGGTCAGATGCCTTGTAAAGGTTAGGTGCCCTTTCGCGGCTAATGTTTGCCAAACATGTTCGCATTTGATGGACCTCTATGTGTCGGGTTTCACCTCAAGTTACACCATTTTGTAAGTGTTTAAATCCATAAAGTAAGTAGCTATATGTTATATCAATCCTTAAAGTGTGTATTGTATAGCTTTAAATATATTTATTATATTTATTTGAAAATATCTCAAAAGGGCAAAAGTTATTTTAAGAGTTGTCGTTATTGCACAACTAGAAGAAGACAATACATGCATGGTACATTTCTCTAGTATTAACATACTACTCTTTTCCTGATAATAGAATCCAATGAACATCTCCATTGTCCCAATGGACTTATATATGTCATAAAATTTGAGTGAATCTTTATTATCTTTTAGTTAGCAAGAGTTGTTTATAATAAGTTTGTCTTATTCTATTACAAACAAATTAAGTAACATTAAACTAAGTAATCTAATATTTAAGGATTGGAAACTTGGAGTAAATTCCCTTTGGATTGATGTATTGTTTTTTCGCTTAGCCCTTGCTTTAAGGACTAGCGAGTTTTGTTAATGAAATTTTCCTTTCAAAAAAAAAGTAATCTAATATTTTTATGCTAAAATAATATTTATTAATAATTGTGTGTGTGAAAAGGGGGACAAAAAACCTTGGTATTATAGAGGCGTGGCTTAGGTATGTGAGTCAAAATAGTAACGCACGGTTTGTGTGTTTTCTTCTCGAACTGTTCCATTAGTATCTAGCAATCAAAAGATTTTAGTGCTTTTTATAAAAATATGATAAAATAAATAAAAGATGATACCACCAAAGATACCTTAAGTTTATGTGATTCCTTAGTGAAATCAGTTGAAATCATAATAAATCTTAGATGTTTTATGTAAGCAAGTTATAGTTTGTTCTTTACGGCTTGTTAGTTTAGAAAAAACTAAAATTAAAATTCATGATATAAGATGTGATTTAACTAGTTGTGGTTTACAAATTGGTGAAATTAAACAAACAGTAATCAGTTTCGTTTTGTGGACGGTCTTTTTTTTAATATCGGATTGAACTGTTCGATTTATGTTATGGTTTAAATACCACCTGTAGCCTGTAGGCCGTATTAAACCAGAACAGATTGTTTATTTGATTATACTAGCAAAACCAATAATATGTTAAAACGTTACATAGTTTTAGAAATATTCTCTTCACTTGTGTAAAGTTGTTTTTTTTCTCTTTTGTTAGTCTAAACATAAGGTGTGTCAGCTTTGAAGTGTTGGTATAATAGTAAGCATATGTTTTCCTCTATCTTTTCTGGTGATAGAATTCTCATTCTCATAGTTAATAAAATGAGGAAAACATTTCATGCATGTCTAAAAAGTTGTTTGATAATATTTTAATAGTTTTAAAAGTCTATCCCTAATCTTAATATTAAATGATTAGAAGTAGTATATAAAAAATTACCTCTTAATCATTAAGTATTAAAATTATATTTTAAACCATTAAATGTCTAACCCACCGGTTTTGATAGCTCAATAAGCTCAAACATTTAATCAAACTCTAATTAGTGTTTGGTTGATTTCAATTTTACTTTAAACCGTTTTTAATGCGATTCGCAAATGTTAACCCGTAATGATTTGCGTCATAATTTAAATTAGAAGAATATTAAAACCGAACCGTAAACCAACATAAATGCACTATGATTTGTGAAATCATAATTTTATTAACAAACTAACCATTGTACCAAGCTAAGTTATTAAATCCCACTAAACTATGTTAGTTTTAAATATAAAACACCTACAATAATAATAATAATAATAATAATAATAATATAATCAAAAAATTCACCAAGAAAGAGAAGTACAAGGTGTTCCAGAAGACGAAGAAGAAGAAACACCATTAACACTATTCAAATCCCCACCACCACCACCGTCGTCACCACCGTTATCCACCGTCGCCGGCAGCTTCTTCATCGGCGTCAACGGCGGCGTCACCACCATCGCCACCTTCGCCGACGTTATCTCCTCCTCCCTCTCACCACCACCACCACCACCACCACTGTCGTCATCCGACGACGTCTCCTCCGTCTCCAGCCGCGACGGCGAGCTGTCCGGCGTCTCAAACGGCGTGTTTCCGGCGACCCTTATGCTCTTTCTTCCATCTTCGTCACCGTCGTACACTGGGTTCGAAATGTACACCAAATCTTGAAAATTTTCTTGATTTTCCGGCGACTGTTGTTTTTCTACGTCGTCGCCGGTGACTGAGGGGTAAAGGAGGCTTCTTGGGGCTGTGAGGATGCTTTGTGTGTATAGGTTGGTGAGTGGTGGAGGTGGGGTGGTGGTGGTGGTGGTGGTGTCTACGGTGGTGGTGGTGTTGGCGGTGTTACGGCGGCGTAGGAGGATGGAGCAGTAGAGCTCCGCCAATAGAACGAGGACTAACCCAAGAACCACGGCTAGACAAACCACTAGCACCAGGGTTAACCCCATCATCAAATTGGATGAACCCATCACCATTTTTTTCACAATGTGTGAAAGAATGTGAAAAATGTTGGAGTATTATAAGTTTAGTGGTAAATAGTGGAGATTAGGTTTTTGGCGGGAAGGTGGTGGGGTGGGGTGGGGTGGGGTGGGGTGGGGTGGGGTAGGGTGGGGGGGGTGGGGTGGGGTGGGGTGGGGTGAACTCATGAAGGAATCTTGGAGCTTTCAAGGGAATTGGGATTGTCCAGGCCATTATGTAAAATGGTGGACACATACTTTAGAGTTTAGACAGAAATATTTTTGTTTTCCTTTTTGTTTTAAATAATATTATTTTAATAAAAATAAATTTGAGCTTTTTTATATAACTGTAAAGATTCGTTAGTGGAAAGCTAATCTGATCATTTCAATAGGCTACTAACCAACGGAATCATGTAAAATATAACTTGTGTTGAGGGGGTCACCTTTTAGGATGGAATATTACATGTAGAAAACCAGTATAAGTTTGATTCCATCGTGTGAGCTCTATTAGAAAGATTCAAGCGTTTACGGATGCATTACGTATTTAAATGCTTATTTCAACTAAATTTCTCTAGAGTTGACGTGAACGTCATTGTTTATCATAAAAGATGTAAGAGTTATGATACTCACACGTATTATAATGTACAATGTATCATGAAAAAAACATGATGTATAATTTGTGAATGATAAACTATATATTATTTACACGCATCAGTATCAGGATATAATATCATTTTGTTAGATTAAAAAACCTTTTTGATTATTCTGAATCGATACCAATGCATGTTATGATAACGTGCAATACAAATCATTGTCCGGAGCATTGTTTTTAGGTTATCAACCATCTATGGAATATCAAAATTCCTCTTTGGCTATACTAAATTGATATAAATATTTTTTAAAGAATGCAAATTTTTTAGAAGAAGAAGATGCTCAACTTTATTAGTTATGTGTAAAGGACCTCTAATGTATCAAAAGTACCCTTTTTCTGACCAAGAGGGGCTAAGTGGTCATTGCACTTGCAAGTTATTTTGTCATTTGGTGTCTGAGCCAATAAGACCACCTGAAAAAAGCCTCAAGGGCCAAAGCCAATACAGCCATTTTGGGACCAATTGGAAGGGTTGTACAGTACTACAATTTAATGATATCGAACTCACATTCTATTTATTGTTCCATCACAAGACAATCTTCCTTAATTAAAACATATACAATTTTAAAATTATTATTTATATAATTTTTGATTAGATGAATGTCATAGAGTATAAGTTAAAACTAAGTATTAATCCAAGGGTATGAGGGTAGCCTAAGTAGCAGAGGCACAATCCTTTTAGAAAAAAGATTACGGATTTTAGTACCGGGTATAACGTAAAAGGTATAGTTTAATTATGGAGTTCAATCTAACCGTAAAAAAAACAACCTTAATCCAAGTCAAAGTATGTCATCTTTTAAAAAAACGGAAATCCAATGTAACGATGTATACATTCATTTCATAATGACTCGATAGCCCCATACCATACTCATATGATATGAGAGTTTTTTTTTTTGGTTTGTCACATTAATCATCGTATGAGTAAGTTGATTGGTCATGAAGACTTAATATCGTTTTTTAAATTAAATTTATAAGAAAAAAAATACATTTTCTCTAAAACAAAATCAAACACTTCTACAAACTCCAGTTCTCACTTTCAACTAATAGATGTGGCAACGTGCGTTATGATGATAATGTTGCAGAAAAACTGCAACGCTCAGTTTATAACATACGATAATAGTAGTTAGTAGATCCTCATGATGTAGTTTAATTACATTTAAAGTGGGGAAATAACTTTGTGGGCAAACTTTAAATACTAATAGTTTTGTGATCAATTTGTAAAAATAAAAATAGAATATCATAAGTTTATTAAGGTGGTGCTTGTTTTTTTAAAAGATTTGCGTAGGCTCTTCTATTTGCGTCACGCAGACGTTACCATTTGTAGACTGTTTGTTTTTTTTAATACGTTTCATAAAAAATGTCTGCGTGAGCTTTTATTGGAGCAGATTTGGCCCAACCACTTTTAGGATCTTTTAAGGTGTGTAGAGGGTTAAACACCACCACCACCACCACCCCACCACCCACTGTCCGCCATCACCACCCCACCACCTACTGTCCGCCCCACTATCGCCGTCCACCACCACCATCCACTGTTCACCACCACCACATCCACTGTCCACCTCCACCACCACTCACCATCCACCACTACACCACATCCACCTCCTACACCAACATCCACCTCCTACACCACCATCCACCTACACCACACTCTCCGTCCACCACCACCAATCCTCCACCTCCACCACCACCCTCCACTACCAGCCACCACCACTACCACCACCACCATCCACCTTCCACCACCATCACCACCACCACCACCGTCCGGCACCGCTGTATACCCCCACAAGTTTATTTGAGCAGTCTGCATATGTTAAAAAACCAAACCGTATTCTTATTGCAGATTGCAGAGGTTTGGTCCACCTCTTCTTATACAAATATCTGCAGATGTGGTCCGTGGACTACAGACATTTTACTTCTGAAAAACAAATGCACTTAAAGCTGAGACTATATGAAATTTATTCAATAGAGTAAAATACTATTTTCGTCCCTGAGGTTTGATGAAAATCACGATTTTAGTCCAAATAGTTTATTTATTACACAGACGATCCAATGGCTTCAAATTTTATTTCAATTTCACCCAAACCATTAACTCCGTTAGTGTAATTCTGTTAAGTTAATGTGAATTGACTATAGTACCCTTAGTAAATAAAAATAAAAAATAAAACCCTCATCATCATTTGCCATTATAATTCAACCCTAACCCATATCTCTCTGTTGGAATTTCTCCATAACCTCCATCACCACCACCACCATCACCATCCCTCACCATCACCACCACCACCATCACCATCCCTCACCGCCACCACCATCATTGTTCACTGACACCCACCACCATCGCTAACCGCCACCCACCACCATCATGCTTCCATGTGTCAC
Organism: Flaveria linearis; assembly: GCA_024085815.1. Lineage (NCBI taxonomy): Eukaryota > Viridiplantae > Streptophyta > Magnoliopsida > Asterales > Asteraceae > Flaveria > Flaveria linearis. Next base: position 5,668,998 of record CM044004.1, on the reverse strand, counting down.
ACCCTGACCGACGGCGGAATCATCAGAGCGGACGAGGGAATGATTGATTGTTCATAACACATGATCGTCTTATAGTGAAAATAATATTAAAATCAGATTACATGATAGCATAAGTTTAACAAATACAATTACGACAGTTGAAGTCACAAATAGTAATTGTCTTTTATTTTGACTAAGTCCGGGTCTTAAATGAGCATGTAGAAGTCCACTAACTTGCTTAACCTGAAATCATGTGAAAAGTAACGAGTCAGCTAAAAATTAGCCGGTGAGTAATCATAATTTTGAATATACATATAGATTGATTGATTGATTGAGAATAATCCAATTCACAAGGTAACGTTAAGACTTATATTGCAATAGCAAAGCATATAGATAAACCGACACAATATAAACCCCTTGACTTGACACTAGCATATAATAGACTTGCACACAAACACCATAGATTGACTAATTGCCTCTGGCACAATCACCACTCGTAAGCCATGTGGGTGGGTTATCCAAACCAGTAGATCTACCATTGATACCAGGATTGATTGATTGAATTAGGGTCTTACTGTCGTCCAGTTTATCATAGTATGTTCACATAGTTGCAAGTAATAACATAACATGTCTTGAATTAAATTTAGAATGAAATAACAATAGAATATCATGATTGAATATTGTATCACATGATTTCCCCCAAATAAGAAATGATATAAAAGAGGATATGAATACTCACTTGATTGATGAAATTAGAATTTGGATGTGATAGATTAGACACCAACGATTTCCTTACGAGTAATCTACGGAACGGTGTCTCGAGTTAGAATAATAATAATATGAGAATTGGAATTTGATTAGGGTTTCCATTGGGAATGGGTTTGAATGGTAGTTTAAATTAAATAATTTATTTAGTTTGAATGTCTTGAAATAAATAAACAATTTATTGAAAGTGATTATGTTTAAAATTTAAAATAAATGTATTATTACGCGTAACCGTTTGATTTATTGTTAAAATGTGGTAAAAAATAACTAATTTTGATAATTAATTATATTATTAGTTATTTAAGTGACTTAAAGAAATGAAAATGATTTGGAACGATTTAGATATAAAACTTTTATATCTAATTGAAATAATCATGATTTAAAAAATAATACATAAATATTATTTGAACCAATAATAATTTAGTGATTCTTTTTAACCATTATATAAAAAACCATTTATAAGAAATATAAACTATTTATATTATTTGTTTAAAACAAATAATAATATAAATAAATAAAATGTTAAGATAAATTTCAGAAAATAATTAGATAGTTTTCTAAAAATATTTAATGTTAGTAGAATTATTTTTATAATTTTTAGAAATTTTTTATAATTTTAAAGGCTTGAAAAGGCCTTAAAAAAATAAAAGAGGGTGCCCGAGGTCGAACCCGGGACCTCTTGGTTGTGAGACATGTAACTAACGGTGAACCATGGCTTCCAGCCACGTTAGAAATCAGTTTTTAATTGTTTTAAACCAAATTAACCAAAACCCCAAAATCCATTCGGGCCCTAGTTCGAATCCGGACCAAATTGAACTCAGATTCGATTTCGATAGCATCTGAAATCATGGGGCTTTTGTTCCCCATGAAAAATCGAGTGTGTGGGTGTGTGGAATTTACCCGTATGATGATGTATTGATGTTGAACTCACAAGAACAGGTCGCGACTGTGGCTCTCAATCGATTAATGGGTAAATGTTGATGAAAATCAAATTAAATTGGTAGGAAGCTTCGGATGATGATCTGGAAGCAAAGCCCTTTGCCAAATTAAGTTAAAATCAATCAAAGATGGGGTTTTTATGGAGTTGCAGTCGCGGTTTAAGAGGTTGTTCGAAGGGGATGTTTATGCTTGTTTTAAATGAAATTGAATCCAAAGGAATGTTATAAACGATCCAAAGTTTGTTAGTGCGATGTTACTTTGATTATAAAGTCGTAGTGCGATCTATCGAGGTGTAAAGTTGCCGAAAATGGAAGAGGAAATCGGGGAGGAAACAGGGGTCGAATGGGGGGTGGGGTGGGTGTTTTGCGAAATTACACAATGGTCCCTGAGGTTTCTAACTTTTATCAGTTAAATCTAAAGTTTTGTTTAAGTTATAAATTATTTACAGTTTAACCCCTGTAGTTTGAAAGGTTATTATTTATATAAAAAGGTTATTAATTATAAGCTTTAATACAACTTATATGTTTATTATTATTATTATTATTATTATTATTATTATTATTATTATTATTATTATGATTATTGAAATCATTGGAAATAACATCAACATATTAAATTTAATTGTTTATAAAATTAAATTTTTTTATCGGAAATACGCGATGTTACAGTCTCCCCTGCTTTAGGAAATTTCATCCCGAAATTTTAATCACGAGGAGGCTGAAACAAAAAGATGAGGATACTGGGATTTCATTTGGTCCTCACGTTCCCAGATGAATTCTGAGCCACGTTTAGATTCCCAGCGGACTTTGACAATGGTATCCGACTGCGTTTGAGTTGTTTGACTTCCCGATCCATAATTTCACAGGTTTCTCAATAAAGTGCATAGATTCATCAATCTGGACTTCGTCGAGTGGAATGTGGAGATTTTCATCGGCAAGACATTTCTTGAGGTTGGACACATGAAACGTCGGATGTATATTGCTGAGCTCTTGGGGTAGTTCAAGCTTGTAGGCCACTTTCCCAATTCGCTCGAGCACTTTGAATGGACCCACGTAACGAGGTGCTAGCTTGGTGAATGAAAAGTTAAATAAGTGATTCACGGAAACATGGAGGTTAGGTTTTGTCATATGTAAAGGTAAGACACTTGGACACATACCATGTTAGGTCTTTTCTTTTATGCCAAACCAATGACTACAAGTTACGAAAGTTTATGAACCATTATATCCACATCGCAATGAGGATAATAACGAGTCTTGTTGTTCAAAACCAAGTTATAATTTCAATGATTTTCAAGGTTAAAGATTCAAAAACGATCCAAGAAATGACGCAAACAATAAGATAGGTATTTGTAAACATGTTTTGCAAGATAACAAATTTCCAAGGGTAGATTGCATACGTAATTCATCAAACCCATAAGTATAGTCGAGAACATTCGTATGACTATAAAGACATAATCACAAGTTGATAATATCTTTATTTGACAAAAGGTTGTTTAGGAAGACTACCATCACATAATCAGGTGTTGATGATATCTCTAAATAAAGTTGATAAAGAGAATAAATGGTTCGATGTAGCTAGATCGAGTCAAAACATAAGAATAAAGGAAAAGAAATCGATTCAAGAATTTAAATGCTCCAAGCTTGGAATCAAAATCAACCTATACTATCGGGTCTCTTTCAAGTTCAAAAATCATGCTTTGGCTTGATAGGTCGAACACTAACATTATTTCACCCTTCAAGTTACTACATGCTTCTCATCACTTGTTTACAACCTTGATAAGCTGGAGATCAGAAATGAGAATAGTCATCAAGGTATGGTTTTCACCCCTAACTTGATGGTATACTCTCAAGGTATGACCACTAACTTACCAATCAAAAAGTTTGATCCCAACTCATTGTTGAGGATCCACAGAAATAAAACGAGGTAACTCGCCATTAAGGTAAGGGAAATCACTCCTATCTTACGATAAAGTTTTACAAAAACAAAATATAACAGGATAAACTTCTTCATCAAAATCCAGAATTCACTCCTACTTTGATGAGGTCGTTTCATTTGAACAAATACAATTCATAAGAATGATATTATCATCAAGTATGGAATTCATGCCTATCTTGATGATTGAATTTCATAATAACAAGAAAACAATCGAAGATTGATATTTGTCATCAAGTACGGGTTTCAATCCTATTTTGGTGAGATCATGTCATTTGTGAAATGTAAGTTCCAAAGAGAATAATTGAAGTCAGTCCTCGAGATAAGAAAATCACCCTAATCCAGAGGATGAAATTTCATAAAACACATCATTGGAAACCATTTATTGAAACGAATAAAGAATCATCACCAAAGTAAGGGAATCACCCCTGTTTTGATGAGTTAAAATTATTTAGGAGATACGAGTGTTCTTAGTCATGGGTTGACTTGCAAACTCTTGCACCTCCCACGGTGCAAACGGTTCAAAGTTCGACTTAACAACGAAAGGAAAAGTATCTCAGTTAGAAATTTAGAAATTTTCAAATTACATCAATGCAACAAAAGGGAAATCATGATTATAAGATTTAAGGTCAAAGTTCGAGATAACAGGATTAGTTATGATGGGGTTCAAATCTTGATGATTTAAATCAGGAAGACGAAATCAAGGACAAGAATTATTCAACACCACATCATTGGTCGCTCGAGCTTGTTAGGCATTGATGTTAAAAGCACATCCTTGAGTCATAGGAACCGGGCTGACAAGTTGAGGGCATCGATTGCGAGAATGGTTCGGATCACCACATTGATAGCATGCACGACCCTGGATAATTGCAGGAGGATGTTGGTGGACTGGTGCATTAGTCGGAGCTTTAGCAGCACTCTTGCACACGTTGAATGTATGACCCAAACGACCACAGTTGTGCATTGACGACACTGAATGTTAGCGGGATGGTGATACATGCAGTCGTTACACTGCGGAAAGTGTCAAGCGTATGGCTTTTTCATCAGCGATTGGTTGTTTACTGCTGGTTGATGAGTTGGAGGGACTTGATTAATTGGCACAGTAGGGGTAATTACAGCAAAGTTTTAAGAATTGGCCTTCCTCTTCTTGTTCCTGGAAAGCTCGGGTTGGTCGGTTTTGACGGTTTCGTTAGGAAGTTTATCGGTATTCTTCTTCGACCCTTTCCTGATTAAAGAACCAGCTTTCATATGATTATCGGTTAACTGCGCAGCCAGCCTAATAGCATCTTCTAGTGTCGAAGGATTCCTTCCCAACACCGTATCCTGAATCTGCATGGGTAGTCCACCAATGTATTTCTCGATGGCTCGGGAGGTAGGGGTAGCAAGGTGCGGTACCAAAACGCTCAGTTCGTGGAATCGGTTAGTGTATGCTAGGTTCTCGCCACTGTCTTGAGTTAACTCCCAGAACTCATCTTCCAGTTTCCGGACTTCATTTCTTGAGCAGAACTATTTAGTCATGAGCTCCTTAACTTCAGCCCATGTTAATACTAGACCAGTTTCAGTTCCACGGGTTCGTTTCTCCCCGTTCCACCAAGTAAGTGCGCGTTTCTGGAGAACACTTGTGGCATACCGGACTTTTAGATTTTCAGGGCATTCACTGTTAGGAATGTGTTCTTGATACTCTCAAACCACTGTAAAAGACCAGTGGCTCCTTCGGTCCCGCTAAACTTAGTGGGATTGCAAGAACTGAAGTGCTTGTAAGTACAAGTCTGGGGAGGGTTTGGTGCAGTTGGGTTTTGAACAACATTGTTGCCTTGGTTCAAATGGGTAAGTAGAGTTGGGATGACCGCAGTAACTTCACGTGCTACAATAGCAGCAATCTTACAGCCAGAGTTTCTAGACCGTGAACGGATTTGACGAGAAGACATTCTGGAATATCATTAAGATATTTTATGAGAATTGGGTAATATGAGCTATACAACATGAAAACGACAATCGGGAATTTGGCATAATAACAATGAGATGTTCCGAGTGTAATCGTTTGATTCGTAAATCAAAGCGAGTACGTTGACTAATCAAAGTGTTATGTCCAACACAACCTTATTGAAGACATGCGTACCTATAAGCAGATACTCATCCTGAGGGTTCCCAAGTAAGGTAGACAGATCCATCGGTTGATTTGGATTTATACGAATACCTTGCCTAGACAGAACACCTCGAGATTTAGGCATCTCACTCTTCCAGCATTGCATGTTTCAAGTTGTAAGACACAGACCTTGACGAATTTGAAAACCACGAATAATGATTCAAAGCTCATTTTGAAAACCATTTGATTTAGGCACACGATGCCTTGTATATGATTTAAGATTTGTGTGTGCATGGATAAGAATCAAAGCATAAGAAGAATCACATAAGACATATAATCACATAATCAAGTATAAGCATATAAGGCACATAAAATCCTATCTAAGCATATAAAATACATGAGAGGACTCATGTGTAAGGGTACTTAGTTATAGTCTAGGTCATTCCATTTCTAATGTCACACCCTCAAATTCCGGGTCTGGAATCTATCACGGAGGGGTGAGCAAACAGGATCGAACACATTAGTCACACATGAGATGCAGTTATCTATATGATGAATTTTAGATAACCATTCCATTGATATTCAGAGTAATAAATATTATGCATAGCGGAAATAAAAGATAGATTGTTTCTTAACAATACGTCTAATCATATCTCAAATAATAAGCAATATGTATCTTGAGCTCTTATATGATCCTACGTGTAAGTCCATAAGCTCCTAGTAGATACCTGAGAATACATGTAAAATCAAGTGTCAACACAGGGTTGGTGAGTTCATAGGTAAGTAAAACATAAATGATAAACCATTAATTATCATCAAAGTAGGATTTACTATAAAAGTATGAGTATGAACTACTCACTGGTATCACTTTGTATATGAATAGCCTGTCGGAACCCTTTTATAAGGTGAACCCGCTATCCCACATACTTACTAAGTACAAGCCAACAAATCCTTCACATAGGATTTGCCCATGTATTATAGTTTATTTGTATATGAATAGCCTGTCGGAACCCTTTTATAAGGTGAACTCACTATCCCGTATACTAACTAAGTACAAGCCAACAAAACCTTTAAATAGGGTATGCCCAGTATCATAGTTAATTTTCCCTTTTTCCTTTTTATGTGTATATTATATTAGTTATAATAATTCAAATCAGAGGGCGCGAATCCTCTCTTTACATTTATCCTCATATGGGTTGTAAGTGGAACTATAATGGTAAACTTTACATAGCGCACATCTGCCTTCTCAACCTAGAACAGTCATCCCGAATGACTTATAAGATCTTTGTGCATCTGGTAAGGACCATATGTCCAAACCTTTGTGGGGGTAAGTCACTCCCGATAGTACTATCCAAAAGATCCCTGCTTGTTTATAGTCCAGTATACAGAGAAGGATTTTCATTGTAACCATATGTAATCATAAATGTGATTCAATTATTATTTAACATAATACACAAAAATAATTTAAAATTTCAATTACAACATGTATCTATCCCAAAATATTTAAATGATTAAAAAGGGGAATAGTTAAGTATGAACTCACCTCAGTCCTTGTGTGGTGTTGACAAGCAAGTAAATTCCTCCTAAGGAATTATAATTTACGTAAGCAAATAGATACAAATCCATAACCTAAATAAGTTAGATCTTGAACCTGGTGTTCAATTGATCTAAGGTTTCGTTTTCTGGGATTTGTTACAAACATATAATTAAATCATTTAATGATTTTGTTAATTCGTTAATAACTAAAGATTTGCATTTCATTTGATTAATTTAATAATGATTTTAACATATTATTATGTTCTAAATAAATTTTAGACATTATTTAAATATGTAAGTTTGTATTTAATTTCATAAGATTTTATAATTAAATTTATAAAATCCAATTTGTATTTATCTTATCAAATAAGTAACGTTTACAAGTTTTTATTTATTTATTTATTATCTGAAAATAATTAAATATATTTAGGTAGTCTTTATATTTACTTGATAACTTTTATAATAAAGAAAATTTATAAAAGTTATTTTTTGTAATTTTTAGAAATTTTTATATATTTTTTTATAAAAATTATTAAGGTATTTAAGGAAATAATTTTACAGAAATTCATTAATAGCTTTTAAAAGAAAGAAAGTTTATAAAAATTATTTTTATAATTTTTAGGTATTTTTGTATATTTTTAAAAGCTTGAATAGGCATTAGAAAAAATAAGTGAAGTGCACGGGTTCGAACCCGTGACCTCAAGAAGTGCATGTGGACAGGGAACCGGTGAACCAAAGGCATACAACCGCAAGAGTTGACGGTTTCACTTTCTTTTAAACACAAATCAAATTGCTCGTCCCAACCAAGAACCCTAGGTTCGAATCCCAGCCAAATTGAACCCCAATTCGATTTCAATTGCATCTGAAATCATGGGGCTATTGTTCCCCTTGTAAAAACGAGTGTGTGTGTAGGTTTAATTACCTGTTTCCGTTTGATTTGAAGGTGTATACTATGATGAACAGGTCGCGACCGAAGGGTTGATCAGATTGATATGTTTGTTGTAACACCCGTATTTTTTAAGGGAATAAAAGGACAAAAGAGAAAGAAAAGAATAGAATGAAAGTCAACCCCAAAGTTGAGGGACCAAAGTGTTAAAAATGATAAAAACTTGAAAAGTTGGAGTAAAAGGTGATATGGCCGCCCATAACCCTCTGCACACTCTTTCTTGTTCGGTTTTTAGAGAGAGAAACAACAGAGACTTCGAGCTTTAGAGAGAGAAAGAAGAAGAATTCGAAGTTTGAGGTAAGATTAAGTGTTTTAAGTCGTTTTTGGTCTATCTAGCCTCGGTTGTATGCTCATATGTGTTATTGCATGTTCGGGTTGTGTGTTTCAGCGGGTTGTAGGTGTTAAAAACATCTGAGAAATTCAAGTTTTAGAGTTTGAAGGTTTAAAACAGCAAAGGTGAGTTTCTAGACCCCGGTTTCTACTTGTTTTAAACCTTTTTGGGGCTGAAAATGTATTTTACGATTTTTACTATGATTATGTATGTAAACCCGTATGTATTTTGCATGCCTGATGATGTTTATGAGTTGTTTATGTGAAGTTCATGCTTAGAAAGACCTTGGTAAGCTTAGAACAATTAGGCTTGATGTTTGGGTTTGGAAATTTCATATTAATAAGTTGGACAGAAAGTTGATGAGCCTAAATAGTGCTCATACGCCCAAAAATTTGCCTTAGAAATATTCTAAGTAGGGTCATGAGTCCAAATAGTTCTCATATGCCTAAACAGTACCTAATACGCCTAAGACTCATGAGCCTCAACAGTGCTCATGTGTCTGAAAATAAGTTTAAGTATAAGGTGATGAGCCTAAACAGGGCTCTTACGCCTGAAAAATAGGCTTAAAAGTCTAAGTGTGAGATGATAAGCCTAAACAGTGGCCTTATGAGTCTGAACAGTGATCATATGCCTAGAAAAGTTAGCCGGACGACTAAGTGTAGGGTCATGAGTCCCAACAGTGCTCATGCGTCCGAATAGCCTATACGCCCAAAGTGAAAATATTTCTAAGTGTAGGCTGGTGAGCCTACATAGTGATGGAAAGTCTGAACAGGGCTCATGCGCCCAAACACTTAGAATTTTTACAGAAATGTTTCTGGGAGTTTGTGCCTTAGGGGTTGACCGAGGTTGACTAAGGACTTATAAATGATGATGTTTTATGCATAATATGATTACTACGATTGTTCCATATTATAATTATTGCTACTATTATCATTACTTATAGTATGTAGCTTTACGTGGTATGTTATTATCGTAACGTAAAGTATATTGTAATAATAAAGTGAAAGAGCAATAAAGAAAAGAAGTGGAACATAAATAAAATGTTAATAAGTCTTGCAAGCACATAGGAGGGACACGACCGTGTTGTCGTTAGCTCAACTGTGTTGCGGGTTAGCTACCCATTATGCACACAGGGTCGATCAATTGAGATTGGCATGACCTTTGTAGCGTTTCCTGGGTGATTGGGTCGGCCTTGTACATAGTCCACATAGCCCTTTCGAGGGATACAGTTGAACCCTTCGGGGGGATACCCATAGCCCTTTCGAGGGATACAGTTGACCCTTTCGAGGGATATAGATGGCCCATCACCCGTTTTTCCATCGCGCACATAGTTGGGGCATTGCGCACTGGTCCACATAGATAGTGGAACACAAAGTTAAAAAGTTTACAGACAAGGCATACAGTACAGAGAATGAACAATATTTGTTCACATAGTTAATGCGTGCTCGCATACACAGTACAGAGTTGTATTTTAAAGAAAAGAGTATTTTCATATACTACATATATAAAGTATTTTATTATGTATAAAACTAGAGCTCCCTCAGCAACGCGGACTTTTATACATTTTCAGTTGGCAGGTAATTATTGTTGAGGATGGCACGAGGGCGAAGCTACTCGGCAGGAAAGACTGACATCCATTCTTAACAGGAATCACTGTTGTTTCGTAATGCAGTTAAACTAATCTTTTGTAAACTGACTAAACCAGGGTGTATTGCTTAGCAACAGTGTTATTAATGAAATGAATGGCTTTTGTTTAAATTAATTCCGCTGCATTATTTTATGAAATGTATTCTAGTATGTATCTATAGTGCTGCGAATGACCAACTGTGAGGTGCCCGGGATCGGGGCCTTACAAGTTGGTATCAGAGCCAAAGTTTAAGTGAAATGGGTAAATATTTTCAAAATAAACCTAAACTTAAACTGAAAATGGGACAGAAAGAGGGATGTCAGCCCGAGTAGCTACGTGCCATCAGGTATTTCTTTTCTTAAAGTCAACCAGAATTATGTGCGTGTGCTATATGGCTTATGTGTTCTTAGTAGATTTAGATACTGATGTAGTCAGGATAGGAAATGCTTGGGGTGTGAAAAGTACAGTAAGTGGCTAATCACAACTGGCCACTGTAATTAGGGACTTACTATACTTGACATAAACTGAGCTATTACCTTGAATGACTGTGTTAGTGTTTGAATCTTATAGTGCTTAGGAAATGGCTGGGAAGAGACCTTCTAAAGCTTCTAGAGGTAGAGGTAGACCGCGTATGACCAGGAGCAGTACCAAAGCTGCTGAGACGACCCATGAGAACCCTGAGGTTCCTGACCAGACTGAAGGAAATGAGAATGTCAGCTTGAATGCCTTAGCTAGGGAGGCGATTGCTGATGAGGTACACCAGATCCTGCAGGCAGTTATGCCATCTGTAGTGACTGATGTTATTCGAGCGGTGAGAAACGAGGAGAGAAAGGAGAAGGAGGACAGGAGGGAGTCGACTGGGAAGGAAAGCAAGGGAGGAGAGGAACGACCGGATCCTGAGATAGTAGTATCTGATGAGGAAGAGGATGATGCAGTAGGGTGACGAACAAGGGATGCAGTTACGGGGCATTTCAGAGGTGCAAGCCCCCGACTTTTGATGGTAATGGCGATGCTGCTGCTGCTCACCGCTGGGTGAGGGAGATGAAGGCAGTGCTAGAGATCAGTGAGTGTCGCGAAGATCAAAAGGTGAAGTTTGCGACTCACTCTTTTGCTGACTCGGCATTGTGTTGATGGGACAATATTGTCCAAGCTGAGGGTACTAAAGCCATCGGGAAGATGCGATGGAAGGAACTGAAGCAACTAGTGATGGAGGAGTTCTGTCCTCATAGGGAACTCGACAGGATTGAGAGGGAGTTCCTGCAACTTGAGGCAGGGACCATGACCCATCAACAGTACACCACAATATTTAATGAGATGGCGAGACTGGTGCAGGATCAGGTGACGCCGGTGTCTCGGAAGATCAACCGGTACATTCAGGGACTGCCAGCTGACATTCGTAGGCACCTGATCACTGCTCCACCGAGCACCTTTAGGTCGACAGTGGATTTGGCTAGAAAACTTTATGATGAGAGGGAAGTGATGGTGGTGGAGGCGAAGAAAGCCGGTGGTGCTGACCGGAGTTTGAATGGGAAGCGGTTCGGGCGTGGTGGTTTTACCCCGAATAACAAGAAGATGAAGAGGGATGACCATAGGGTGGGGTCATCAAGCTTAGGACCCAAGAGGTGTGACAGGTATGGGAAGGAGCATGGCGGTGAATGTAGATGGGGGTTAAACGTCTGTTTCAAGTGTGGGAAATCCGGTCATATGGCTAGAGACTGTAAGGCTGCGAGGTGTTTCAACTGCGAGGAAAGTGGCCATATGAGTAGGGATTGCAGGAGGCCGAGGGCTGAGAGTTTCGGGGCAAAGAAGACGACCGGGACTGAAGGGCAGAAGGCGAGTGCCAAACCATGACCAGGGAGGAGGCTAGGACGGACCCCAATGTTGTGTCAGGTACATTTCTAGTAGATCAAACTCTTGCTTCTGTGTTATTTGATTCTGGTGCTAGTAGGAGTTTTATTTCCGCCAATTTCTGTGCTAAACTGCCTCTTAGTAGTAAATACATTGATGAGCCCTTCGACGTAGAGACTGCTATTGGTAAGTCCACTAGGGTTACAAATGTGATAGAGGACTGTGCCATAGAGTTAGAAGGTCATAGGTTTGCTGCTAAGTTACATGTGATGCCCCTAGGTGGATTTGATGTAGTACTAGGGACGGATTGGTTAGCAACCCATGAAGCGAATATCGTATGTCGTAAGAAAATGATTAGACTGATGGCGCCTGACGAAAGTCCGGTGACAATATATGGCGATCGGGTTATGACGATTCCAAAAGTAATTTCGATGGCGGTGGTGGGAAAGTGCATGAGACGTGGATGTAATATCTAGCCTACGTGAAGGATGTGGACACGTCAACACCACAATTGTCCGATGTGCCGGTTGTGTGTGACTTTCCCGATGTATTTCCAGAGGACCTATCAGGTGTGCCACCAGATCGCGAAATCAAATTTCAAATTGACTTGATACCCGATGCCCAACCTGTCGCCAAGGCACCGTACCGATTAGCTCCGAATGAGATGAAGGAGTTAATGGAGCAACTGCAAGAATTGCTCGATAAGGGTTTCATCAGACCGAGTATCTCTCCTTGGGGTGCTACGGTCTTATTCGTGAAAAAGAAGGACGGTAGCATGAGAATGTGTATCGACTACCGTGAGTTGAACAAGTTGACAATAAAGAATCGGTATCCGTTACCGAGGATCGACGACTTGTTCTACCAGCTCCAGGGTGCCAGTTGGTTCTCGAGGATAGATCTTCGATCTGGCTACAATCAGTTGAAAGTGAAGGAGCAGGACATTGCTAAAACAGCTTTTCGTACGCACTATGGTCACTACGAGTTTCTCGTCATGTCTTTTGGGTTGACCAATGCGCCAGCTGCTTTTATGGATTTGATGAATCGAGTGTGTCGGCCAATGTTAGATAAATCAGTGATTGTGTTCATCGATGATATCCTGATTTATTCGAGGAGCGAAGAAGAGCATGCCGGTCACATTCGGGAAGTGTTGGAGACTTTGAGAAAGGAGAAACTGTATGCTAAGTTCTCCAAATGTGCTTTTTGGCTACGCGAGGTGCAATTTCTGGGTCACGTGGTAAATGCAGAGGGAATCAAGGTGGACCCAGCAAACGTTTAGGCTGTGATGCAATAGAGGTCACCAAAGACGCCATCCGAGATTCGTAGCTTCTTGGGATTGGCGGGCTACTACAGGAGATTTATTCATGACTTCTTCAAGATAGCCTCACCTTTGACAAAATTGACCCGCAAGGACGTGAAATTCGTGTGGGGTCGAGAGCAGGAGACTGCCTTTGAGGAGTTGAAGACGAGACTAACACAAGCTCCTGTCTTGACATTGCCCGAAGGAAATGATGACGTAGTGGTTTATTCGGATGCATCTTATTCTGGGCTAGTTTGCGTGTTGATGCAACGTGGAAGGGTAATAGCTTATGCATCTCGACAACTGAAAACCCACGAAGTCAACTATCCCATGCACGATCTAGAACTAGCTGCGGTGGTTTTCGCATTGAAGATTTGGCGGCACTATCTATACGGGGACTAAGTGCACCATCTTCACAGACCACAAAAGCTTGAAGTACTTCTTCGAGCAAAAGGACCTGAACATGAGGCAGAGGCGATGGTTGGAACTCATAAAGGACTATGACTGCGAAATCCATTACCATCCGGGCAAGGCCAACGTGGTGGCAGATGCCCTTAGCCGAAAAGAAAGGCCCAAGCCGATCCGGGTGAAGGCTTATCAGCTGATTATGACCTCTGATGTGATGACACAGATTAAGGAGTTTGATGTCCTAAAAAGTAGTTCAAATAAATGATTAAAAATAACCAACAACTAGACACGAAGTAATACTCTAGACTCTCTACTTCTAAACTACTGACAGGCAAGTGTACCTATCGACTCTAGTAAAGCTAAGTAAGTCCGGATATCGAACCACGGGACTTCTAAGGAAAAACGTAAAATTGACTTGATCTAACTATTGCAATACCAACTAAGAACTAAATCAATGATTAATAGAAGGGGGGGTTGTATGGAAAAATCCAAAGTCTAAAAGTAATAACTAAATTAAAATAGATTAGAATGTGAGAACGGAATAACAGACGATTTCAAGTTGAATAAGAGTACTACCTAGGTAAGATTCCTATACTTGACTAACACTTCTTCTATCGTTAATGGAATGATTTGTGAGAACCGGGATCTTAAGGTTCTAAACTAACGGATGACTTAGAGAATCCTCAACCCTTCTCAAGGATGACAACTAAGAAACCCTAAAGCCCGTTTAACTACCGGTTTAGCTAGATCTCCCTCACAGGTTTTCTAACTTAGTAATAAAACTCCCGAAAAGCAATCTACCTTACAGCACGACTGTCACAACACCCTAAAGTGAAGAGGATAGATCTAAGATGAATAGATAGACTCGATTAACAAGATGTGAAGGACACAATAAACGGGATTTTCTCACGAACACTCTTGAATAGCAATTCAATCACACGAGACCAACCGATAACCTAACAACTTCACAGATTTTAGATTAGTTGAATAATTAGTTTAGTTCAATTCAAGATTACCAATTTAATGGAATACTACGTCTAGCAAACCATCCACAAATCGAGAACACAAAGTACACGATCTAGCATGCAATTATCCTATGAAAGACATTCACCAAATCACATGAAAGCTGGAAATAAATCACAGGAACAGAACTTTATTACTCATATACATCTGATCATTCATATTAAATCATTCGTTTATTACAAAATCACAAGATCAAACCATAAAACCGATAAAATTCATGTTAATCAAGCATAATCATCTCAACCTAGGTAATACAAGAGTTCTAGCCAACAACCATTATCCAAACAGAGACGAAAGAGAAATCAAAAGTACGAAACATGGATAGGGAAAGATTAAACGAAAGAAAACTAAAAACCGAATGATTAACACCCGAGGTTCTTTGATTCTCTTGCTTGGATCTTGTTCTTGGCCTTCCAAATGCTCCAAAATCGTCTCAAAAATCTCTTTTTTTCGCCTCTGCCGTCTGCCTTCTCATTAGGTTTTTTTATAAAACCTTAAATAATGATTTAGGGCAAAATTTCTCGGTTGAGAAATCTTAGCGCGTCGCTAAAATAACCCCCAAAATCTTCGCTACGCGCTAAAAACAAAATAGTCGATTTCTGACGCGGGAATCTTAGCGCGTCTCTCAGATCCTGTCATCATCTTGGCGACGCGCCAAGATAAGGATTTTCAGAAATCTCCCATTTGACCAAGCTTTTTCCGTTCCTTAGCTCGCATGCTTGTTTATTCTTCAAAAATCAACCATTTACGCTCCTTGACCCACAAATACCTGCAAATACACAAATACATAAATAGAAACCAAAAACTAATAAAAACGGGAAATAAAGACTAAAAATATATACAGAAATCGCATGGAATACATATGTGTTTTGCAACACATCAAATATACCCACACTTAAACTTTTTTCGTCCTCGAAAAAAAAAAAACTCTTGCAATGGAATCATAATTGGGAATTCAAGTTGACAATACTTATCTTTTAATGATTTCTTTAGCAACTAACACAACAACTACGATTGCCGGTATTTCTGTCCTCTTAAACCCAACCGCCGACTCATCAGATCCCCTTATGTGTTAAGCTTTAAGTTCCAGTGCATTTTTTTTTTATTTATTAAATCTCTGGGTCTCACACTTAGAAACTACAATCCAACCTAATTCCATCTCATGTGTTTCAAGACACAGGTTAAATCTAATAGATTTTTCCTACCGCTGTACATACAAAAACTTATAGTATCAAGAATTTGACCTACATTTGGAATGATCGATGAATGCATGCTTTGAGCTTTAGTTATTTTAACTGAACCTAACCTAGTGGTGCTTCAATCAGGCTGTTACCCGACGTGTGGCACATAGGCTGCAGCTCTAACAAGTTTAAACATTAAGATCCCGTCCTAGTGGTGTTTCAACCAAGTCGCCATCCCGGAGGGTAACACTTAGGTGGATCTTAATAACTTGATTCAACTCAAATTTTTTTTTTTTTTTTTTTTTTTTTTTTTTTGAAACTATGGATGTATGGGGCGCCACCGTATCTCGGATTTGTTCTCACAAAAAGAGAAGGGTGTGCCAGCTTTGTAAGAAAAAAAATTCTTGATACATATCTGTTTTTGTATTTACAAAGGTATCTATAACACTATATTGACAACTCAGTTATCTTGTCTCCCCTAAGGTGAGAACCCACAAGATTTCGTGATGTTTTTAGTGTTTATTGATTAAACACACTAAGGGACCCTTTCAAAGTCGGCTGGGCCTACCAACACATCCTAAATCGTATGTTGTTGCAACAAGATCGATTTCAAACCAAAATACCCAATTTTATCAATAAGTTTCCATTTGTTGCAAGAAAAATTTAATTCAAGGACTATATTTTTTTTTTCTTTTTTTTTTTTTTTTTTTTTTTTTTTTTGTTTCATAGATCCCATACCCACACTTAAAATGACACATTGTCCTCAATGTGGTTTGAGACGAACTCAAAGAAATTGAAAAGCAAATAAAAGAGGAAAAAAAATAATAATAATAATAAATAATAAAAAAAATAAAAAAAAAATAAGAGATACAAGAAACGAAAGAGAAATGAAACAGACTCCCCTGATAATAAGATGATGTGCACGAGAGTCATGCCCCGGTATTCCAACTGGTAACACACGCTTCAAAAAGTGAGACACAACATGCACCCGATGATAATCTCTAGCAACATAAAAGACAGATAAGAAGCAGGAATATAAAATCATAACAACCACCCAACCGGTTCCCATACAATTTCCCATAATATATAAGTTAATGTACATATAATCATAATAAAAGACAAAATTAAGGGAAAAGTACAAGCATCCAAAATGAACCAGTCGTCAGTTCCACCACTGCTAGCTAACCCTGTATATCCTACGGCTCCTGATTCTCCGGAGCTCTGAAAGCCTCGGGAACTGTCATACCCTGGTGGATCATAAGTGCTCGAATGGCGGAGTCTGTCCTGTCCAATCTATCAAGAATCTGATCCCTCACATCATAAATCTGGTCATGTAAATCCTCAAGTGTGACAGGGATCGGTGGTCTATCCCGTAATGGATGCTGGGGGTGGGGGCGCTCAATGTGGGTGACGACCCTCTGACGTGCTGTGGGCGCCCCCATCTGTATGGCGTCTGCAGCGGCTGTCCCCGGAGGTGGCGGTACCTGTGGACCAAGACGTGTCTCCATCCACCGAATCGGCTCATCGTAAGGAACTAACCCAGCTTTCCTCATCTCCACTAACCCAAATGGTATCGTCTCCGGACCCAATGTCAGCAAATGTCGAGGATACCGATCAAACACTCCTAAACGCTCGGCGATGCGCCCAATGTAGGGCCCCAAATCCAGTCTAGCTGTACCGCCACCCCGCCGTCCTCGATCCATAGATGAGACAAATACTGAAGCTAGGTTAGCCTCGCGACGGCTAACAATGCAATATAAGCAGAACAAATCCACCTGGTTACACTTCTCCCGACCGGACTTTCGTCCGATCAGAGTGCAAGCTAGGATCCTGTGGATATAGCGCAACACTGGATCACGAATAGAAGACTCGAGAATGGTAGAGGTAAAAGGTCCATCGGCGATCGACATCCAAAAATCTCGTAAGACAACATCGGAAACAACCGGCAGATGGCGCTGCCTACCACTCCCTCGCAAAATCTCTCTAAACCCAGGGGAGGCAATCTCCTCATCAGTATAAAACCCAGTCAATCTAGCAAACTCCGGGATTCTCATCTCATAAACTTGACGACCCAATGCAAATGATACGGCGTTCGGCTCATCAAACATCTCAGGCTTGTGCCGCCAAGTAGAATGGAACTCAACTGTCAGCTCTAAGTACTGAGGCCAATCACACGCTATGGCTGCCAACCAACGAGCACCAAACAGCTCCTCAATCCGAGCTCGCTGACCCAACTGATCCAGCAAATCCCAATCTATCCCGTG
This sequence comes from Flaveria linearis, assembly GCA_024085815.1. Classification (NCBI taxonomy): domain Eukaryota; kingdom Viridiplantae; phylum Streptophyta; class Magnoliopsida; order Asterales; family Asteraceae; genus Flaveria; species Flaveria linearis. The sequence goes on along the minus strand of CM044004.1, from coordinate 5,650,836 downwards.
ATGCTGTAGTAACTCCAACTCCACGAACTTGTCACACTCGGCGAACTCGGCAGAATCAAGCTCAAACTGGAGAAGTGTGTGTCGGCGAAGAACCCTGCGCTCGAGAGGTATCGGCTGTGTCTCTGCAGTTGGACGTTCCTCAGCGGCTCGATATCGTATCCTCCTCCTGCGTGACTCAGTGATGGGAATCGGTGCATCTGGGGGATCCCGGTGGCGTGGGACAGGGCCGCGACGGCGCTTTCCCGCCTGGGCACCGCTGGAAGATCCGTCGCCTGACATAGCAGCTTGCAATTGGAACAAAAATCAAAAGAGAAGTTAGTAACATAAGCAACTGAAAGAAAAGCTTGCAATCGTATAGCATTCCATTCGCGATTGCAAGTTTAAAAATGCAAGCATAATAATTTTAATAATTAATTAATTTTTTTTTTTTTTATTTTTATTTTAATATATATTTTCATAAATATTATATAAAAAAAATAAGAAAAATTGAAAAATTCGGGATACCCTGCCTGTGATAAATTATTCCAGAATACGCCCACCCGAATGGAGATTGAGTACGGGTGTACGTATTCTAAACCTGTAAAAAAAACAAGGCAAGATAACCCCACGACCTGTTACCAAAGCAGAAACAAACGCACTAACTTGGCAATTGTCAAACATACCCACACTTAGTTTCAAATTTCCCAGCTTGACATAAAACCCATGATCAAAACTAAAACCACTAGTTAACTATCAAGTCAATACTCGCAAAACTAAGTCAAAGGGGATAACCATCCGGTTCATAATGGTAATATATTTCACGATGGACAAAAGAGCATGTATAACAATTGCAATTTAGTAACCAAACACAACTATCACTTGAACTGAAAGAAATGACTTAAAGCAATTCATAACATCACAAAGAACCAGAACAGGGCAATCATAAACAGAAAAATGAAATCACTAAGAAAGCTTAGAAACATCATGAAGTAAAAACAGAAATTTGTACCTTTTTGATGAAAGAAACACAATAAGAGCAGAGGAACAATCTCAAGCAAAACTGGATTGCAAGTGAAAACGGGAAACCCTTGAATTCTTGGTGTGCTAAAATCACGGTTATGGTGGTGGGGGTTGGATGACGATGGTGATTGGAGGTCGGGGGTCGGGGCGGGGGTGTGGGTGTGGGTGATGGGAATCGGGGGTGTGGGTGTGGGTGATGGGAATCGGTGGTGTGGGTGTGGGTGATGGGAATCGGTGGGCAGCAATGGTGAGTGGAGGTCGGGGGTCGGGATTTTTCTCGGAGGGGAAAAAGGGTGGAGGGTTGGGGAAGAAATGAGGCCGATTTGGTTTTAAAAATGGTTCTGGGAATTTTGGCGCGTCGCCAAATATTCTTCACAGTTTTAGCGTGGCGCCAAGACCATAAATTCACGAAAGTAAAAAAAAATCTGCTGGATTTTGGCGCGTCGCTAAACTGTCTACATAATCTTAGCGTGGCGCCAATATGAAAAATTGCAGAAAGTTTTCCCACGTTTCATGCCTTAGAAAAAATTTCATTCCCAAAATTCTTACCCAGCAATGCCTGGAAAAAAAAAAAACATACCTGGTGTCCTCTAGGTGGTGTTTTCCATCAATCCTCAAACAATAACCTGCAAAGACACTAACAAAACAAAAACAAAGCAAAAACAAATACGAAAAAAAAAATTGACGAAAAACATCCGAAAACTTACAAAAACACGAAATTACACACTTTACAAACTCTACACTTTGGTACTTACCCAAAGACTCTCAGCATACAATCACTCGGGTTTTCGAGAGGGATTTCCTCCCCCTCTATAGGTTCTATTGGTCCTCCAAGATAATGCTTCAACCTATGACCGTTTACTTTCCACGTGTTCCATCAACCTCATTCTCTAACTCAACCGCACCATATGGAAACACCTCTTTCACCGTATAAGGTCCCGTCCATTTGGACTTAAGTTTTCCACCAAACAACTTCAAACGAGAGTTGTAAAGCAAAACCTTGTCGCCTTTCTTGAACTCTTTCATACCTTTCAACCGTCTGTCATGCATCACCTTCGTTTTTCCTTGATGCTCCATGATCTTGCATAAGCCGCATCCCGAAGTTCCTCTAATTCGTGAATTTGAAAGAACCTTTTTCTCGCTGCTTCGGTGAGATCAAGGTTTACCGCCTTAAGAGCCCAAAGTGCACGATGTTCTAGCTCGACTGGGAGATGACACGCCTTACCATATACAATCATGAATGGTGTGGTCCCTAATGGTGTTTTGTAGGCGGTTCTAAACGCCCACAGTGCATCATCTAACTTCTCGGACCAATCCTTTCTACTCTTCCCAACGGTTTTCTCTAAGATTCTCTTCACTCCCCTATTAGCATTCTCAACTTGTCCACTTGTTTGTGGATGATAAGCGGTGGACAAACGATGAGTGACTCCGTAGCGCGCTAAAACTTTCTCCATCAAGGTGTTACAAAAATGCGTACCACGATCACTAATTAGAGCCCTAGGGGTACCAAAACGAGTAAACAACTTTTTCAAAAACTTAATCACAACTCGGGCATCATTAGTAGGAAGAGCTTGAGCCTCCACCCACTTTGAAACATAATCGATGGCCACGAGAATGTACTTATTACCACTAGAAACGGGAAATGGCCCCATGAAATCTATGCCCCATACATCAAAGACTTCAAGAACTTGAATGGGATTTTGAGGCATTTCATTCTTGTAGGAGATGTTTCCCGTGCGTTGACACGCATCACACTTTCTCACAAACTCAAGGCAATCCTTCACCACCGATGGCCAATAAAACCCACAATCAAACACTTTTGGGCGGTGGTGTGATGACCATGATGACCCCCTGTCAAACCCTCATGACAATGCCTAATGATCTCTAAACCTTCCTCAACACTAACACATCTCCTTAACACTCTATCTCCTCCAATCCTAAACAGATAAGGATCGTCCCAAATATACTTACTCGCATCCCTGAAAAACTTCTTCTTCTGTTGGGTGGTCATACCCTCAATCACATTGCCATAAGCGAGGTAATTTGCCAGATCAGCGAACCATGGCATACCTTGCTTTTCTGCTGCTATTAACTCAACCGACTCATGAGGAAACCTATCACCTATCTCTCCTCATGCATCTCCTCTCTACTAGGATCCTCTAAACGAGATAAATGATCGGCCGCTACATTCTCCGCCCCTCTCTTATCCTTAATCTCAATATCAAACTCGGAAAGCAAAAGAACCCAACGAATCAAACGAGGTTTGGCATCCTTCTTGGCGAAAAGAAATCGCAATGCCGAATGGTCGGTGAAAACGGTGGTTTTAGAAAGCACGAGGTAGGAACGAAACTTATCAAAAGCAAATACTACTGCTAGAAGCTCTTTTTCTGTGGTGGTGTAATTCTCTTGAGCATCATTAAGAGTCTTACTAGCATAGTATATCGGATGGAAATGTTTCTCACGCCTTTGTCCTAACACTGCCCCAACAGCATAATCACTAGCATCACACATCAACTCAAAGGGTAAACTCCAATCCGGGGCAACTAAAATAGGAGCACTAACTAACTTCTCCTTCAAGAACTCAAATGCTTTAAGGCACTCATCATCGAAAACGAAAGGAACATCTTTTTCTAGAAGACGGGTCATGGGGCGAGTGATTTTGGAGAAATCCTTAATGAAACGCCTATAGAAACCCGCATGACCAAGAAAACTACGAATAGACTTGACACTAGTGGGTGGTGGAAGTTTACTAATCGTGTCTATCTTCGCTCTATCAACCTCAATCCCCGCACTTGATATCTTATGACCTAAGACAATGCCCTCTCTCACCATGAAGTGACACTTCTCCCAATTAAGCATCAACTTCGTCTCTTCACACTCTTCAACATCCTCTCTAAATTCAACAAACACACATCAAACGAGCTACCATAAACCGAAAAATCATCCATGAAAACCTCCATGGAAGTCTCTATCATATCCTGGAAAATGGCAACCATACAACGCTGGAATGTAGCTGGAGCGTTACACAAACCGAATGGCATACGACGATAAGCATATGTGCCATAGGGGCACGTGAAAGTGGTCTTATCCTGATCCTCCGGTGCAATGGGGATCTGAAAATAACCCGAGAAGCCATCTAAGAAGCAATAGAATTGCTGGCCTGCTAAACGCTCTAGCATTTGATCAATAAACGGGAGTGGAAAGTGATCTTTTCTGGTGGCATCATTGAGTTTCCTATAATCGATGCAAACACGCCAACCAGTGACGGTACGAGAGGGAATAAGCTCATTTTTGGAATTCATCACAACAGTCATCCCCCCTTTTTAGGGACAACCTGGGTCGGGCTCACCCAAGCGGAATCAGAAATCGGATAAATTATACCTGCATCCATCAACTTCATCACCTCTTTCATAACAACCTCTTTCATGTGTGGATTTAAACGTCTCTGCGGCTGTACTACCGGCTTATACTCATCCTCCATGAGTATCCTGTGGGAACAATAAACTGGACTAATACCCTGAATATCGGAAAGACGCCAAGCAATGGCTTGCCTATGCTCCCTCAACACTTCTAACAACCTATTCTTCTCCTCCTCCGTCAATCTAGAAGAGATGATGACGGGTAACGTGGACTCTTCCCTAAGAAAGCATACTCGAGATGGGAGGGTAGGACCTTAAGCTCTAAAGGTGGCGGTGAATCAATCGAAGGAATCCTACTCTCCTGTCTAACCTCATTAATCTCTAAGACCTCGGGTAACAAAGGAATCTCCTCCTCAAACTCATCTAACTCCTCCTCACTATCCTCAACAACTAAATCCGCTCCACAGATGTAATCTAGACACCGATCAACACGCGAGATGAAAGAATTTATGAAGTAAACGGAATGACACGGATCACTAAAATCATCATCACTACCCGGATGTCGCATGGATTTAACTATCTCAAACGTGACATTCTCCTCCCCTACTCTCAACGTAATTTTACCATCAAACACATCAATCACCGCCTTAGCGGTGCGCAAGAACGGACGCCCTAAAATGAGTGGAACGGTATCATCGGCTTCCATATCAAGAATCACGAAATCAACGGGGAACACGAACTTATCGACCTTCACTAAAAGATTTTCAACTATGCCTCGAGGATATTTGACTGACCGATCAGCAAGCGAGAGTGTCATGCGCGTTGGAGTCAGATCGCCTAGGCCTAGCTTTTCATAAATCGAATATGGCATCAAATTGATGCTAGCACCTAAATCTGCCAACGCGCGACTCTGAGTATCACTACCAAACAAACATGGGATCGTGAAGACTCCAGGATCTGTTAATTTTTCCGGTAGCTTATTCAGAATCACCGCAGAACACCCTCCAGTCAGTGGAACATTGGACAACTCACCTAACTTACTCTTACGCTTGAGTAGATCTTTCAAGAATTTCGCGTATTTGGGCATGTGCTGAAGAGCCTCGATAAACGGAAGATTAACTTTCAATTGTTTGAAGATATCAAGGAAATGCCCATACTCCTTCGCATACTTCTGATGGGCCAAACGAGCGGGATATGGAAGACGGGAATGATCTATGACAGGGTCGGGCCTAACCTCAACAGGCTTCCTAACTACCGGCCTATCTACTGAAGACTCACTGTTTGGTGCTGTACTTGCTGGGACTAGCCTAGGTTGCACCCTCACAGGAGCTTCTACCTCTATCTCCTCATCCACCGGTTCATCCTCCTCTACCGGTGGTCTAACTACTTCACCTCCTTTACCACTACGGGTTGTGACTGCCTTGAGCTGAGCATTCGGATTGGGTTGGGTTTTTCCTGAAAACTGTCCTTGAGGCCTCTCATCTAAACGCCTAGCAATGTCACCTACCGAACGCTGAAGATCTAGAAAAGCAGACTGCTGGTTCTTAAGGAGAAGGTCATGCTCTGCTAAGGTTTTTGGGTAGTAGCATCCTTAGCAACTAACTGGGTCAACAGCTCTTCTATCCTACTCATGTTTCCACCATTATTCGGTGGTGGGTTACTACTTGATCCTCCACTAGAAGACTGACCCTGCCCCTGGGCTGGATTAGGATTTGGGTTTGCATGGAACCCAGGGGGATTACCCGAAGATCTCCAACCATTGTTTCTCCAACCTGAATTGTAGGGATTATTAAACGGATTAATGGGGGGTCGATTTGGGCCTCCTATATAATCTACCTGTTCTTTCTCTATCAAAGGACACTCATTGGTGGCATGTCCTCCCCTACACAACTCACACCTGTTAACTCTCAGCTTTAAATCCTTCACCTCACTCACTAAACTCTCGAGAACAGCGGTCACACCGGAATCCAGAGTAACCTGGTTCACTCCCTTAGGGAACTGACCGGTGGCAAGAGTTGATTTCTTTCGACCTGACCGTTGTTCATACTCAGCTTGTGCGAAACTCTCAAACATTTCCCTACACTCATTAACATCTTTCTTACCCATCAAGTGCCCACCCGCAGAAGTGTCAAACCGAGAGCGAATCTCATAAGTAAGGCCATTGTAGAATTTCTCTACAAGTGCCCAATCAGAGAGGCCATGCTGGGAGCAACGACTAAGAAGGTTTTGAAAACGCTCCCATGCACGGTAGTATTCCTCATCGGGTTCCATTCTGAATGAATGGATTTCATCCCGAAGTCTAGAAGCCTTGGCCGGCGGGAAGTACTTATTCAGAAAACTTTGCCTAAGAGCCGGCCAAGTGGTGAATGTACCTGCAGGGTGAGATTCAAGCCATGTAGCAGCACGATCTGTGATCGAGAAAGGGAAAAGTTGGAGGAAAATAGCATCCTCAGTTGCACCTTGCAGTTTGAAGGTGCGGCAGATACGCTCAAGACGGCCTATGTGAGCCGGAGCATCCTCATCATCACGACCATGGAACTGGCAATTGTTAGCAATCGCGGTCATAACATATGAGGGAATCTGCCAGGAGTTTTCATTGACAATGTTAGGAATGGTGATGGGATTGTTGACTCCAGTGAAGCCTTGGGTGGCTTGTTGGTGGACAGTGCGATGTTCAGCCATTGGTGTAGGAGTAACAGTGGGTTTTGGACTAGGAAATGGAGATGTAGGTGGTGTGGAGGGATCAGAGACGGACAAGCTTGAAAAGGAAGTTCGGACTTTTCTGTGAGATCCTCAAATCCAAACTTCTCTGAAATCAGATGCTCTGGTGGCGGTCCTTGTGAACGCAAATGTGGCATAAACTGCAAGGACACAAAAACACAGATGTAAGCAAGTGAAAGACAAAATAACTAAACAATTTAAAGCAAAATAAAAGACACTACAACTCGAAATAAAACACTTAGCACAGATATAGCAAATAAGTTCAAACAAAGTAAATAAAACGCAATCGCCTAAGAAGTCCCCGGCAACGGCGCCAAAAACTTGATGTCCTAAAAGTAGTTCAAATAAATGATTAAAAATAACCAACAACTAGACACGAAGTAATACTCTAGACTCTCTACTTCTAAACTACTGACAGGCAAGTGTACCTATCGACTCTAGTAAAGCTAAGTAAGTCCGGATATCGAACCACGGGACTTCTAAGGAAAAACGTAAAATTGACTTGATCTAACTATTGCAATACCGACTAAGAACTAAATCAATGATTAATAGAAGGGGGGGGTTGTATGGAAAAATCCAAAGTCTAAAAGTAATAACTAAATTAAAATAGATTAGAATGTGAGAACGGAATAACAGACGATTTCAAGTTGAATAAGAGTACTACCTAGGTAAGATTCCTATACTTGACTAACACTTCTTCTATCGTTAATGGAATGATTTGTGAGAACCGGGATCTTAAGGTTCTAAACTAACGGATGACTTAGAGAATCCTCAACCCTTCTCAAGGATGACAACTAAGAAACCCTAAAGCCCGTTTAACTACCGGTTTAGCTAGATCTCCCTCACAGGTTTTCTAACTTAGTAATAAAACTCCCGAAAAGCAATCTACCTTACGGCACGACTGTCACAACACCCTAAAGTGAAGAGGATAGATCTAAGATGAATAGATAGACTCGATTAACAAGATGTGAAGGACACAATAAACGGGATTTTCTCACGAACACTCTCGAATAGCAATTCAATCACACGAGACCAACCGATAACCTAACAACTTCACAGATTTTAGATTAGTTGAATAATTAGTTTAGTTCAATTCAAGATTACCAATTTAATGGAATACTACGTCTAGCAAACCATCCACAAATCGAGAACACAAAGTACACGATCTAGCATGCAATTATCCTATGAAAGACATTCACCAAATCACATGAAAGCTGGAAATAAATCACAAGAACAGAACTTTATTACTCATATACATCTGATCATTCATATTAAATCATTCGTTTATTACAAAATCACAAGATCAAACCATAAAACCGATAAAATTCATGTTAATCAAGCATAATCATCTCAACCTAGGTAATACAAGAGTTCTAGCCAACAACCATTATCCAAACAGAGACGAAAGAGAAATCAAAAGTACGAAACATGGATAGGGAAAGATTAAACGAAAGAAAACTAAAAACCGAATGATTAACACCCGAGGTTCTTTGATTCTCTTGCTTGGATCTTGTTCTTGGCCTTCCAAATGCTCCAAAATCGTCTCAAAAATCTCTTTTTTCGCCTCTGCCGTCTGCCTTCTCATTAGGTTTTTTTATAAAACCTTAAATAATGATTTAGGGCAAAATTTCTCGGTTGAGAAATCTTAGCGCGTCGCTAAAATAACCCCAAAATCTTCGCTACGCGCTAAAAACAAAATAGTCGATTTCTGACGCGGGAATCTTAGCGCGTCTCTCAGATCCTGTCATCATCTTGGCGACGCGCCAAGATAAGGATTTTCAGAAATCTCCCATTTGACCAAGCTTTTCCGTTCCTTAGCTCGCATGCTTGTTTATTCTTCAAAAATCAACCATTTACGCTCCTTGACCCACAAATACCTGCAAATACACAAATACATAAATAGAAACCAAAAACTAATAAAAACGGGAAATAAAGACTAAAAATATATACAGAAATCGCATGGAATACATATGTGTTTTGCAACACATCAGAGTTCCAAGACGAGGCTTTGAAAGAAGATCGTCTTAACTCCGAAAGGATGAGAGGTCTAGTCACGGAATTGGGCGAGAACACTCTTGGTGTTAAGACCCGATTCGGGAGGATGTGAATTCCTCGATACGGGGATCTACGTGGGAAGATTATGGACGAAGCCCATAAGACTCGATACTCCATTCATCCCGGTGCTACCAAGATGTATCATGATATGAAGAAAGATTACTAATGGTCGGGTATGAACGCGACGTAGTGGAGTACGTGAGTAAGTGCCTTACTTGTCTCCAAGTGAGGCGGAACACCAGAAACCATACTGGAAGATCCAACCGTTGGATATACCCGAATGGAAGTGGGAGCATATTACCATGGACTTCATTACTAAGCTACCTCGCACATCGAGGGGATGCGATACTATTTGGGTGATTGTCGACCGACTAACAAAGAGTGCCCACTTCCTACCGATCCACGAGATGTATCATCCGAAAGGTTGGCGGATCTGTTCATCAAGGAAATCATAGCTCGTGATGGTGTGCCGGTGTCTATCGTGTCGGATCGTGACACCCGGTTTACGTCGAAGTTTTGGAGAAGATTCTATGATGCAATGGGAACGAGGCTACACATTAGTACAGCCTATCATCTCAGATGGACGGGCAGTCTGAGAGGACGATACAGACGCTCCAGGATATGCTTCCAGCATGCGTGATCGATTTTGGAGGGAGTTGGGATGATCACTTACCGTTAGCAGAATTCTCGTACAATAATAATTATCATGCCAGTATTGGTATGCCACCCTACGGATGCTATATGGTAGGAGGTGTAGGACGTCCGTATGTTGGGGAGACATTGGGCGGAAAGAGTTAGGAGGTATTGAGGTGATCGAAGCTACGACTGAGAAGTTGGAAAAGATCAAAGCCTTCATGAAGGCGGCGAAAGATAGACAAAAGTCGTATGCTGACAAGAGGCGAAGACCAATAGAGTTCAAGGTGGAGACTGAGTCATGTTGAAGGTCTCACCTTGGAAAGGGATTATCCGATTCAGGAAACGAGGTAAGCTAAGCCCGAGATATATAGGACCTTTCCGAATCATCACACGAGTAGGAGAGGTAGCCTATCGACTTGAAATGCCAGATGAGTTAAGTGGAATTCATCCCACATTCCATGTATCTCATCTGAGAAAGTGCTTAGCTGATGAGGATATGATTGTACCACTGGAGGACATTGAAGTAGACGAACGGTCAATTACGTGGATCAACCGTGGCAATCATTGATCGTAAAGAAAAGAAGTTAAGGAATAAAGTGGTTCCTCTTGTGCGTGTACAGTGGAAGCATAGGAAGGGATCCGAATCCACATGGGAGACTAAGGAATAGATGAGGTAGCATTATCCTCATCTATTTGAGGAATAACAGGTTTCGGGGACGAAACCTATATAAGGGGGGTGGACTTGTAACACCTGTATTTTGAAGGGAATAAAAGGACAAAAGAGAAAGAAAAAGAATAGAATGAAAGTCAACCCCAAAGTTGAGGGACCAAAAGTGTTAAAAATGATAAAAACTTGAAAAGTTGGTGTAAAAGGTGATATGGCCGCCTATAACCCTCTGCACACTCTTTCTTATTCGGTTTTTAGAGAGAGAAACAGCAGAGACTTCGAGCTTTAGAGAGAGAAAGAAGAAGAATTCGAAGTTTGAGGTAAGATTAAGTGTTTTAAGTCGTTTTTGGTCTATCTAGCCTCAGTTGTATGCTCATATGTGTTATTGCATGTTCGGGTTGTGTGTTTCAGCGGGTTGTAGGTTTTAAAAACATCTGAGAAATTCAAGTTTTAGAGTTTGAAGGTTTAAAACAGCAAAGGTGAGTTTCTAGACCCCGGTTTCTACTTGTTTTAAACCTTTTTGGGGCTGAAAATGTATTTTACGATTTTTACTATGATTATGTATGTAAACTCGTATGTATTTTGCATGCCTGATGATGTTTATGAGTTGTTTATGTGAAGTTCATGCTTAGAAAGACCTTGGTAAGCTTAGAACAATTAGGCTTGATGTTTGGGTTTGGAAATTTCATAGTAATAAGTTGGACAGAAAGTTGATGAGCCTAAATAGTGCTCATACGCCCAAAAATTTGCCTTAGAAATGTTCTAAGTAGGGTCATGAGTCCAAATAGTTCTCATATGCCTAAACAGTACCTAATACGCCTAAGACTCATGAGCCTCAACAGTGCTCATGTGTCCGAAAATAAGTTTAAGTATAAGGTGATGAGCCCAAACAGGGCTCTTACGCCTGAAAAATAGGCTTAAAAGTCTAAGTGTGAGATGATAAGCCTAAACAGTGGCCTTATGAGTCTGAACAGTGATCATATGCCTAGAAAAGTTAGCCGGACGACTAAGTGTAGGGTCATGAGTCCCAACAGTGCTCATGCGTCCGAATAGCTTATACGCCCAAAGTGAAAATATTTCTAAGTGTAAGCTGGTGAGCCTACATAGTGATGGAAAGTCTGAATAGGGCTCATGCGCCCAAACACTTAGAATTTTTACAGAAATGTTTCTGGGAGTTTGTGCCTTCGGGGTTGACCGAGGTTGACTAAGGACTTATAAATGATGGTGTTTTATGCATAATATGATTACTACGATTGTTCCATATTATAATTATTGCTACTATTATTATTACTTATAGTATGTGGCTTTATGTGGTATGTTATTATCGTAACGTAAAGTATATTGTAATAATAAAGTGAAAGAGCAATAAAGAAAAGAAGTGGAACATAAATAAAATGTTAATGTCTTGCAAGCACATAGGAGGGACACGACCGTGTTGTCGTTAGCTCAACTATGTTGCGGGTTAGCTACCCATTATGCACACAGGGTCGATTAATTGAGATTGGCAGGACCTTTGTAGCGTGTCCTGGTTGATTGGGTCGGCCTTGTACATAGTCCACATAGCCCTTTCGAGGGATACAGTTGAACCTTCGGGTGGATACCCATAGCCCTTTCGAGGGATACAGTTGAACCTTCGGGGGGATACCCATAGCCCTTTCGAGGGATACAGTTGACCCTTTCGAGGGATATAGATGGCCCATCACCTGTTTTTCCATCGCGCACATAGTTGGGGCATTGCGCACTAGTCCACATAGACAGTGGAACATAAAGTTAAAAAGTTTACAGACAAGGCATATAGTACAGAGAACGAACAATATTGTTCACATAGTTAATGTGTGCTCTCATACACAATACAGAGTTGTATTTTACAGAAAAGAGTATTTTCATATACTACACATATAAAGTATTTTATTATGTATAAAACTAGAGCTCACTCAGCAACGCTGACTTTTATACATTTTCAGTTGGCAGGTAATTATTGCTGAGGATGGCACGAGGGCGAAGCTACTCGGCAGGGAAAGACTGACATCCATTCTTAACAGGAATCACTGTTGTTTCGTCATGCAGTTAAACTAATCTTTTGTAAACTTACTAAACCAGGGTGTATTGCTTAGCAACAGTGTTATTAATGAAATGAATGGCTTTTGTTTAAATTAATTCCGCTGTATTATTTTATGAAATATATACTAGTATGTATCTATAGTGCTGTGAATGACCAACTGTGAGGTGCCCGGGATCGGGGCCTTACATTTGTGTGTTTTCAGATCGAATTGAGTTTGGTAGTTGTTTATGAGTAGTTAACCGATCCTTTATATTCGATTATTTAGATTATAATAGTGTTTATGCGCTCGATTGTGGCTGAAAAAAGGGGCCGAAAGTAGGTTCGGTGGGTAGATCGCACTACTCGGTTCAATTATTCAAATTTCAGTGGGGCAAACATTCGAATCTTGCACGCGGGTTTGTCGGTAGTGGTCTTTTGAGCTGGATTCGACTAAATTTGTGTATTTGGCTTCGCCGGAGTTGGTGCTGGAGGTGAAGGGTCGACGGGCGGGGGTTTGGGATGTTTAAAGAAATTACACAAATAGTCCCTCAACTTTCAAGTTCTATTATTTTAAGTGAAAACTTTATGTTTAAAGTTTCTAAATTGTCACAAATACCCCCTGGACTTTTTAAATCCAATTTATTTTTAAAATTTGTTTATTTTCTTAATAATCTTTACAAATTACAAATAACAATATTATCATTATTATTATTATTTTATTATTACTATTATTATTTACATTATTATTATTAATATTATTATTATAATTCTTGAAATTTACATCAACGTATTTAAACTTAATTGTTTATAAAATTAACTTTTAATAAAAATTTGAGATGTTACAGTTTAAACCCGATAATTCAATTAAAGGTAACGAAATTTTCCGGGTTGTCACATCTAATAACCTAATTCCCTATAACCATGGCTCTGATACCGATCTGTCACACCCTGATCGACGGCGGAATCATCGGAGCGGACGAGGGAATGATTAATTGTTCATAACACACGATCGTCTAATAGTGAAAATAATATTAAAATCAGATTACATGATAGCATAGTTTAACAAATACAATTACGACAGTTGAAGTCACAAATAGTAATTGTCTTTTATTTTGACTAAGTACGGGTCTTAAATGAGCATGTAGAAGTCCTCTAACTTGCTTAACCTGAAATCATATGAAAAGTAACGAGTCAGCTAAAATTAGCCGGTGAGTAATCACAGTTTTGAATATACATATAGATTGATTGATTGATTGAGAATAATCCAATTCACAAGGTAACGTTAAGACTTATATTGCAAAAGCGAAGCATATAGATAAACCGACACAATATAAACCCCTTGACTTGACACTTGCATATAATAGACTTGCACACAAACACCATAGATTGACTAATTGCCTCTGGCACAATCACCACTCGTAAGCCATGTGGGGTGGGTTATCCAAACCAGTAGATCTACCATTGATACTAGGATTGATTGATTGAATTAGGGTCTTACTGTCGTCCAGTTTATCATAGTATGTTCACATAGTTGCAAGTAATAACATAACCTGTCTTGAATTAAATTTAGAATGAAATAACAATAGAATATCATGATTGAATATTGTATCACATGATTTCCCCAAATAAGAAATGATATAAAAAGGGATATGAATACTCACTTGATTGATGAAATTAGAATTTAGATGTGATAGATTAGACACCAACGATTTCCTTACGAGTAATCTACGGAACGGGTCTCGAGTTAGAATAATAATAATATGAGAATTGGAATTTGATTAGGGTTTCCATTGGGATTGGGTTTGAATGGTAGTTTAAATTAAATAATTTATTTAGTTTGAATGTCTTGAAAAAAATTAACGAATTTATTGAAAGTGATTATGTTTAAAATTTAAAATAAATGTATTATTACGCGTAACCGTTTGATTTATTGTTAAAATGTGGGAAAAACAAATAACTAATTTTGATAATTAATTAACATTATTTAATTATTTAAGTGACTTAAAGAAATGAAAATGATTTGGAACGATTTAGATATAAAACTTTTATATCTAATTGAAATAATCATGATTTAAACAATAATACATAAATATTATTTGAACCAATAATAATTTAGTGGTTCTTTTTAACCATTATATAAAAAAATCCATTTTATAAGAAATATAAACTATTTATATTATTTGTTTAAAACAAATAATAACATAAATAAATAAAATGTTAAGATAAATTTCAGAAAATAATTAGATAGTTTCTAAAAATATTTAATGTTAGTAGAAATATTTTTATAATTTGTAGAACTTTTTTATATTTTTAAAGGCTTGAAAAGGCCTTAAAAAATAAAAGAGGGTGCTCGGGGTCGAACCCGGGGCCTCTTGGTTGTGAGACATGTAACTAACCGGTGAACCATGGCTTCCAGCAGCGTTAGAAATCAGTTTTTAATTGTTTTAAACCAAATTAACCAAAACCCCAAAATCCATTCGGGCCCTAGTTCGAATCCGGACCAAATTGAACTCAGATTCAATTTCGATGGCATCTGAAATCATTTGGCTTTTGTTCCCCATGAAAAATCGAGTGTGTGGGTGTGTGGAATTTACCCGTATGATGATGAATTGATGTTGAACTCAACAAGAAAAGGTCACGACTGTGGCTCTCAATCGATTAATTGGTAAATGTTGATGAAAATCAAATTAAATTGGTAGGAAGCTTCGGATGATGATCTGGAAGCAAAGCCCTTTGCCAAATTAAGTTAAAATCAATCGAAGATGGGGTTTTTATGGAGTTGCAGGTCGCAGTTTAAGAGGTTGTTCGAAGGGGATGTTTATGCTTGTTTTAAATGAAATTGAATCCAAAGGAATGTTATAAACGATCCGAAGTTTGTTAGTGTGATGTTACTTTGATTATAAAAGTCCGTAGTGCGATCTATCGAGGTGTAAAGTTGCCAAAATGGAAGAGGGAATCGGGAGGAAACAGGGGTCGAATGGGGGGTGGGGTTGGGTGTTTTGTGAAATTAGACAATAGTCCCTGAGGTTTCTAACTTTTATCATTAAATCTAAAGTTTTGTTTAAGTTATAAATTATTTACAGTTTAACCCCTGTAATTTGAAAGGTTATTATTTTATGTAAAAAGGTTATTAATTATAAGCTTTAATACAACTTATATGTTTATTATTATTATTATTATTATTATTATTATTATTATTATATTATTATTATTATTGAAATTATTGGAATTAACATCAACATATTAAATTTAATTGTTTACAAATTAATTTTTTTATCGGAAATACGCGATGTTACACCGTGACCATCTTTATCATGCTTCCAACACTAGTATCAAGAATCTAGCAAAAAAATATTGATTTTGGGTGATGGATCTGTTTAATCAAGTATCACCATTATCATCTATCTCATTACAGTTCATCTTCATCTCTTTTTCTCTTTTTGATTTCAGATCTATAAAGATATACAGGTTATAAGAGTGGTGGGTGATTGTGGTGGTGGTGAGTGACGGTGGTTCTACCCTATCTGTCTCCGATTTCAACTTATAGATCTGTAGGCGGTGAGCGATGGTGGTTCTCTTATACGATGGTGACGGAGGTGAGCGATGGTGGTTCCAGTTCATGATGGTGCGGTGGTGGTTGTGGTGGTTGTGGTTATGGTGGTGGTGGTTATGGTGGTGGTGGTCGAAGAGGGCGGTGATTGTGCCGACAGATTGGGTTGGGGGAGTCTTAGATGAAGAGATAGAGAGAGAGAGAAAAAGGGTGGAGGCCGACAAGATGATGATGATAGCTATCTTATAAGTTTTTTTTATTTTATATTTAATCATAAGGGTAATATTGTAAACTTACAGTAACTTAACGGAGATATTTTAACGGTGTTAGTGACTTTGGTGAAATTAAAAGAAAAGTTAAAATTATTGGACTGAAATCGTAATTTTCATCAAACCTCATGGACAAATATAGTTATTTACTCTATTTGATATTTGTAAATAAAATAATATTTTTGGCCAAACCTCAAAATGAAAATTTTTTATAGTCAAGTTATGATAAAAAAAAGTTTACTTTTATAGTCATTTTATAAAAAATAAAAACTATTTTTATTCATTATTCAAAATTTATAAAAACTTTGTGGTCAAACTTTAAAATACAAAACTTTGTAGTCAAATTTTAAAAATTAAAAAGTATAGTATCCATAGTGTCACATTGAATTTTGTAAATATATATTAACTAGCATTAAGCCATCGAGTTGCAGCGGATGTGTAAAATCATGACAAGTAGCACCAATGACATGCTATCGTCAGCGACCACCAACACCGAAAAAACTTATAATAATAAATAAATAAATAATGAAGAAAAGCTCTAATGAAAAGTAGATGTAAAAACGTTGAACCACGTAGGCAAAATGTAAAATATCTAAAACTATATTAAGCCATTTTAGGGCCAACGCATCTCGATGAAGCCGTTAAACGAAGAAAAAATAAGCGTAAAAACGTTGAACCACACGGCACGCTGCGGTGTGTTAACTTGCAAAATTTAGACTGGAGCGTAAAATGAAAAATTATCAAATATGAAAAGTATAAGAGACCGAAGTTGAAAGTAAAAAAAAATATTGGGGATAAGTTGTAAAAGATGTAAATGTATTGATTAAAATAAAAAAAAAAGTTATAGATTAGAAAAAACAAAAGTTGAGTACAATTCAGTAAACATGTAGTGCAACCCATTATACATAAAAAAGTTGATAATTAATATATATATAATAATATCACAAAATTTTTCGGTAGTCATACAACTTGGTTACATACCATTGCACAACCTAGCTTCTTTTCACGCTGTCTTTTAACAAACAAGACAAACACGCTTATTGCAAAACCATAACCAAAACCATAATTAAACCATGTATTAATCTCATATATAGCCATACAAGCTAATAACTAGGTCTTAGGAGGGTTGGATATAAGCAAACCTTACCTCTATTATAATGGTTAGAAATATTGCTTCCAGATAACACAGAGCACAGCGGAAAGAACGACCATATAGATGAATTGTACGAAGTCGTAGACCGGTTTACATAGATAAATAAATAAATAAAAAATAATTGCGCTAGGTGTAATTTGTCATGGGAGGTTAGAATCCACAATCATCTCTTGGTTATAGAAATTATAATCTTATCACTAAGCTTCAATCTCCACCCTCACACACTAAATACTCATAACTTCACATGCGAGCTCTTGCTCTCATATATCAAGTTAAACTATACGTCCTCAGTGTAATCAAATTCAGTCAATAAAATCAGGGTCTGATCTACAATCAGTGGTCAATGGTCAATGGGACCTCAAGTGGGGCATATATGTAAAATGAAAAGAAAAATTAACTTTAAGAAAAGGTTGAAAGTCACTTAAAATTAAAATGTAGGCTTTGTGCATACAATTTTCAAAATCACAGAATTAAAAAATATTAAAGTTTGTTTTAATAATCTAGTTTTTGACTTCCGTAATCATGTTTGAAGCTTTAATAGTTCCCAAAAATGGACAAAGTATAACATATTAATGATGTGTTCCAATTAATCACCTCACAGATGAAGTTCTAGTGCAAGTTGAGGTGCCAATTTCAACCCGCTTTATGGGTATACGGGTTGATTTAGGCTTCCAAATATTCATCTAAGCAGTGTTGTTGAGACCGGATCGGACCGGCCGGTCCGACCGGTTCGACCGCGAATCGGGGGCTGGTCCGGTCCGGTCAGGGGTGATTCGTTTTTGTGCCATTGAACCGGTCGGTCCGAACTGAACCGGCCCAGTTCCGACCGGATTTCAGTATTTTTTTTTTATTTTAGTGGGTAAAAACGGGGTGTTAAACCATAAAATTAGTACGTATGATATACAAATATAGTTAAGTTTTATATATAACTATGAAATATATGTATAAATCATATATAAATTACTTATATTTAATTACATATATAAATATAATTAAAATATAGTTAAATCCGGTCCATCCGGTCCGACCGTCCGACCGGTCCGACCACCAACCAGTAAGGCGTCCGGTTCGACGTCCGATCTGGTTCGACGTCCGATCCGGTTCTGAAAAGATTGCATCTAAGAGGTCAAACGGGTATAATCAATCTTAAATAGGTAAAATTAAAAAGGCCAAATAGCTATAAGTTGCCCAAAACGTGTTCAAAATGCATAACCTGTTTATTCATTTTATACGAGTTTAAAAAAAATTCGTAATCATATTTAACACATTTGCTATTTGTGAATGCCAAAAAATAGACAAAAATGTATTTTTTTTGGATAGCCCAATCTGTAATAAAAGTTACCCGTTTTGATCCATTACTTAACATGGTTGACTGCTTGCAGCTTCTGGTAGAAAACATATGTTGGAAACATGCTGTAGAAGAACATTATGCCTATTACACTTTATGAGATTGAACTTAGCTGAGTTTTTGGTAGTTCTATCACTAAATCAAGAATCTTTATTACCTAATGTCAGCTGCTAAATGGTCAATGACTCAGTGTTGATAGTTAATGATTAAGTTCACTTGAAATGCTGAACTAAATTGATTATAATACTAATAATATGATACGAATGAAAAGAGAAACCAAAGAAGAGAGAATTTTTAAACAATCAAGCTGTGTCTTTTCTTTGTTTATCACATTTTTAGCTGTTACAATTAACCACTAACTAATGGTGGTTTGAGTTAGTTAGAGGTGCAACTAACATTTGACAATTACACATAAGTCCTTCGACTTATATTATTTACAATTTGGACACTATTTCTTATTATAGCCTAACAATACTTCCCCCGGTGAAATATTCTTGACCTCAGAACAAAAATAGGGAAACGTAGCTAGAAATCAGCCTAATCTTCCCAGGTCGCTTCGGTGGCAGGAAGTTGAGACCAGTGAACCAAGACTTGCATAGCAACGTGATTATGTTTCTTTACCATTTGTCGATCTAAGATGGTTCGAGGTTGCAGTCAGAAGCGAGGTTCATCTGGAAGAGGAATGATGTGTGAGTGATCACCACGAGCTGCCTTAAGTAGTGAAACATGAAAGGTAGGATGAATTTGAGCTGTAGCTGGTAAAGCCAGTCGGTAAGCAACATGTCCCAACTTCTCAACAATCATGAAGGGTCCAAAATAGCGAGGACCAAGCTTTGTGTGTCGATGATGTTTGAGATATTGTTGAACATATGGATGGAGCTTAACATAAACCCAATTGCCCACTTCAAATTGTTTGTCAGTGCGATACATGTCGGCGAATTGTTTCATTCTATTCCGAGTCGTTTCCAAAGAAGATTTCAAATTAACTAACTTCAATTCTCGGGCCTGGAATAGTTCCTCAATAGACCGACTAAAGAGTCATTTGGAATATACAAAATGTTCAGTGGAGGTTTGAGCCAATAAAGAGCTTCAAATGGGGACATACCAATGACCAAATACCATGTGGTATTATACCACCATTTGGCAAGAGTGAGCCATTTATACCATAATAATGGCGTATCCATAACCATGGCCCTCAAATAAGATTCCAAGCATTGATTGAGGACTTCTGTTTGGCCGTCAGATTAAGGGTGGTAGGTTATCGAATAGGCCAAAGAGATTCCTTATAATTTCATAAAATCCTTCCAAAATTGGCTTAGGAAAAAAGAATCACGATCTGAAACAATTATGGTAGGACAGCCATGTAATTTGAAAACATTGTCAAAGACAGCCTGTGCCACTTGAGAAGTGGAATACGGATGAGTAAGGCCAATGAAATGGCCATACTTTGTTACGTGATCAAGAACAACTAAAATTACATCTTTACCATAAGATTTGGGTAAGCCATTGATAAAATCCATAGAAATGTCAGAAAATATGTATTTAGGAATTGGTAAAGGTTGCAAGAGACTCGGAGAAGCAATGCGTTCATACTTGCTTCTTTGACAAACCTGACATTCTTGTATAAATGGCGGATGTGTTGAGCATTCTTTTTCCAATAGAAAAGCTCCTAAAGGAGATGTGTGGTGGCTTTGATCCCCGAATGCCCCCTAACGGGTGAAGAATAATAAAGTGTAAGAATGTCATGTTGCAATTGAGGGTCATTGCCCACTACCAACTTCCTTTTCCTTGTAAGTACTGTACCGTTCCAAGAATACTTATTGACTAATTGACCGTGCTGTAAAACAATAATAATATCCTGTAGCTTTGAGTCATTAGACCAACTTTGCTTAATGCGGGTCCACAACAATGGGTCTAATGTACTTAGAGTCAACAGGAACAAGGAAGAACCCTCTATTCGTGAGAGTGCATCAGCAGCCTTGTTAGTAATGCCTTGCTTATAAACAATCTCATAATCATACTCGAATAATTTAGACAACCATGTTTACTAAAGGGGGTATATGGATCTTCTGTTCCAATAGGAATTTAAGGCTTTTTTGATTAATTCGAATGAGAAAATGACCAGATATCAAATAATGGTGCCAATGTTTGACAACCATTAATATAGCAAGTAGTTCTCGTTCATATACTAACAAAGATTGTTGTCTAGGCGACAAGTTTTTATTCAAGAATGCTAAGGGATGTCTCTCTTGCATTAGGATTGCCTCTAACCCAATGCCCGATGCATCAGTCTCAATAACAAAGGGTTTGGTGAAATTAGGCAAAACAAGAACAGGAGATGTTGACAGGGCTGATTCTAATTGCTTAAAAGAGCTGCTAAGTTCCACTTAAAAGAATCCTTCTTAAGAAGGTTTATAAATGGTCTAGCAATGGAGCCAAAGAATTCGATGAATCTCCTATAATACCCGGTAAGTCCAAGGGAACCTCTTAAGTGTTTGATGGTAGATGGAGTAAGCCAATCAACAATTGCTTGAATTTTAGTGGGGTCTGTTGATACTTCTTCCCCTGTGATCACATGCTCCAAATATTCTACCTTAAGCCCTACAAAAGAGCATTTGGACCATTTGGCCACCAAAAATGGCTTCTAACAAATTGTAAGACTGCTTCCAAATCCTTAACATGTTGGTCCAAACTTTTACTATACACTAGAATATCATCAAAGAAAACCAGCACACAAGTGCGTAGGAGAGGCTTAAAAGTGGTGTTCATCAAGGATTGAAAGGTGGCGGGGGTATTAGTTAAACCAAAAGGTAACACCAAGAATTCATAGTGTCTGTGATGAGTACAAAATGCAGTTTTATAGATATCAGTTGGATGCATATGTACCTGATGATAGCCCGAGTGTAAATCCAACTTAGAAAAAATGGTTGAACCCCCAAGTTTGTCAAGCAGCTCTTCAATAAGAGGAATGGGAAAACTATTCTTGACAGTGGCTTTATTCAAGTGTCTATAGTCAATATACATATGCCAACTCCCATCTTTTTTCTTCACCAATACTATTAGGGCTGCAAAAGAGTTAGTACTCTCCCTTACTATTCCCATCTCTAAAAGCTCTTGAGTCATAGTTTTAATGATATCTTTCTGTGCAGATTGATATCAATATGGTTTAAGAGCAATGGGATTAGTACCTTCTTTAAGAACAATACGATGATCACAAGGTCTAGACGGAGGTAATGAGCTTGGAATGTTGAAAACATCATTATACTTATGCAATAGGACTGCTATCTATGAAGGTAAGCCTTTTTTAATGACTTTAGGTGCATGTTGTGAGTCCTCATCATGCTGAGAATGGAGACTAAATAGTTGTGCTTGAGTAACCAATGGATCTTGATTTAATAGAATCTGCATGTTCTCCGCAGAACACGAGGTTATATGAGTAGATTTAGATCCTTTGAGTGTAACTATAATGCCATTAATCTTGAACTTCATATTGAGATCCTTGAAATTCTAAGTAATATCGTTCAACCCTTGTAACCATTGAACACCTAGAACCATATCATAATTGGATAGTGGAATGATGAATACACCAGTTTTAAACCAATGTCCTTGCATAGACCATTGGAAATCACCACACATTCTATTACAAGTAAGTGTATTACCATCAGCTACTGTGATTTTAATCGGGGCATCTCCTTCATCTTGAATTTGAATTTCTCAGCCAACCCTTCATGTAAGAAATTATGGGTAGAGCCTGAGTCAATCAAGATGTGTAATAGTTTAGTATTCACTGCTTCCACTACCTTCATAGTTGAGAAAGAATGCACTCCTATGATAGCATTAAGGGATATTTGAGGCTCATTGACATCAGTGAATCCGCACCCATCACATTCAAGTGATTCTTCCCCTATGCCACCATCAACATCTTCAATTATTTCCACTGAAGCATTCACCCTTTGCTCGCTTATTCTTGCATACATGACCTAGTGTATACTTTTCATTACACCCAAAGCATTCACCCTTTTCTCACTTTTCATCAATTTCTTTAGGAGATAATTTCCTTGAATTAAAGGTCTTAGGTTTAGTAGGAGGAGCTGGAAGTAAGGGAATGGTTGCAGTGTGTATAGGGGTCAAGGTCTTTAAGTAAGTGTTTGAAGGTTTAAAGGTACTGAATGATGATATAGCTTGATATGGTTTGGAATTATTGCTAGTGGGATGAATAGGCTTAAGATTTTCATCTTGTATCCTTGCTAACATGTAAGCCTCTTGTAGATTTTCAAGTCATAGTAACCTCAATGGATTACCAATTTAAGGTTTAACAGCTCTTAGGAATAAACTAATGGCATATTCATCACAAATTGTTACCTTTGTTAGAGCTAAATTGAACTCTTGCCATAGTCCTTATAGAGATCCAGTTTGTCTGATGGTAGCTAATGCTCCCATGGCATCAGATCCTATTACTAATGCAATCTGGTAGAGATAAATCCTTTATAATCCTTCCATGACATGCCTTCAATCATTCCTCCCCTCGATTGTAAGAATGATTGATGCCAAAGTAATGCCATATCTTCTAGATGAACAATATCATATCGTACCTTTGCATTCTCTGGAGTACCTTACTTAGCCAACCTTCCACGTTTGTGCCATTAAACTTGGGAAACTCCATCTTCGTCAATCGATTACGACTGTTATGGCAAATACTATTGTCACCTTCTTCTTCATTACTTGATCCAGAACACTGAGGTTGACTTTTATTGATTAATTGCAAATTCTTCATAATCTCCACCATCTGTTTTGAATTCTCCACTATCTATGTCTTCATTGCTTGCAATTCCACCATGTTCTTCATCGCCGCTGCTCGAATCGTCTCCAATTCTGTCAAATTAACACTAGTTGTCGTCTTTAATAGGAGTAAAATCACCTCGTTTTCTTGTACCTTATGTTCTCGGGATTGATTCCTGGTTGTTGCCATTGTTACGTTGATTCGATCGAGAGTATACAAGAATCGGATGCTCTGATACCACTTGATATGAATGAAAAAAGAAACCAAAGAAGAGATAATTTCCAAACAATCAAGCTGTGTATTCTTCTTTGTTTATCACATTTATAGCCGTTATAATTAACCACTAACTAACGTAGTTTGAGTTAGTTAGAGTTGCAACTAACATTTGACAATTACACATAAGTCCTTCAACTTCTATTATTTACAATTTTGACACTATTTGTTATTATAGCCTAACATAATATGAACAAACAAGTGAATCTGCATGTATATATATACATATGTATATATATAATACATATGATAATGAAGAGTCTTACGTATACTTAACACTATGTCGACTGAAAAATAGTTACGTGTACGTATCCTATGTATGGCATATATGTAAAACCATGCTATGGTTTTCATTTGATCCATACCCTTATTTATATATACTCACACATATACATAGAGGGTAATGATAAAAAAATATTAAATTATGTGACCGATTTCATTCATTTTCTCATAATATTGTGGTTTCTTACGATCCCTCCACTCTCTCTCTCTCTCTTCTCGCTCCCCCTCTCTCTCTTTCTCTCTCTCTCTCTCTCTATATATATATAGAGAGAGAGATTATTCTAAGTGTGAAACCCAAACACTGAAGTGGAATGCTTTGGAAGTTTCACACTTCCTTAGAAATTATTCTAAGTGTGAAATCTTCCGAAGCCAATACCAATATCTTCCGAAACCAAAAGATGAAGTCTTCCGAAGCTTCAAGGACAAAGTCTTCCGAAGCCAACCATTGAAGACAGATTTCTTCCGAAGCCAAGACCAATATCTTTTGAAGCCAAAAGATGAAGTCTTTCGAAGCTTCAAGGACAAAGTCTTCCGAAGCCAACCATTGAAGACAGATTTCTTCCGAAAACTTTTATATTACATGTTTTATCTGATGTACTTTTTACTTAAAGTTAAATCACTTTCCGCTGTCACTTTGATAAGTCACCAACCTTTCATGAGTTGGTGAAAAGGTCCATGATTTTGGTAAACTGTACATTGAGGTCTTGAGTCTGTAACTTCCACTTTATGTACTTTATCCTTTTTGTAATATATTAGGATGTGAGCTATGGCATGTCATAGTCACTAGTCAAAGGCAATCTGCCTTTTGACTCTACATGGATTTTATTTTCTAGATCATGTATCCAGCTGGCCTTCAATGTATAGCCGGCTGTAGGTTATATTATAAGTATTTTCTGGTCCTTGTAACTTAGACAAGTTTTTTGTAGAACTTTGTAAACCATTTCGTAAGGAACTAGAAGATCAATATACATCAATCTTGAAAACCAACTGCTTGTGTGTTGTTCTAGTTTCTGTCTTATTTACATCTTATGTTTCTTAGTTCTCTAAACTCAGTTTACCAGTTCCCCATTTAATTGTTAAGTGTTGTCATACACTCTCCTCTTTGTGTTGTTGTGTTGTACAAGTGCACAAACCCTTCACCCGGTCCTGCAATTGGTATCAGAGCTTTTCAAGCTCTTGATATAAGATCTCACCATCTTAAGATCCTTCACACATAAAAATACTTAACCCTTCAAATGGCAGTTATCTCTAAAGCTGATATGGAAACTGGAACCATGACAAAGTCCCCACTGATCACTCCTGATGACTTGACACTTGGTGCCAACGAATGGAAGGTTTCATCAAGTGTCAAGACTCAAGAATGTGGGAATCAGTTGTCTCTGGACCTTACATACCAAAGACTCCTTTAGCTGCTGCTGGAGGTGGTATGATCCCTAAGGACGTAGCTGACTACTTAGAAGAAGATAAAAAGAGAGTAGAAATTGATCAAAAGCCATGATAGCCCTTCAGACTGCTCTTCCAAACTCTGTATATAGAGGTTTCAAGAAATGCAAAACAGCTAAGCAGTTGTAGGATGCATTGAAACTAATGTATGAGGGTTCTACTAAAGCCAAGGAGAACAAGAAGGATCTCCTGAAACAGCAGTTTGAAAATTTCACCTTCAAAACAAATGAGACCATGACTCAATAATACTTCAGATATGTTGAGATTGTGGATACCCTAGTGGATGTTAGAGTAACTCTTGAGAACAGGGACATTGTAAGGAAGTTTATGTCCTCTCTTCCTAGGCAATGGACACATTATTGTGTTGTAATCAAGAGAACTGAGAACCTTAAGACTCTCACTCTGACAGAGTTGTATGGCATTCTCAGTGGATACCAGATGGAGATGACATGCAAGATTCATCTGGTAACTCCGGCAATCAAATGGGTTCAGCCCTTCATATGACTAGAACCCTAACATCATCTCATATGCTACCCTGACATCTTACAAAAGGGTCCTTTCATCACCTTCCTGGAGACACCAAGGGAGAACTATACTCAAGAAAGCCCATTCCAAGAGACAAGTTCTTCTCAAGCCTTTGTGTCTTCTGATGAAAGTTGTGGCAACTTCCTATTCACCCTTGAAGACCTGGACTGTATCCATCCAGATGACCTAGAGTACATAGAGATAGTCCAGCAAATGGCTCTTCTCACTCACAGAGCCAAAAGGTTCTACAAGAGGACAGGAAGGAAGTTTCCCATCAATACAGACAGTGGAAAGTTTGGACTGGACAAAAGCAAAGTTAAGTGTTATAACTTTAACTTGATGGGTCACTTTCCTAGGGAGTGCAAGAAACCAAGAACAGATTGTAACATCTCGTATTTCTACAGAAATTAAAAAAAAACAAAAAAAAATAAAAAAAAAATTTACGTCGATTAATCCTCGTATTATATTATATCATTCTTTCATTTAACGTTAATAACCCAAATAAATATAATAAAAATAATGTAAATAATAATGATAATATAAGTTTTAATATGTTAAAGTTTACAAATAAACAAATTTTACATAAAAATGATAAAATATTAAATTTCAGGGATTAAAGTGTAACTTAACTAAAACTAAAAATTTCTATTGTAAAAGATGAAACCACAGGGATCATTTCGGTAACTTTTTTTTTGAAAACCCAAATTAATTCCGACAAAGTTCAATAATTGATTTCAAACATGGCCCACCTCAATTTCAACAAATTGAATCAACTAGCACATCACCCACCATCTGGTTTTTAGGCCATTAACGCGCATTATCAATTTTAAAATCAAAGTAATTGCGCACTGAGCTTAGTATAATCGTTTATAACCGATTACAGCTCGAATTTCATCGAAAAAATCAAATTTAAAACAACCATTCCATCTTCTTCGTTCGCGGACCTGCAACTCGATGTTAAACCCACTTCTGATCAATTTTAACTTAAATTGATAAAGGGCTTTTGGTTTACATCATAATCCGAAGCTGCCTACCAAATTAATTCGAGTTTCATCAACGTTTACATATTAATCGATTGTGAGACACGGTCGAACCTGTTCTTCATCTGTTCTCGCCCATTTGGTCTCCAATCAGGTAATTAAACATATCTATATGATCTTATTGACATGGCGATGAAATTATCTATGTAACATTTTAAATAAGGAAAGTTTATAAGATTTATTTTAGTTAAAAAAAACCTTAATAATATTTTATAAATATTATTTATAAATATTATAAAAAATTATTTTTATAAAAATGGACACTATATCATGTTTAATTATGAAATAGTCCTGTAAATTATAGAAATTATACAACTTATAATTTCACGATTATTTACAAACGTAATTTCTTATAAGATATACTTTAACAATTATTTTAGATTAACAAATTATTATCGAATAAATCAAAATACAAGTAATTTCATTACTTGTCAAAACCCCAAATTCCATCTAAAACCCGTTCACGTTTAATTGTTAAGCTTATTATTAATATTGTAATAAATACTTTTAGGTGCACTGTAAAAGGATTCGTTGGAACGTCGTTTAATCCTTATTATTACCTTATACACCTATACGTCATGTGAGTTTTCCTTGCCCCTTTTTACTTTATTTCACACCGTTTTGGGGGTGAAACATGATACGTATACATCGTACACTTATAAACGTTTGAGACTTGTAAAGCACTTGCAATTCATACTTATATTTTTGTCATGGTTATTTGTGTAGTGTAAGTGATTATATGTGATACATAGTTTGTTACAATCATTAACTATTGCTAGCCTGGCGACGTCTTAGATCTTTGGGCCTGACAAGCCTATTTGGTGCTAAAGTCGAGGAACTGCCGACTCCTAGGAGCCGTATGCTTGTGCACTAGGGAACCAAATACACTTAGCCAATCTTATATACTTGTAATCAAGTCGAGGTTTGATTGTAAAAATATGTGTACTATAACCTTACTTGCTTATAACCTTTGACATGAATTGCTACTTATAATCTTTTCATATTATGTACGAAAAACCTTGGAAACTCACCAACTATTTTTAGTTGACCTGTTATTTTATCATGTTTCAGGTAACCCCCGAGTTTAAAGTGGCCTTTTGAAGCTTGCAATAAAACTAGTACGTGGACCTAGTTAAATAAACGAAATGCTATGTTACGCCTTGATTTCTGTTTGAACGTATTACATGTTTGAAACTTATGATTGTATTTCCTGTTAAAACTTATAAAATTAATATTTACATTTAAACATAGCGTTATGTGGCTGTGAACAATCGTATCCCTCACACCTCCACGTTTCCGCCGTCCAGGTTGGGGTGTGACAGATTGGTATCAGAGCCCGTAACTATAGGGAATTAGGTTATTAGAAATGGTGACCTAGACTATAGCATATGCATGAACCTTATAGAATTATATTTCTATCTTTTAAAGTATATGGTTTGCATGCTACATATTGCTATGTTCCCTTATGTGCAATTTGATGCCTTAGCATAGGATTGCCTAAACATTTCTACATGTCTCCCAAAACTTACATTTGACTCTTAGACTCTCCCCGAACATGAAACCTCTTAATCTTATTCTCGACGACACGTGGAATCGTATACTTATGCTTATGAGTTGGATCTTTAGACGTTATGTCTAATCTATATAAATCTCATCAAGGTTTTGATTTCATGAACCTAAGAAATATTGTGTGACACATAGACACCTGTATTCTGGATTTCCTGGCAAAAAGCCTTCGGGCTAAGGCAAGCGTATTCGTATAATCTCATTGAGGGAACCGTTACGCTACCTGGGGATTTCTGGGATGAGTGATAAACTATGGTCAAAATACACAAATCTCTAAGGCAAATGAGTCAATTTACCTTGACGTGTCAACGTTTCCAAATGGTGATGCGTTACCAACTGGAAACATTCCGTATAATTCATGATTCTTACTTTAACTGCCTATCCTTATTGTCCTTTTACCCGTTCCTAATCCAACTCGTATTTTTCAGCATGTCTCGCCAACTCGGACACCGAAGAAGATCTGATCGTAAGCTTGCCGCCATGATCACCCGCAAATGGTTGCGGTCATCCCAAATATGATGGCTGAACTCAGCAGCACCATGATTGCCAACGTCACAAACCACAACAACGGCCAAGGGGAAAACAGTGCAACCCAAGGCCGTAACAACCAAACTTGCACCTTCAAGCACTTTAGTTCATGCAAGCCTCCCAGTTATAGTGGCAAGGAAGGTGCCACCGGTCTATTAGAATGGTTCGAGGGGATGGAGAACACCTTCGTCAACTGTGAGTGTCCCGACGCACTCAAAGTTCGTTATGCTACTAGCATGCTCCAACAAGGGCTCTCACCTGGTGGAATAGCGAGAAGAGAAATAGAGGAGCTGAAACTATTTTGGCACTTACCTGGGAAAATTTCAAGAACATCGCTATCGCGAAGTTCTGCCCGAGAAGCGAATTACAAAAGTTAGAAGAGGAATTCTGGAATTTGAAGCAAAACGATGGTGATCATTTGGCCTATTCAACTAGGCATCATGAGTTGAGTTTGTTGCTGCCTCACATGGTCGATACCGTTCCCCGCAACATCGAGAAGTTTATTAAGGGTGTACCACCCAAAATTCAAGATGCTGTGGTGGGTAGCCGACCCACAACTTTAGAAGAAGCCATTACTATCACCGCTCAACTCACTGAGAACCATATACGAGCGGGCACCATGACTGTGAAGGGTGCCAAGAAGGTGGAGAAGATGGCTACTGAGGCCGTTAAGGAAACCAAAGCTGAACCGTCCAATAACAACAACAACAACAACAACAACACAACAAGAAACGCAAGTTTACACCGGCACGCAACTATGCTGTGACCGCACCCAAACAACCCCAAAGACAACTTGTACCTGCGGCTACACCTGTGGCACAAGTGCCTGGAGCTAAGGCTTATGCTGGTCCTCAGCCAATGTGCAACACTTGTAGGTATCATCATCCGGGAAATCAACCATGCCGTATCTGCACCTTATGCGGTAAATATGGTCATTTTGTGGCAACTTGCCACCGTGCACCTAACAATGCCATCGTGGTCACAAACCGTGTTTGCTACAACTGTGGGGAACCTGGTCATATTCGCCCACAATGCCCTCGTCTTATGGGTAATGTTCCACAAGCCCGAGGACGTGCTTTCAACATCAACACTAACCAAGCACAAGCAAACAACGATGTAGTGAATGGTATGTTAACTTACCTTTAACTTTTGTGATTCAATTCCTTTCGTACCTTACCTATATCGTTAAATATCTTAAAAATTGAACAGGTATGTTTCTTATTAATAAGACTTATGCCTATATTCTATTTGATTCTGGAGCCGAAAAGAGTTTTGTTTCGTTAGAATTTGAACCTATACTTGCTAAATCACCTACGAAACTAGAAAGACCTCTCACCGTTGAAGTTGCCGATGGAGAGTCGATCACCGTTGATGTCGTTATCCGAGATTGCATCCTAAGCCTTGACACGCACGATTTTCTTATCGATCTTATACCTATGAAACTTGGTAGCTTTAACGTCATCATTGGTATGGATTGGTTAGCCAAACATCATGTCGAGATCGTTTGTTTCGAGAAGTGCCTCCGCATACCTTTACCATCCGGGGATACTTTGAAAGTATTCGGCGAAAAATCTTCCAAAGGGCTTAAACTCATGTCTTGCACTCAAGCCCGAAAGTATTTAAGCAAGAAATATATGGCTTTCTTGGCACACGTGGTCAACACGAAAGCCAAAGAGAAAGAACTTAAGGATGTCCCTATTGTACGAGACTTTCCTGAAGTATTTCCCGATGACCTTAGTGGTTTACCTCCCGCGCGTGAAGTTGAGTTCAAAATTGACTTGACACCGGGAGCAAACCCCGTGGCCAAGTCACCATATCGGCTTGCACCATCTGAAATGCAAGAACTCTCTAGTCAATTCCAAGAACTAACCGAGAAGGGTTTCATTCGTCCTAGCTCTTCTCCTTGGGGTGCACCTGTCCTTTTCGTGAAGAAGAAAGATGGATCGTTTCGTATGTGCATCGACTATCGTGAGCTTAACAAGCTTACCATCAAGAACCGTTATCCTCTTCCTCGTATCGATGACTTGTTAGATCAACTTCAAGGAGCTGCTATATTTTCGAAGATTGATCTACGTTCTGGGTATCATCAATTACGTGTCCATGAAGATGATATCCCAAAGACCGCGTTTCGTACTCGTTATGGACACTATGAGTTTACTGTGATGCCTTTTGGCTTAACTAATGCTCCTGCTGTCTTCATGGATCTCATGAACCGAGTATGCAAGCCTTATCTAGATAAGTTTGTGATCGTCTTCATTGATGACATACTTATCTACTCTAAGACCAACACCGAGCATGAACTGCATTTGCGACAAGTTCTTGAGTTGTTGAAGAAAGAGCAATTGTACGCGAAGTTCTCGAAGTGTGACTTCTGGCTCGAGGAAGTTCAATTTCTAGGACACGTGGTGAATAGCCAAGGAATTCACGTTGACCCCGCAAAGGTGGAAGCTGTGAAGAATTGGAGTATTCCCACAACTCCGACAGAGATTCGTTCTTTCCTTGGTCTTGCCGGTTATTACCGACGATTTATCGCCAATTTTTCAAAGATCGCGAAGCCGCTTACTTCCTTAACACAAAAGAATAAACCATTCGAGTGGGGGCCCGAGCAAGAAGAAGCTTTTGAAACGTTAAAGCACAAACTGTGCAATGCTCCTATCTTGACCCTACCCGATGGAAACGACGATTTCACCGTATATTGTGATGCATCAAAACAAGGACTTGGATGTGTGCTTATGCAAAGAGGAAAGGTCATAGCTTATGCATCGAGACAACTGAAGGTTCACGAGGTGAATTATACAACACACGATCTCGAGCTGGGTGCTGTTGTTTTTGCCTTGAAGATTTGGAGACATTACCTTTATGGTACGCAATGTATAGTCTACACCGATCATAAAAGCCTTCAACACGTTTTTAATCAAAAGGATCTCAATATGAGACAACGTCGTTGGGTTGAATTAATTAATGATTATGACTGTGACATTCGTTACCACCCTGGGAAGGCAAATGTCGTAGCCGATGCACTAAGTCGTAAAGTCCATAACAAGATGACTTTGTTCCAAGAAATTCGCGATCGACGGCAATGGTTTGATACTCTGAGAGAATTCGATACTGAAATTCGACTAGATGTCACCAAGGCTACTGTATTACTACAAAATTTGAGAATAAATAGTGACATCGAGTCTGGTATCTTGGAAGCTCAACAAATAGTTCAACGAGAGGGAAGAATGAAGGAGGAACTGGAGCTTAACCTTATAACTCAATTGGAAACGAAACCTAATGGGTTGATGTATTTTGCGAATCGAATTTGGGTTCCAAATCGCGATAATCTCCGTACTCTTGTCATGAACGAAGCTCATCAAACTCGTTATTCTATTCATCCGGGCTCCGATAAGATGTACATGGATCTGCGTGGTCAATATTGGTGGCCTGGAATGAAGAAAGATATAGCGAATTATGTAGCTAAGTGCCTCACGTGTACGAAGGTTAAAGCCGAACATCAACGTCCAAGTGGATTACTTGAGCAACCCGAGATTCCTATGTGGAAGTGGGAACACATATCCATGGACTTCATAACTAAACTACCCCGAACCTCTCGAGGACATGATAGCATATGGGTGATCGTTGACCGATTGACCAAATCGGCACATTTTATACCCATACGAGACACTTACAAGACATCAAGATTAGCTCGTATATATGTTGATGAAATTGTAAGTCGTCATGGGGTACCTCTGCACATCATATCCGACCGAGACGCTCGCTTCACTTCGCATTTTTGGTCGTCTATGCAAGAACTCTTGGGTACTCAATTGGACCTAAGCACGGCTTACCATCCTCAAACTGATGGTCAAACCGAGCGGACGATCCAAACCTTGGAGGATTTGCTACGCCTGTGTGTTCTTGACTTTGGTGGTAATTGGGATACGCATTTACCGCTCGCGGAATTTTCGTATAACAACAGTTATCACTCGAGTATTAAGATGGCACCGTTCGAAGCACTTTATGGTCGTAAATGTCGTTCACCGATCTGTTAGACCGACATTGGTGAAAACTTTATCACTGGTCCTGAACTTATACAAGAAACGACCGATAAAGTCGCTACAATCCGAAAGAACCTTGAAGTGGCAAGAAGTCGACAAAAGAGTTATGCCGATAAACATCGAAAGCCGTTGGAGTTTCAAGTTGGTGATATGGTTCTTCTTAAGGTTTCACCATGGAAAGGCGTTGGTCGTTTTGGAAAGAAGGGTAAACTAGCTCCAAGATTTGTAGGGCCATTCAAAATCCTGAAAAGGATTGGGAAGGTGGCTTATAAACTGGAACTACCTTCTGACCTTAGTGGAGTTCACCCTGTGTTCCATGTCTCAAATTTGAGAAAGTGCTTAGCTGACGAGAGTCTGCATGTTTCACTAGAAGATATTCAGATCGACGAGTCATTGCACTTCATCGAGAAACCTGTGGAGATTATGGATCGCATCATAAAGAAGACTAGAACCACAACTACTCCAATTGTCAAGGTTCGTTGGGAGAACAAGTGTGGAGCTGAGTTCACGTGGGAACGGGAGGATCTTATGAAGGAGAAATACCCGTATTTGTTTGTGTAGTTCATTTTTAATTATTAACGAAATTCTTTAAAGTAGGGGAGACAGTAACACCCTGTATTTATACGATAATTAATATACGTTCTTAATCAACGTAAAAACTTATAAGCTCAAAAGCTTATAAGACTAATTTAAAGTCACACACACTTTAGACTCTCTTTTTACCTCTAATGACTCTGCCATTGCATATAAAGTAAACACTAAAGCGGTCAGCTTAATCAATGATGAATTTTCTTCTTTTGATACCTTATCAAAACCTGAAAGTTCTTCAAAGTGTCCTCATCTTTTCATTTCAGCCTCATCGTAAGCAAATTTCGGAACGAAATTCTTTTAAGTAGGGGAGACTGTAACATCTCGTATTTCTACAGAAATTTAAAAAAAAATAAAAAAAAATAAAAAAAAATTACGTCGATTAATCCTCGTATTATATTATATCATTCTTTCATTTAACGTTAATAACCCAAAATAAATATAATAAAAATAATGTAAATAATAATGATAATATAAGTTTTAATATGTTAAAGTTTACAAATAAACAAATTTTTACATAAAAATGATAAAATATTAAATTTCAGAGATTAAAGTGTAACTTAACTAAAACTAAAAATTTCTATTGTAAAATTGATGAAACCACAGGGATCATTTCGGTAACTTTTTTTTTGAAAACCCAAATTAATTCCGACAAAGTTCAATAATTGATTTCAAACATGGCCCACCTCAATTTCAACAAATTGAATCAACTAGCACATCACCCACCATCCGGTTTTTAGGCCATTAACGCGCATTATCAATTTTAAAATCAAAGTAATTGCGCACTGAGCTTAGTATAATCGTTTATAAACCGATTACAGCTCGAATTTCATCAAAAAAATCAAATTTAAAACAACCATTCCATCTTCTTCGTTCGCGGACCTGCAACTCGATGTTAAACCCACTTCTGATCAATTTTAACTTAAATTGATAAAGGGCTTTTGGTTTACATCATAATCCGAAGCTGCCTACCAAATTAATTCGAGTTTCATCAACGTTTACATATTAATCGATTGTGAGACACGGTCGAACCTGTTCTTCATCTGTTCTCGCCCATTTGGTCTCCAATCAGGTAATTAAACATATCTATATGATCTTATTGACATGGCGATGAAATTATCTATGTAACATTTTAAATAAGGAAAGTTTATAAGATTTATTTTAGTTAAAAAAAAACCTTAATAATATTTATAAATATTATTTATAAATATTATAAAAAATTATTTTTATAAAAATGGACACTATTTCATGTTTAATTATGAAATAGTCCTGTAAATTATAGAAATTATACAACTTATAATTTCACGATTATTTACAAACGTAATTTCTTATAAGATATACTTTAACAATTATTTTAGATTAACAAATTATTATCGAATAAATCAAAATACAAGTAATTTCATTACTTGTCAAAACCCCAAATTCCATCTAAAACCCGTTCACGTTTAATTGTTAAGCTTATTATTAATATTGTAATAAATACTTTTAGGTGCACTGTAAAAGGATTCGTTGGAACGTCGTTTAATCCTTATTATTACCTTATACACCTATACGTCATGTGAGTTTTCCTTGCCCCTTTTTACTTTATTTCACACCGTTTTGGGGGTGAAACATGATACGTATACATCGTACACTTATAAACGTTTGAGACTTGTAAAAGCACTTGCAATTCATACTTATATTTTTGTCATGGTTATTTGTGTAGTGTAAGTGATTATATGTGATACATAGTTTGTTACAATCATTAACTATTGCTAGCCTGGCGACGTCTTAGATCTTTGGGCCTGACAAGCCTATTTGGTGCTAAAGTCGAGGAACTGCCGACTCCTAGGAGCCGTATGCTTGTGCACTAGGGAACCAAATACACTTAGCCAATCTTATATACTTGTAATCAAGTCGAGGTTTGATTGTAAAAATATGTGTACTATAACCTTACTTGCTTATAGCCTATGACATGAATTGCTACTTATAATCTTTTCATATTATGTACGAAAAACCTTGGAAACTCACCAACTATTTTTAGTTGACCTGTTATTTTATCATGTTTCAGGTAACCCCCGAGTTTAAAGTGGCCTTTTGAAGCTTGCAATAAAACTAGGACGTGGACCTAGTTAAATAAACGAAATGCTATGTTACGCCTTGATTTCTGTTTGAACGTATTACATGTTTGAAACTTATGATTGTATTTCCTGTTAAAACTTATAAAATTAATATTTACATTTAAACATAGCGTTATGTGGCTGTGAACAATCGTATCCCTCACACCTCGACGTTTCCGCCGTCCAGGTTGGGGTGTGACACAGATGGTGGACAAGCACAATCTAGATCAAACTACACTGATAAAGCTACCCAAAATGAGAAGCCCAAGCAGCAGGCTACAGTTGTTGTTGAAGAAGGAGGCTTTGACTGGAGCTTTCAGGTGGAAGATGCATCTCCAAACCAAGCATTGATGGCTGACCATGATGAAACCAAGGTATTGGAACATCCTTGCACTCCTGAATGTATTGCTAAAGTCAACAAATACAGGTCCTATAACTTAGAGATGAGATCTGATCTTGAGTCCTTGAACATCCTAAAATCTGATTTTAGAAAGACTGAAAATGATTATAAGTTAAAGATAAAGGACTTAGAGAAAACCATTTCAGTTTTAAAACATGAGCATCTAAATTACAGGACTCAGATTAAGGATCTCATAACTAAGTTAATTGAATGCCAGGCTGTGCTTGTGATCAACAAAGCCAGGGCAGCAAATGTGTTCTTGAAGAAGAGAACTTCAAGAACATCATATCCTCATCCTTGCATGAAAAAGTTTATTATCAAAATAGGCAGGGACCGGGATCTAGTGAGATAGCTCCTCCACACACAATCTTGTCTGTAAGATCACCTAGGTGTGGAACTTGTGAATATAAACTTCCTCATATAGACCCCTTAAGTGAAGAGGATAAAGAAGTGGTAGTGAAGAATTCCTCTGAGAAGAGTGAAGAAGTGGATTCTAAAAAGGGTCACTATCCTTCTGAGGAGAGCAGGAAGCCTGAGATGACCAAGTCTATGAGGAAAAACTTGATCAGAAAGAGTAAGAGAAAGGCCAGGAGGGCTCAAGAGATCAATGCCACTTTCAACTCTAAGCAGAAACAAGTCTTTATTTCTGTAGGATTTGATATGGTTAAGACTGAAGACATAAATCTCAACTCTTCTACCAAGAGTTCTGGTTCATGTTCAAATCATCTC
Source organism: Flaveria linearis (assembly GCA_024085815.1). Taxonomy (NCBI): domain Eukaryota; kingdom Viridiplantae; phylum Streptophyta; class Magnoliopsida; order Asterales; family Asteraceae; genus Flaveria; species Flaveria linearis. The sequence goes on along the minus strand of CM044004.1, from coordinate 5,613,745 downwards.
AGCATCAAGAAAAATGCTGATCCATTGTGTACCACTGCTACACAGCCTGAACCATCCAACTCCAAGAACAGTCCTCAACCTAAAGGAACTGTCTCAGCATCTGCAAAGATGAAGGTGGAGAAGGGAAGTGATCAAAGTCAGCGTTGTTCTCAGAAGAAAACTCTTGATAAGTTGTGTAATATGTGAAAGTACCTCTCATCTTGCTATGGATTATCCATACAATCCAAAGAGTACTCTTAATGTGACCAAGAAGGAGACTCCCAAAAGATCTAAGAAGAACTCAGCTTAGGAAGGAAAATCTGTTTCCTTCGGAAGCTCCAAAGGAAAGAAGAAGGCAAGTGGAAAATTGCCTTCGAAAGAAGATTTGGTCTCGAAAGAAAGGAATACTTCCGAAGCACTGAAGTCTACTGCAGTGTTAGCAGGATCTTCCGAAGGTTTAGTCATAAAATCTTCCGAAGTCTCCAAAGCTTCTGAAGTGTTGAAGGTTAGGTCCAAACTTCCAAAGGTGGTGTGGAAGTCAAGGAAAGACCAAGTAACTGAAAATTCTCTATCAACAACAGCAAGAGATCCTTAGAGCACAACTATGGGATCTATTATTGTTTCATTACCTTCTACTTCCTTTGATGAGCCCAAGACTAATAAGACTTAGGTTTCCAAATATAACTAATTATTTTCTTTGTGCAGGAACAACTGAAGACAAACAAAAATGTCTAGATCATTGATAGTGGCTATTCCAGGCACATGACAGGCAATAGGTCACTACTCTAGAAATTTGAAAGGATTGATGGAGGACCAGTTGCTTTTGGAGGAGATGAAGGAGGTTATATTTCTGGAAGGAGCAAGGTCAAAAATGGTAAGCTCGGCATTAAGAAGGTAAACTTTGTCAAGGAGCTTGGGTATAATCTTCTGGGTGTATCCAATTTTGTGATCAGAGTCATAACATGCTCTTTACTGAGCATGAGTGCATTCTTCTTAAGCCCGGGGTAATTATTCCTCATGAGCATATCCTGCTTAGAGCCCCCAGGAAAGGGAACATGTATAAGATGGATTTGCAAGAAACATCTCCCTCAGGAGAAGTTTCATGCTTTCTATCTAAAACTAATAGTGATGAGTCTTTTCTTTGGCATAAAAGAATGTGTCATGTAAACTTTAAGAATATGAATAAGCTAATTAAGAATGATTTGGTAACTGGAATTCCAAAGAAAGAGTTTACAAGTGATGACCATTGTGTTGCATGCCTGAAAGGGAAGCAACATAAGGTATCTCACAAGCCTAAGGAAAGAAACTCCATCACTACACCCCTACACTTGCTACATACGGATCTCTTTGGCCCCACCAGTGTAATGAGTCTAAGAAGGCCCTCTTACTGTCTGCTGATCACAGATGACTTTATAAACCATTTTGTAAGGAACTAGAAGATCAATATACATCAACCTTGAAAATCAACTGCTTGTGTGTTGTTCTAGTTTCTGTCTCATTTACACTTATGTTTCTTAGTTCTCTAAACTCAGTTTACCAGTTCCCTATTTGAATTGTTAAGTGTTTTCATACACTCTCCTCTTTGTGTTGTTATGTTGTACAAGTGCACGAACACTTCACCCGGTCCTGCATATATGTATGTACGTATGTACGTATGTACGTATGTACGTATGTACGTATGTACGTATGTACGTATGTACGTATGTACGTATGTACGTATGTACGTATGTACGTATGTACGTATGTACGTATGTACGTATGTACGTATGTACGTAGGTACGTATGTACGTATGTACGTAGGTACGTATGTACGTATGTACGTAGGTACGTAGGTACGTATGTACGTAGGTACGTATGTACGTATGTACGTAGGTACGTATGTACGTATGTACGTATGTACGTATGTACGTATGTACGTATGTACGTATGTACGTATGTACGTATGTATGTATGTATGTATGTATGTACCATACCATATTTGATATGTATGTACCATACCATTCTTTCGATCCCATTTGTGCCTGCGATCAGGACTGCTTAGGAATGGCATGAAAATGTATTGTTTTGTATGGCACTGTGGCATGTTGACTGCTTGTGATGTACACGTGTTCTCAATATTTGTATACATTCACTCTTCATTCCTTTTAAAAATATACACATTCTTTTTAATGTGGTGTTTGGAATTGCATTTGCAAACTAAACTTTTGATTATTGTGTTTTCAAATCTCAGAGATCCGGTTTAGAGTGTTTTCATGAAACTAAAATTGTTTATTTTAGAGAAAAATAATCAATTGTTGATGATCAGTTTGAGAGTAGCTTATCCAAACCGATTATTCTGAAACACATGACTTTGAAATGCAATCGCACACACGCCCTAAGAAATCTTAACACTGCAGCTTCTTTAAAATTGATTTCAACTCTAAAAATGAAGTCAGGAAATCTTATGAATACCACTATAGTTAGAAGACACTAGAGCTTAATTCACGGGTATTCAGAAGCATAAGTGTTGTGAATTTGTAATTAATAGCTATAAAATATTTCTATTGAAGTGATCCTATTTACATGATACGTGATACTTATGCAGAAGTTAAGCTACTTAGGTATATAAATGTTAGTGAAATTGATTAATCTCCTTGACAAAGATGGTCGAGATATATTCTATAAATAATAAAATAATTTACAAATACAACCCCAATGATAATGTGAAGGTACAACTAACTACTACAAGAATATGATATATACAAACTATAGTGTTAAGATTGTCTAATATCCCCCCTCAAGCGAGATAGAGGTGGATCGATGCGAAGATTTTCTCGAAAGAACTCAATCTGATGATGGGAAAGACGCTTCGTAAAAATATCGGCCACTTAGAGCTTGGTTGGAACAAACTTGGTGTGAAGCTTGCTGGAAGAGACAAGCTCACGAATAAAATGATGATCAAAGATCAATGTGTTTAGCACGTTTGTGTAAGACCAGATTTTGAGTGAGAAAGATAGTACTCTTATTGTCACATAAAAGGGTCGGTCAAGTAGAGGGTAAAGCATGAAGTTCTTGTAATAGATGAGTGATCCATATGATCTCCGCAGCGGTGTTGGCCATTGCCTGATACTCAGACTCAGAGCTTGAGCGCGAGATAGTTGGTTGTTTCTTAGCACTCCACAAAACCAAATTACCCACAAGGAAGATCGAGTAACCATATGTGGAACGTCACATTTCAACACAACGAGTCCAATACGTTTGGAGTAACCAATAGTAGTTGTAGTTTTCGGTTGAGAAAAGGTGAGGCCAAAGGACACGGTACCCTTAATATAACAGAGAATCCGTTTGACACATTGAAAGTGATGGTTAGTTGGGGCTTAGAGGAACTGACTAACTTGTTTACATCATAAGAAATATCAGGCCGAGTGATGGTTAAGTATTGAAGGGCTCCAACAAGAGACCGGTAGAGTGTAGGATCATCGTATAGTTCACCACTGGTTACAAATGCCGTATTGGAAGCAAGGGAGAACTAACATGTTTAGAATCAAGCATATTGGCACGAGCTAAAATATCATGAGCATACTTAGACTAACTAAAAAATAAGCCATTATCCGTATAGGTTGCTTCAAGTCCAAGAAAATAATTGAGTTTGCCAAGATCTTTAATAGCAAACTCATTGTGTAATTTGGTGATAAAGGACTAAATGACATGTTCTTGGTTGCCGGTTAAAATCAAGTCATTGACATAGACAAGTAGATATAATATGCATGCATCTCGTTTGAACACAAACAACGATGTGTCAGCCCGGCTGCAAACGAACCCATTATTGACTATAAAGGTACTCAACCGATGGAACCATGCCCTAGGGGGTTGTTTAACCTTAAAGAGCCTTGTTAAGTCAGCATACATGATTTAGAAAGTGGGGGTCTTGGAAGCCAAGTGGTTGTTCCATATAAGCAAGTTCACCCAAATTTCTATGGAGGAAGGCATTATTCATATCAAGTTGGTGAAGTTTCCAGTTGTTAATAATTTCTAAGGACAAAACAACTCGAACAGTCGAAGCTTTAACAACCAGACTAAAGGTATGTGAATAATCTAGTCCCGGTATTTGACTGAACCCCTAAGCCACAAGACGCGCCTTCTGTCTTTCAATAAATCCATCCGCATGATATTTGGTCTGAAATAACCATTTGCAACCAACCACATTATGAGTTGCAGGTCGAGGCACAAACATCCAAGTGTTGTTGAGCTTCAGGGTATACATTTATTTTTGCATGGCATTCATCCAATGTGGGTGTTTAGCAGCGAATTTAAAACCCTTTGGGCCGGTTGAGGTAAGGTTGGCATGACATTTGGGCTTAAATATTCCAGCTTTGGATTGAGTTTTTATCGGATGTACAGATGAGTTGATGGTTGGAACCGGACCCGAAGGAGTGTCGGAGGTAGGCTGCACAGGTGGTGGTGTTTCACTAATTGTTGTGTCAGGCCGGGCTGAGTGCTATACAGGTGATGTGGGCTCAATAATGGATGGTTGCACATGAGGTGTGGATGCAGTAATAGGAGCATCAGGTTGAACCGAGGGAGACATTGGACCGGTGGCAGGCAATTGGGATGACAAGGGTGAGGGGGTCACATGTGTTCGATGGGCTATTGTGGGGTTGGATTAGGCAGAGTGAAGTGGTTGATTTTAGGCTTTATCATACAGCCCACAAGGCTTTGAAGAAGGAGGGGTTGGTGTATAAGGAGGGGACTTTGAGGCTCCATTCTACGAGACAACCGAAAAGGGAGTATCTTCTAAGAAAGTTGTTAACTTTATCATTGTGATTGGTTTTTAAGAAACATCACCCGAAAATGGAAAAGAATGCTCATCAAATCTGGCATGACAAGTGATATAAATACATGATGTGTGCGGCACCAGACATAAATAACCTTTATATTGAGAAGAATATCCAAGGACAATGCACGGGAGACTTCTTGGAGAAATTTTATGATCGGCATAGCCCGTAAATATGGATAAACCTGACATCCAAAAGGATGAAAATTGTCATAAGCGGGAGCCCGATGAAATATCAATTCAAATGGGGATTTATTTCAAGAAACAGAGTAGGTTATCTATTTATTATATACACATCTGAGCTAAATGCATGAACCCAATATTCGAGAGGAACTTGACCATTGAATAACATTGCAAGTCCAGTTTCTACTATATGTCGGTGTTTGCGTTCTACCCGACCGTTTTGTTGGGGTGTATACGGACACGGGAGACGATGAAAAGTACCATTATCTTTAAGTAATTTCCAAACATTATGATTTAAAAATTCAGTCCCCCCGTCACTCTGAAACACTTTCATTTTACGCGAAAATTGCATTTGAACAAATTTAAGAAATGCATTAAACACCGCATAAAAACTCGACTTGGTTTTGAGCGGGTAAAACCACATGAATCTAGAATGATCATCCACAAATGTAACATAAAAACGATAAGCATCAATAGATGTAACGGGTGCCGGTCCCCACAAATCATAATGAACCAAGTCAGATTTTTAATGCACTTTTTTCATTTTGCTGGAAAGGTAGGCGATGTGCCTTAGCTAATTGACAAGATGAGCATACAATAGGCTTTGGTAAAATTGAAGTAACCGACAAATGGCCCATTTTATTTAAAAGCAAGATTGTTTCAAAGGACACATGTCCTAACCGCGAGTGCCAAAGTTCGTAAAACCTATGACTTTGATCTTATGGTTGCAACAAAAGCTTGAGGTGTACTAGAAAGAACGTATAGTACCCGTTCACATCAGCCCTATGCTAGAACCTACTTCGTTGCTCGATCCCGAATGTAAAAATAAGGTTATGAAAACAAAATATCCATACTATTATCAGTGGTTAATTTTCTAATAGATAAAAGATTATGAGTGATGTTCGGAATGACCAGAACGTCCCGTAATTTAATATTGATATTAATAGAAAAGTGACCAATATGGAAGATTGGAAGAACATTACCATCTCCAAAAGTGACCTTGGCCGTTCCCATGGTGTTGGTTGAGTGACAGATGCAGTAGAAGATGTCATATGGTCGGTAGTGCCAGAGTCAACAAACCAATCGGGAGTCGTATTGGTGGCATGACATTGAGCATGGAATGCTTTGTCCAATTCTTCATCTGAATCGGGAGCATGGTTGGTATAGGTTGCAAGATGAGGGAAAACAATAGCATAATGGTCATCTTTCCGACATAATTAGTAGTGTGGGGAACGCCTCCCACATATCCTACCACCACGAACCCGGTTAGGGTTATTGTGGCGAGTTTGAGCACTGAAAGCCATAGGTGGATTCCCGAATCCATGAAGTGATCGAAGAAATAGCTCATGTCCTTCTGCTTGAGCGAGAAGATCCCGAAAGTTATAGGGTGAGGCTCGGGAGGCCCGAATAGCAGTAGAGAATGTTTCAAACATCAGTCAACGACCGTATAAAAACGAATGAACTTTATCAGATTCATCTACCGGGTGACCGATAGCCGCTAATTGATCACAGATAGATTTAAACTTATGACCGAAATCTAGGACAGTACACCAACCTTTTGAAATTTGACGTAGCTGATCACCCAAATTCTGCACTCTTTCCACCAATGAATTGCTATAGGCGGACTCTAGAGCAATCTAGATTTGACGTGCAGTGGTAAGACCAATAATTTTCGAGAGCGCCTTTTCAAAGAGAGATGCTTGAAGTAGGATAATAGCCCGCTGGTCCGTGACAAGCCACGCAGAATATGCAGGGTTCGGAACAGCTTTTCCATCGTTGGTAATCTCTGTAGCAGGCGTGACAGAAGTGTCGTCAACATGGGCAAGTAAATTCTGGTAGGCAAGAAGGGGAAGTAATTGATTCTTCCACAGGAGATAATTCAAGGATGTTAGTCGGATCGTGATCATATGCATGATTGTATTCATAGGAATGGTTGTATCAGTTGTAGAAGATGAGGGAGCATCCATGGAAGAAGGGAGGTGAAACAAAGCAGAAGGAAGATGGAGAGGAATCGATTTGGAGAAGAGGAATTGAAGCGGTTAGGATCGAAAGGCGTGTGATACCATGAGATTGATTAATCTCCTTGCCAAAGATGGTGGAGATACATTCTATAAATAATAAAGTAATTTACAAATACAACCCCAATGATAATGAGAAGGTACAACTAACTACTACAAGAATATGATATATACAAACTATAGTATTAAGATTGCCTAGTAGTTAGATTCCCCTTCTAAAATCACCAATCGTGCAGGATTCAATAATCTATTATATAATTCTGACTTAATTAGGTTAACTGATCAGTAATTTATCGTCTAATATCGAAGCAATTATACAACATAATTAGCTAGAACATAACCGATAGAAATACAAATAGATGATAATGGAAGGGGCTTACACCTGGAAAATAGAGAAGATTAGAAGTGTTGATGATGAAACTGTTGATTAGACGATGATCTATTAGACGATGACATGTAGGTCAAAGAAAGTGTTGATGATGAAAATGGAAGCCTTGATAACAAATGTATTTTGATTATTTTATGCATTCACCATTTCAGCCGTTATTTTGACCATTTGTAGTCGAGTCGGTCGGGCAAAGAGGGGTCTTGAAAAAGTGAATGAAATCCCTGACCGAAACACCGGTTCTCTGATTTTTGGGAAATTTTGCAGGCAAAAATTAGTTAATATTTAAATATTAATGGGAAAATGAGATGTTTATCTCTCTCTCTCTCTCTCTCTCTAAAACGGTCAACTAATAAAGTTGGCTACCCATGGTACCTTAATGGTGAAAATGTCCATATGCTCAGGAACACAGACAGTGGTAGGTAGCTCAAACCCACCAATCGTCAATCCAGAGAAAATATGTCACCCAAAGACCCATTGCGGTAGAATCCCACCCACCAATAACATTTTGCTGCTTGTAAGACTCGAACTCACAATCTCCCTAATAGAAAGTCATTAAATGTTTTTCTCCGCTTGTATTTTATACATTAGTAGTTTATGTGAGGAATAAATAATCTTTACCGCTAAAATATGAAGACTTGGGAAAATGAGAGAAATTGTTAATATGACGTTGATGTGTCGTCTGAGAAAGATTCATGAATGTCATTCATACACGACCATTTGTCTAATCCTTTGCCACCCGCCTATTGAATAATCAAGTTTTCTCAGCATTGCATTTCTTTAAATTCATTTGCATTGGCTGAGTTGAACTTCCACTTTCATTCCGCATGATGAATGGCGATTAGAATGTGATCCACTACCTTACAAGACTTATAAAACTCAAGTCTAAATATAACTGAGAAATGAGAATACATCTTTGACAATGAACCACACGCTTTTGTTTTTCTAGTTCATTAAAACTTGATTTGGTTCTAAAAACAACATAAATAACAACTCATATTATTAGCTTTAGGAACTTTTCCTATTAGGAATGTTTTATATTTTCTTCTCAAATATGCTTTATGTCTCGTCTCTAGAAGTATAGCTAGTTATAAATATATACCTTTCTAAAAAACGATTATTACTTATTAGTTCAAATCTTCTCTCATAATTGATTTTCTAGTAATACTATTATTGTTGAAAAAATAATAATAAAATAATATCCACGCGGCAGTTAAGAAATAATATCCACGTCATCAGTGTTGTTCCATCAAATAAGTTGCATCCACTTTTCAACAAAACTTCAAGAACTCGATCTCCACAAGAACTTCATAAAGATAAAAATGGTATCTTCACATCTCCTCCACTTATCCCCTTCACACAAACCTAAACCCACCTTCAATTTCCCCAATTCATCACAAACCCTAACTCCCACCACCATCAAAACCCCCAAATTCACAAGTTTCTGCAACCCTAAAACCCCATATCACAAACTAATCTGCAATGGGAGCAAAGAATCCGCTAAGGTGGGGTTGGATCTAGACGGCGGCAGTGGCGGCGGAGGCGGTGGTGGAGGCGACGGCGGAGATGGGAATGAAGAGGAGAAAGGTGGGTTGTTGCCAGATTGGGTGGATTTTAGTTCTGATGATGCGAAAACTGTTTTCGCTGCGCTTGTGATTTCGCTTGCGTTTCGATCGTTTGTTGCGGAGCCCAGGTTCATTCCTTCGTTGTCTATGTATCCTACATTTGATGTTGGAGATAGAATTGTAGCTGAGAAGGTAGAATTTGTGGTTGATTTTGTTAATTCTGTGCAGTTAGATCTTTCATTTGATGTATTTTACATGTTATTTGTGTTCATAAGGTCAAATTTTGATAGCAAAAGTATTATGGAATGTTGATTTATTAACTTAAAGTTGATTATGTGATTATTTTGTTAAGTTGCAGGGGATAGTCTATGGGTATAATGAAACTGATGTTAGTTATTTGAATATCTACAGTTTTGGATGATCAGTGTTTGTGATTAGTTGCCTGATTATGAATTCTGATTATATATAGCTTGTTTTTACTTTTTACATGTAAATATTATCAGTAATCGGAGTTGGACAAACGCTAACATTGCTGATTATTTGATTATAAACATGCATAACGATAATCTTCTACGACCCGTTTTGTTGCAACTGATTGTCTGATTCTGATCAAGCTATATTAACTAACTTGGAGACTATTTAAATTTGTATCCTTAAATATTGATAGTTTTCAAACTCTAAAACTGCTAATTATTTTAGTATGATAACTTAAAACAGCAGATACCCATCCGAACATTGTCTCCTATCACCCGCATTTTAAAACTGATTATCTGACTCTGTTCCTTCTTTATACCATAATCACTTATAAAAACAATGCCATACGCCACACTTAAAATCACTGTATAGAAAATTTAAGGGTGGTGGGTGATATTTGAAAACTGCTATAACTTTTGTTTTACGGGCACTAAAAATCTCTGATCCGTGACTTTATAGTAAAAGTATTGAAGATACTAAAATAGTATGTAGCATACATTTACGGCATGGATAATATTTTCTTGTGTTATTGTATATTGTACCATAGGTTTAGGCTTCTATCGACTTGAACAATATTGGTTTAGTTTCCATATTATGACATGTTTTTATTTTTCATGTGTAAAAAGTTATATTAACTATTTTTTTTAAAATGTTAATAAATTTATTTTTGATTCCTCAAATGGTGAATTCTTGAATTATAACTCCATTTCAGGTTAGTTATTATTTTAGAAAGCCATGCCCAAATGATATTGTGATTTTTAAAAGCCCCCCAGTTCTTCGAGAGGTGGGATACACCAATGATGATGTTTTTATCAAACGAGTTGTTGCAAAGGCAGGAGATGTAGTGGAGGTGAGTTTCTTAATTTGTTCTATCAAGTTACAAATAGATCATTTGTAGTAAACATTATTGATTATGCAATATATGTCCATATCAATGCTTATATTCCAACAATTTTTTTTGTTAAAAGAAGCCGTTTTTCACATAAAAGAGCGAAATCAGTGAAATTCTTGGTGGAAAAATGTGGGTTATGATTCAAAATGGATGTTTTTGTTGTGCATGTTGAAGAAACAGAACTGGTGGACCTGAAACCCTTTTCCTAAAAAAATATTATTAACAAATATTGTCAAATATGATTTCAAATCTTTTATATTACTTAAATTGGAATCAAACTACTGAATAAAAACAGGCTGATGAAATTAACGAGTGACGGGTAAACCTATATATCTTTTTTACTCTAGACAAAACACAAATAAAAGATAGATCACTGTTTGATTTATAAATTTAAACGGGATGGTAGGTAAAAAACTGGTTGGTCAGGTACTCAGGTCAACCAGAACCTCACAGAGAATTGAAACAGGTTACCCGTGCGTACCCATTTATGACCTGAACCTATTTAGCCACAAGCCTAACTTGTCTTTCATGCTGGGTTTGTGTTGTGTTGGGTCTGCACACATAGAATCACCCATGGCCATGAGCCCATGACAAAACACCTATTGACAATTGTAGTTTCAACCATCATTGTAAAAGTCACTAGGCGTTGCCATATCGGTTGACTGGGGAGTTACGAGTACTCGTTCTAGGCGGAGAGTACTCGTGGAGCACTCGTGGAGCACTCGGATATAGCAATTTATAAAGAAATTAATTTTTGGAAAATTCTATATATATCAAATATCATAAGTTCACTAATATTAATAGCAATATATGTAAATATTAATATAAATTAAAAGGATAGATTATCAAATACTAAAATATTTCAAAAATTGACTTTTATTTTATAATATTATAGACATTGTAATCATTTAGTAGCTTCTTTTAAGGTATTAACGTAAAAAAGAAAACAAATCCAACAAAAAACGATGAAAAATAGTGAAAATTGACGAAAAATAGCGAAAATCCGAGTTTTTCGAGTCGGGCCGCCTAGTTCCGAGTAGGTCGAGTTGGCCGCCTAGCTCCGAGTAGGTCCGAGTTGGACCGATTTTGACCGAGGTTGACCGATTCCGAGTTATGAGACAGAGTAAAATAAGTTTTGGTACCATATTGTTAATATTCTTGATTTGGTAATTATACTTATACACAATTAGAAAGGTTGGTGTCATTTGACACCGACTAGAATCCCCCTCAAGTTTCTTCTATTGACACTTTTTACTTTTAAAAAAATGTCACTTTAACCCCTTAAGTTTTTAAAGCCTCGGGTTTATCTTTTGTACATTTTTACTTCAAAAAACTAATTTCTTATTTCCCTAATTTTATGTACGTGTCAGTCTAAATTCGAGTTCGTTTTCGTTTTGACACAAATTTTGTTCGAACACGAACTGGGTCAAATATAACACGCTTTCATGCTAATTCTTGTATATACTTTGAGTTGGTCCACTTTTCGACGTATATTTATCTGAAAACGAGTGAGGTCAAATATAATATGTTTTTGTTCAAACAAACAAACAAACAAACCCCAGTATATCCACTCAAGAGCAGGGTTTGGGGAGGGTAGATGTAGGCGAGTCTTTCCTCTATCTTGTTAGGTAGAGAGACCGCTTCCAATGTTTTGTTCAATGATATAAATTCAGGTAACTCTACGTTTCGACAAAAATTTAATTCGGAAACGAGTCGGGACAATTGTAGTTTATACTTTATCACGCCATGTACGGCGGCAACTGTGCCGCTGCAACGCGCGGGTATATTTACTAGTTGTATCTTATGTTTTGACTTTGTTGGCTTAAAGGCCTTGCTTTAGCAGTCAAAATAGTCGCTTGACTAGTTGACCCTTCACTAAACTGATATTGGAATCATTAAGGGCATATGCTTCGTATAATATCATATGTTTAGTTGAAAGAAATCTATGGACGCATAGTGATCATTACTCATAACCCAAGTAAATACTCCATCCATGAGAAGGGTATCGTTTAATCTTTTCGGGTTGTCCAGGAAATTGCAAATGTTTTATTTTTTTCTCAAGTTCTCAACTTTAATTTACTATTTGCAAATGTTTTTTTCCACAGGTACACAATGGGAAGCTAATAGTAAATGGGGTTGCTAGAAACGAAGGCTTCACATACGAAGCACCTAATTATGAAATGACTCCAGTTGTATGTTTGATCTTTACATTTTTTAATCATCTATCAGACCATTATCTTGAAATCCTTGCTAAATTCGCTGTGTTTGTTTATATTTGCAGCGTGTACCAGAAAATTCTGTTTTTGTGATGGGAGATAATCGTAATAACAGCTATGATTCTCATGTCTGGTAAGCTGTGCCATATATCAGAGGTGGTAATTGTGAACCGTTTACCTAGGAACACGTCAATTTGCGTGTGCATCATCAATGCTCAAATGAAAAGATTTTAGGATTAGCTAGGTGGGAAATGGGTCAAACGGGTTGAAAGTCCTCCAAAGTCTTGATTCACAACCTCCTAAATCATATTATTCAAAGATTTAATTTATTCATTAATGAATATTGCTTTCGTAGTCATATTTAACACATTCATTATCTATAGAAAAACTTAAACGGGCAAGAAGTGTTAGTAGTCAACTCAATCTAAAGCACGACCAGTTGCAGCCTGAACAGGTTTTTGACCCTTTAAGGAACCCTAACGCTCCCATCTTGCTTTAACTATATGTCCAAAATTGCAAGTTTGGACCTTCAAGGTTTCTTTTCTTGAAAATCCGTAACTTTAGTGATTTTAAACAAGTTATCAACTTTTTAGACCACCATATTTGGCTTTTCTTTTAATACAAAAGTACTTTTCATATAAATGCAAAATTAAAACCATTTGCACAAATGGGTCGATTTGGATTGTGGTTTATCTCAATGGATCAAATTAAAAAAATGGCTAAATTGGCTAAATTTGGTCGAAAGCCTATTAATTCTTTTGTAATGCATCTTTTCAAAGTTTAGAGTTATTATCGTAAGGTATTGTTTTTGTAATTATGTTTAACACATGCATAATTTACAAAATTTGGAAAAAAAGTGTTAGCAAGTGAACCGATATGGTAAGTTTATGCTCTTACTACAACAACATCCATGTCAACCCGGACACATTTTGACCTGTTATCCAACCCGTTTGATCAACCCATCTTGCCGGCTCTAAAAACGCCAAACACATTTTTTTGACATTTGCAAACCGCAACTCTATCCAAACCACTCAAATCTTTAAGCCATATGGTTTATTTCCATTGTTAAGTTATCTTTCTTTAAGGATCCTCAATAATGAAACTAATGCTTGTTTCTAATTTTTAATCACATCAGGGGACCCCTACCATCAAAAAACATAATCGGGAGATCGGTGTTGCGGTATTGGCCGCCAGCAAGGATCGGCAGCACGGTTCTGCCCAGCGGTTGTGCAGTCGACAAACCCGAAGATACCAGTAATAGGTTAGAATCACAAGAAGATTCCAGTAGTTTAGCATCACAGTAGGCAATTTTTAGGGGTTTAAGGCATATACTCTTTCCCTTGACTTTATATGGTCAACAGGTAAACTGTTTGTTTATACTATTATTCTTTTGTTTTGAGTCTTATACTTAGGTTAGCGGTTCTAATGAGTTGGGTAACGGGTCAAAATCTTTGTACCGTTGAAAAACGAATTTTTCTAGTACTTGTTGAAAACTACTAGTCAGGTTGGGTGGACTCACAATGACATTTTCTTTAAAAAATCTATAAATTGTTGATGTATTTGTAGTATTAGACTTGTATACGTAATAAAGCGGTTTAAAAGATTGTATGTGTTAGAAATACAATTTAGGCGACTTACAAACGCTTCGCCTTGTTTAGGTGACATGCGTATTGAATTTAATTTATATATACTGTTTAAATATGTATATTGTTTCATTTATACGACTAGTTTTTCTCCCGTGCAACACGTACGGTGGGAGTTTAATTGTTTTTTCTCCAAGCTACGCGATGTGAGTTTAATCATCACCTTCTCAGCTCGCCGAAAACTATAAAAACAAATACCAAACCCCGGTTCAGATAATATCAATGCCGTCAAATTGTCAATGATGTTTTTCTCTTATAATTGGTTCGGGTCGTCATGATAATAATGTTTAAAAAATAATGTAACTAAAATGGCTAAAAGTAATGGACTTATGTAATTATAAAACCAAATGTTATTCTATACTTTTATGAAAAATATAGGACCAAAATATTATTTCACTAAAAACCAAATATCAAAAACCAAAAAGAAAAAAAAAACTGTGGCCATAAACTAAAACCATAAAATTATACTATAGCATTTACATTACTTTTTTTAATATAAATTAAATAAAAAAAGACATACAAAAACAATAAAAGAAACTAATGAGTTTAAAGTATTAACGTGTAAAAACATAGTGGTCAAAATACAAATTGTCATTTAAGGGTCGACAAAGATGTCGTTTTTTGAGAACAAGGTGATGTTTGAATAGTTGATAATTTGATTATTAACAAGCTTTTGTGTCGTATTGAGATGAAAGTACTATTTTAGTTATCTATTTTATTAACAAGTTTTTTTTTTCGTATTACGTTTGAATATTTGATAATTCAATATAACTATCTATTTAGATGTTATATGTATAATTAGCTATAGGTTTATAACATAGGATATTTTAAAAACCTAAGTTACAATTTCTGATATTGTGTGTGTTCTTATTCTTGATCGATCAACTCAATATTTTAAAAAAACTATAGCTAAAGTTACCGATCTTAATAATTTAAATCTATAACAAAAACTCATTGCTTTAACATGATATATGCATACATGTTTAAGTGGAAGCAATTGTATTCATGCTTAGCCGAATGATGCAAGAGAAAAAACCACCATTTAATCTCTTATTGCACCAAAAAGCTACAAAAATAACATTACTTGTAACTAGAAGGGCACATTTGCTAGCAATCTTCATAAACCAAGCAAAAATTATCAAGATCATGGATCTTGATTTGTATTTCAACTATACGAACACGAATCTTGCTTAAAGTTGATAGCTTTGTTGTTATGAGTGTCGATTTTCATGATGCAAAAGACTCGCCAACGATGCTTTGTCTTCACCAACTGTCCCACCAAGTTGGCTTGTGAGTGAACCTCGAACTCTAACTTCAACGGGACGCTACCATAGTTGTTTGCCATAACCAAGCCAACCCCGGCTCCATAAAGAGGAACTTGTCGACCTTCCAAGTTCACTGTAATTTTTGTTTCGGTCTTCTTTGGTTGATAAAAGTCTACAAACTGTAAGAATAATGTAACAAGTTAGTTCAATGTACACATTTATGTTTTAATTCTAGACGCTCAAAAGTGTAAGATTGTGATATTTATGCTTAGTTTATTGCTATGGGTGTAAACGAGCAGAGTCAATCCCGAGTTCAATTATGCTTAAGGCTTGGTTAATATTTAGTTTGTCAAGTTCCAGCTTAGCTTGGGCCTAGCTTACTTATAATTTATTAACTATTTGTATATATACATTATAGCTAGCTGGGTAATGTTCCTTTGTTAACCCTTGTCTATTGCGATAACCCGTTAACTCTAGCGTAGCTATCACTTACACTAGTGTAACTCACTTTTATACTGCGTTACACCACTGATGTAACGATTTTTCCTCAATTTTTAAATTTTCCCTCTATTTTTATAAAAACTCCACCCTTTTTTAAAACTTTTTTAACTTTTTTGTATAATGTTAATTTTTCAAACACATTACGTCATTAAATAGATCATTTTAAAATCTTTAATTTGAGTATAGTCTTGCTATATATTTTTTTTAAAATTTTTTAGCATTCGTTTTGGACCACTGGTTTTACTATGTACTGTAACTCTAAGTTACAGTGGTGATGTGGCTTGCTGTGGACCACTAGTTAGGTTAATAGGTTATCGCAATAAACAAAAGTTAACATTTAATCCCTATCCTATATATGCTTTTATATATGACTTAATATAATATATGCTATTTAGTTATCTTATCATGATTTCATATATAAAAGTAGAAGTTACTATTACATAAACAACTAAATGTATTTTAATAGACTAAAAAAATTTAGACAAATAAAAGACTTGTTTAGGCTTGCGAGCCTACTCGAGCTTGATAAGTAAAGCTGGACGGTCACATGCTATGACTTAGTTTAAGACTCGAACTCCAACACGAGTACATTTGAGCACAACTCAATTCAAGATTATAGCAAGCGACTTCAACTAGCTCGCGAGCTGCTCAGCTTGTTAGTTACACCCCTATTAGTAGCTTGTGTAAAGTGAAAATTTTAAATTGAAAGGCGATTCATACACAATTACGAATTTACGACAGACATCAAAAGAATTACTATATGGTATACAATCTACTACTAATAATGTACACTGTGATGTGTAAAGTAATTATAATCGCGTATAAATCACCTCTCATTCAAGATTGAAGCCCGACAAAAAAAAAAAAAAAAACTTAGGTTTGTAAACTTTACCTGACCACTTGCAACGATGATTCGTGAATAATAGAGATTCAACGAAGTCGACGAGACATGAATGCCAAAAAACGTAGCAGGATTTTGTATGTTCATCTTCACTGTACAATTTATCGTCAATAACTTAGTCGATACGCCCGTGTTATCCAATCCTTCTCCATAATAGAAATTGTTCATTTTCCAACTCTACAATACCAAAAAATTTATACATCATGTCACAAAGTTAAAAAAAGGTATTTCCAATCTCAAACTACCATACAAGATATATGATAGATTGTCACTATGACTACGTTATCAATTGCTAGGGTTTTGTTGATAATAACTTTCAAGTAACTTAATTGTCTTTTAAATAATTTATGTTTTAACCCGATTCGTAATTACTTTTAAGCCTTAAATTAGGGCTAATTTGATTCTCAATGTCTCGTATTAAATACTAAAGTAAATAATCAGTTTTGATAACCAAACTTATTAAATGCCTATAAATTAAAACCCATGCATTAAATTAATTAATAGAAACATATTCAAACACCATCTTTAATAGCTTTAAAACTCATTATTTGATTTTAATAATTCCATATATAGCACATCAAAATACAATCTAAAACACCCAAAAGCCATCATTTTACTATTATATTCTTTTTAATTAAATAACAAATTTTACTAAGAAATTTAATAATGTTCATCTTTATGGTAGATATCACACAACAAAAGATCGATATTTTCATATATATACATATGCATATTTATGTATATGTGTGTAGGAGTATGCAAAATAAGAAATAAAACCGAAAAACTTAACCTAAGGATCAAAACCACATCATCTGTCGGTGACATCTTAGTTTTCTAGTAATGTTTGTATACTTGGTTTCGGTTATATGAAGAAAAAAAAAGTTCTTGGTGCTCTATGTACATGTTTGGCTAGGTCTAATACAACATATCTTTATGTTTTTCCGGTTTAATTAGACTTCATCATTAGATGAAAACTTAGGCTAAAACCATTAACCTAATGTTCGTATCTGGTTTACTCTACGCAAACCAGATCAATTCAAAACCCAGATTATACCAATATCAAACTCATAATATAGGACCCACTATTATTGTACTATACACATATATATATATATAAATATTCTTTTCAAAACCAATAATATATTAAAGAACTGTAAGAACCATATAATACACTTATACATACTGGTTTAAATCTTGATGTTTCTAACTCTTGATTCTTAACAATAATAATATTTGTAGAAGGAAAAATATGAGATATTATTATGAGTAGGTTTATATATAGTTTTTACCTTCATTTGAAGGTGAAATTTGTAAGGTCTACTAGCCCCCCAAGTGACAAGACAAATGGTCGTAAACAGCATCACAAACCCCATCGAAAACATCACAACACGACATTGTCTCGTAACATGTCGATCATAGTAATAATCATCGTCCCCGTAATCCTCATCTTCTTCATCGATCACGCTAAACAGCGGTGCGGGCCAGCCTTTTTTCTTCTTCAAAAACTCATGATGATGATGATGTTGTTGTTGTTGTTGTTGTTGTTTCCCGATCAAGGAGAAGCGATAGGGGCCGGAGACACGGCTCTCGTAGGAGGAGTGGGAGGGGACTCGGTGGGGGTGGTGAGGCGGCTGTTGTGGCTGGTGTCGTCGTGGGAGTCGCGAGAGGGGCTTTGGACAATGTAGGTGCATTTGGGGGAGGCGGATGATGAGGTCGAGGAGTCGGTTTCGGACTTGTCGTGCATGGTTTAGTGGTTTTCGACGAGTCGAGCCGAGACGAGGGTTTGGGTGATGAGGGGAAATAATAAAGAGGCTAAATTGAAGGGATTTGAAGGTGTTTTGGAGAGATTAATGTGGGAGTGGAAAGAGACCGTTTCATGTGGAAGGTTGAATGAAATCTTTGTGTAACTTTTGTGCTTGTGTTTGTGTTGTCACGAGTTTAGTGATGATTATTTATTTTTGGCCCATGGGAGACAAAAGGACTATTTTAATTTTAGGTTAATTGAATTTGGGTTAATTACACGTATGGTTCAAATGGTTTGTGTGAAATTTGTTAAATTTAATAAGTATTTACAAGGGGGAAAAGTTTTTTTTTTTAAATCATGTCAAAAATAAGAGGAAAGAGCCATTATCAAACAATCAAGTGGTTCGATTTCAACCGGTTCATATACCCGCTTGAGTGGTGGTGGCGGTGTAGCAATGTAGCCGTGGGTCGTATTGGACATAGTAAATAATAATAAAGAAATAATTTTTTCAAAAAATATTATATGTATTAAATATCTTAAGTTTTCTAATATTTATAACAAAATACGTAAGTATTTATATACTAGCTTATCAAACTCGTGTGTTACACGGGTTGAATAAAAAAAATTAATATAATAAAATTTATTAATTATAAAATAATATTCTAATATATGATATGACTGAAATTATGTATGAGAAATGACTATAAGTAATAAAACAGTTATATCAATTTTTAAAAATTTGTTTTTAAAACTTTTTTCCAAAACAAATAAACATTTGTTTTAAAAAAACTGTATAAAAATGTCACTTTAATAAATTTTCTTATTATAACTCCCAAATTAGTTATTTTTTTTTTAAAAAATTGACTTTTTAAAAATACCAATTTTAAAATATTTCATATTTTTAAAAAAGTTTTATACTTTATAAAAATTTATTGTTTTATAAAATTTATTTATTTAGAATAACATTAATAAATAGATCTTTTTATTAATTTATTAAATTTAAAAAAATGATAAATAATAGTATTAGCAATTAAGGTATTTATTTAATATGAGAGAGAGGCGGGAAAATTTTGATGAGAAAGATTATGGTGTTGACATGTGTCATATAAAAATACCTTTTTATTAGAATAGAAAGATTATTGTTTTATAAAATTTATTTATTCAGAATAACATTATAAAATAGATCTCTTTCTTAATTTATTAAATTTAAAAAAATGATAAATAATAGTATTAGTAATTAAGGTATTTATTTAATAGGAGAGAGAGGCGGGAAAATTTTAATGAGAAAGATTATGGTGTTGACACGTGTCATATAAAGATACATTTTTATTAGAATAGAAAGATATATTAAAATGATACATGTTCAAATGCTAGAGTATTTAAAAAGTTATATTTATCCTTCAATATTATCGAGATAATAATTATTTAATTCTCATCTTGCAAAATATCTTGTGAAAAATAGCGAAAACTAAACAAAAACATGTGAAAACAACGAAAATCTGATTTGACATGGTTGCTTCGAATTTGATTGATTCTCGGTAAGGTTGATCGGGTTGAAGTAAATTGTCTCAGTACCTTACCGGGTACCAAATAGTCAACCAACTAAACTAAGTTTTACAAAACTGCTAACAAATAATAAAGGTTTAAGCATATCGTGTACAAATGATGTACGTTATGAGTAGATTTGATAGGTGTGTAGTTTTTTTAAAAAAACAATAACTAAATTTAGGAAGTTAGATGATGACGATCATTAAATTGATTTCCCTCATATAAAGTTTTTTTGTATTAAGCTTTAAAGATTACCAAATACAGCTCTCTTTTGCTATTCATCAGTAAAAAATATTAATTATATAAAACTTGCAATTATCAGGATTTGATATTTTTCTATAATTCATGCAGAATTCAATTTAACAAAACTGGATTTTAATCATCAAGTATGAGTTATGATTAGTTTTTATTATATTAAGATATATAATAAATTAGTATTCTATTTTAAAACATTTATCAGATGGCTAATATTTATTTTATAATAAAATGTAAATTAAAAAAATTCATTTTCTATAAGATTTTTAAGAAAAATGTTTAGAAAAAATAAAAAGATTATATATTTAGTTTTTCTATAAACGAAACAAACCAGAGAAAAAATTCAAGTATTAAGTATGCTAATAAAAAATTAAAGCAATTATATTATGAGGTGTTAAATATTATTGGCCCAATCAATTTTAGAAAAATAGGAAATATGGTGGCAACATGGTCAGTGGGTTGTTCTACACGTCTGGTCGTGTTATCGGTTTGACTTTTAACATTTTTCCCTCTATATTTTTTATAAATAGCGACCAGCCCATCTAAAAGTTCACTATAGTTACAAGTTCAAACAACTACTCTGAAGGTTTAATTAAATAAAAACACGAATATTATTTAATTAAACACGCTATTATTTTGGGTTTTCTTAACGGTTACTAATGGGTTTTAATTATTATAAATGAAACATAAACCACTACAAATTAAAACGAAACGAACTTTACAATAAGAACAATTAAAGACTTTATGTATTAAGCAAAGCCTAATCATATATAAGACCTAACATAGAATAATTATAACTAAGTAAAATAAAAAGTCATGGCCCAATTTCATACGATATTCGATAGGTTTCTAACATAATTCTTTTTACCTAGTTGGTGGTTATTTTTTAAAAAAAATAGAGGGAAACTTGTTAAAAGGCAAATCGAAGGCACGACATGAGGTGTAGAACAACCCACTGACCCGTGTTGGTACCTTATTTTCTATTTTTTTAAAATTGATTGGGCCAATAATATTTAACACCTCATAATATATTTTTTAATTTTTTATTAGCATACTTAAGGCTTTAATTTCTTCCCTGGTCTTTTTGCTTCTTTTATAAAAAAACTTAATACATAATCTTTTTATTTTTTCTAAATATTTTTTTATAAATCTTATAGAAAATGGATTTTTTTAATTTATATTTTTATTATAAAATAAATATTAGTCATCTGATGAATGTTTTAAAATAGAATAGTAATTTATTATATATTTTATTATAATAAAAATTAAATATAACTCATATTTGGATGATTAAAAATAACTAGTTAATAATATTTAAGATAAGTATTTAAAATAAAAAGTGATTAAAAATAAAGAAATAATAAAAAGTAAAGTTAATAAAATAAAATAAAAGAAAATAAAGGTTCATAAAAATTAAACATTTTGTCCTTTTGAGTGTTAGGGGCAAAATGGGTATTTACAAAAAAATAACTGAATAAGTTAAATGTTGTTAGTAAAAAGGATAAAAAAAGTTATAAATTTTTAAATAAATGATAATTAGAGTAATTATTAAAGTATAAGGACAAGATCCGTAATTTTAAACATACTTAAAAAAAATCGTAATTTACTCTACAATTTTTTTAAATTTACACTCGAGACATGATACATTTTTCAATTTCGCTTATAATCATCATTATAAGCAATACTTGAGTATAACTTTATGATGGTTATACAAGTTTAATTGTCTTTGACAAAAAGAAAAAAAAATAAAAATAAAAGAAGCAAAGCAAAACAAAACATGAATCTGGTTCAATTTTCAGCATGTATTATTATCCTTTAATAGTTTAAATTCTGAATCACTAATTAAAGTTGGAATAAATTACACGGACAGTCCCTGGGTATGCACGAATTACAATTTTAGTCCCCACTTTCAATAAATTACAAATGCGGGCCTAAACTACGACAAGAGTGCACAATGACAGTTCCCTAACACTAACAAATGTTAAGTTTTTCTGTTAGTTTTTTTAAAAGGACCAAAATACCCTTTTTATCTTCTTCTCCGCATTCAACACCCACCACCGCAACCTCTACCCTTAACCCACCACCGCCGCGACCGCCTCTACCGTAAACTCACCACCGCCGTCACCGGCTGCATTCTCAACCCACCACTCCCTTCCATCATCTTCTTCAACTTTATCACTCACCCTAACCCACAACCACATCAAACGACCAGCCCACCACCATCACCTTAAACGACAACTCACCCCGCCCTCTTGATTACACCACAAAGTAAACGTGAAACCGAGCACCATTGATTCGTAGAACTGATTCGAATAAGTCACCATTGTGCACATTGCTAACATGGGTGGTTCTCTGATTATACATCAATGGCAATGGAGAATGTTTTATTTTGGAATTTGAGAAGATGGTGACACGCGGTGGCCGCTGCTACAATGGTGTGGAGTGGGTGGATGGGTGGTTGTGGGTTAAAGGTGCAGGTTGCTATGGTGGTGTATTAATGGTAGGGTGATAAATAAGATGTGAAGGGTCAACGGTTTTATGGTGGAGGAGGTGATGGAAGATGGTGGAGGTTGGTGGAGTTGGAGGATGTTGGTGGTGGTGTAGGGTGAGTGATGAAGATGAAGAAGATGATGAAAGGTATTTTGGTATTTTTATATAGACTTAACTGATCAAGTTAAGTTTTTTAAGTGTTAGGGATTGTGATCGTGCACTCTTAGCATAGTTCAAGCTTGTATCTGTAATTTATTGAAAGTGAGGATTATAGTTGCAATACGTGAATACCCATAAACTGTCCGTGTAATTTACTCTTAAATTTGTTTTTGAGTTATAACACAATTTTAGATTTTTTAAGATGTAATTTCATTGAAGAAAAATACCAACATAATCTTTGTTAAAAACTACCCTAACTAAAATAAAAACTGATTGAGAATCCATTTATCAATCTAAAACAAACAAATGATGTAGATTGATACACTTTTGTAACTGAAAATTATCCACAATTGAACAATTAACCTCTACTGCAGTTTCATTCGGTTTGGTTTGCTATCGGGTTTTGATCATTATGTCGTTTTAAGCATGATTAGGACATGATCATGTAAAGATAGAATAACATACGAGTATACATACGAACACCATAGGAAAACATAAATCCAAAATAGTAAAAAGATAGCATTCGAATATGTAATTGAGTATGAGTTTAATTTATTCTTTGTGTTCAAAATTCAAATGTATGCATCGCTCCTGAAATTATTAAAATTTTATGATTCTTAAAACTATATTCGAAAAATTGATATTTCAAGTTACTCATTTGTTGAGTTTGAGATCGAGTTTTAGGTTATGGAATTATAGTCTCAGCTGATAACTTTGAACACCCTAAATATCTTAAACAATCTACATACACGAAAAGCGGAGACCTGTAGAGCATGTCTTCAAATATATGATGCCATATAATCAGGTATGAGATACGACATAACAAAAATCATCAAAAAATTGACCCCCACTCAGTATATAACCCAAAAGGTTGCAAAAATACCGACTTCCATTACAATCAGTAAAGAAAATCTCATACCTAATGTATATAAAGCTCATTTAGTTGGATACAGACATAAATGACACGCGTCATCAGCTTTTGGGACCAAAACGTTTGGAGCTCCTCAACCATGCTATGCACCCAACTGCCCCATAACAAAATAACGAGACTGTCCTATTCTTTCAATATGCAACTTTATTAAACAATATGGCCCTATGAATATCGATACTCGATGGGTAAAACAAGCAAGAAGACCTTTTCAAACAGCAAAATCTAGCTTTGATCTACATAATTCACACAGGCTCATCAGGTTCTAGACCCACTACAAGCTACTCGTGTAAAACAAACAATATAGAATCGCGCCGCCCTACAGACTATCAACAACCATGAATATTTCTCATGTTCGTATAAGCTAACGCAATCAGATTTCACTGCTAAAATAATGATTAAATAAAACTCGATAACAAACCAGTGTTTGATAAAATGGCTGAAACTAACTCGACTTACATCTAGAACCCTCGTGTCTTGGTCTCTTCAGCTTCTGTTGTTCCTAGGTCTTTCCACAATAACGCTTGAATCCAAAGTTGATAATATTTGTGGCATTGACATGCCTCCAGATACCACAATTTCTGCACCCAAAGAAACAAAATAAGTGTCCAGGTAAAAAACATGTTTTTGGATTGGTAATTGGACGTAGAGGGGGCAAAATAGGCGGTTGGAGAAGTTTGATTATGGGTCCAGGTCAAAACATGTAGAATTGGGTCAACTTGCAACTGCAAGTACTTCATATATATCATATTTTGAAAAACAGAATAATTTTATGAAGTTTTATGCACTTAAATTTAAGTACATTTCAGATGAATTTCAATCTGTTTGACCAGCCGATCTATTTGACTTGTTTATTCTGCTTGAAATCTTTTAGTCAAAACCATGTGATCAGTTAAAGATGAAAGATACCATTTGTATATATCTGTTAAATTTGCCAACCCTAGGAGTAGGACAAACTAGATCAGGCGAGGCCCAATAACTAAATACATCTTTTTGTAGTAAAGCAGCCTAATTACATTTATGGGCTGTCTGGACGTACATGTAGATTGATTATTGCCACTCAAGCCGAATTAATCAATTAGCGTTTTGGTAAAAGTGATCTTTATATTGAGTTTGTGGTTTTAAAAAGAGCAAGATACTCCTAGGCACGAGGCAAGAGCTTTACGTGTGTGAGGTGTTGCTCTATTTACAACCAAGATTGAGTTTATGATTATTTAGGTTCAAACTAATCAACTTTGAGGAAGCATATAAGAAATTGCAAAAAGAGAACACTATTGGGATAAACATAAATTACCTACCTCCCCCTAGCTTTTGCTTATGGATTATTTGTTTATAATTATTCAAGTCAAAATTACACATTCTAAAGCACATATCCAAACACCCCCTTAATCGAATTTTATAAACTATTCTTTTTACCTAGTGTAATTTGCTTTGCGCATACAGTATTTCAATCAGTTTTAGAGTAGTCCTGACAATAGTAAAGTAAGTTCATCTGTACATGAAAAGTCACAAGAATGACCTAGACATTTGGCTACTTATTTTGTCTGTACCTATGATTATTCTAGACCGCGTACATCTTCCCTTAAATGGGACGGACCCACCCTGGACCCTGCGAACGAGGGAGCTCTTTGCAGCACCAGGTACGCCCTTTTTCTATGATTATTCTAGACAATTGGCATCGTTATCACACATAGTATTCTAGACAATTGGCATCGTTATCACACATAGCTATCACACTTCAAGTTTCAACCAAACTTAAACACTGCAATTTCATTAGTCAGGGGAGTTATCAATGAAGTTCACCTTTTCTTCTAAGGAAAAATAAATACCAACTCTAAGAAACAGTCAAATAAGCCAGCAGATCACTTACCAATTCCTTCACGCACAGATAAGTTGGGTCTGATAACATCCTTAGAATTGACCAAGAAAATATCACCAATGTAGAGATGGTTTGTAGGGACATATACAGAATATAGCTCTTCATCCCCTGAATAATTCTGAAATCCAGAAAACATAATAAAATGATTTATTTTGCATGAATGAATCATGTTAAATCATCATAAAGCATTATATGTTTTCATGTGGGCATGTGGCCTTTTTAACAACCAGATTTCCAACCCCTTACCCAAAGCTTGACATTTTCGCTGGCCACCCATGACTCCCCACCATATTGACATCTTCACAGGCCATATCTGTATTTCTCTTGTAAATTCGGCTCATTTATGGTTCATACTCAACTTTTCTATGCATACTTTCCGACTCGTATTAGTTCCTAAAGTGTTTAATAACTTATTAAATTTATGGTAACAAAGCAACCTCCTAAATTGTTTAAATTAAAAACAGATCATTGTTGTAATCATAATGAACAACAATGTGCTAGCGGTCAACCAACCAGTATGAATCATACTTTATAATTGCTCATCTTGACCTGCTACCCAAGCTGCCCGATCCAACCCCGTTGCCACCTCTATTCCTAACAGATGGGGGTATGAGACCCACAAAACTTGAAATCATATAAACAAATTTAACTTCATCCAAGAATCAAGATATGGTTTAAGAATGAACCTGGAGAATGACAGAGGAAGTAATAAACCCAAACGCATATTCACCAATACGAGGATGCCTAATGATAGCGACTTCCTTAAACGCCTGTGTGTTTTGATCTGCAATATTAAAAAATAAGGGCTTATATGTAGTAGTTTTATCAATCCGAAGTCAGAACATGTGAAAACTAATAACCACAAACCTGGAGATATTGCAGCGCTAATTTGCTTAGATGCATTGTAGATATGACGAACAAACGGCATTCGTTTAATAAACCATTCTCCAAGACTCAGAACCGATGCACCCAACCAAGATGACATAAACACCCCAACCAAAAATATAAACAGGATGGAAGTGATAAATCCAAGACCTACAGAAATTCAAAGTTATAAAAGTTGCACACTTAAGCTTTAAACTTTAAAAAAATGTAGCAGTTTTAACCTGTTTATATAAAATGGATTGACTTGGCAAATGATTTAACTAAAACAAAAATGAATCAAATGGGGTTGAGCAGGTTGATATTTGAAGGTCACAGGAAATGGTTTCAAAGACATAACACCTACTAAATATCTTTATAAAAAACATTTATCATTACTGTAAAAAACGAATTTGTATTCCTAAATCATATCTAACATGTTACTTGTGTATATATTTCAAAAAATAAAAAGGTAGGCAAACCTAGCCCGACCCTGTGCTAAACTAACCTGTTTTGACCTGTTATTAACCCTCCGATCGACCAATTAGCCACACCAATTTTAAGAACGAGAAAATAAGTTGTTTGCTTAAATTCAAAAAAAGATTTGGTAATATTTTCAATTTAATAAAAGCTAGAAAATAAGTTGCACTTGGGCTATTAAGTTCACAACTTTTAGTTATAATTTTGTGCATCTGTTTTCTTTGACATCCAATACAGAATACATACTTTCATACTATTAGTCTAGATCAGTCTTGCAAGAGAAAAGGCAATAATATTATAAGGAAACTGATTAGAGTATGTTCTAAATCTTTGAACTCAGGATTTCCCCTTTTTTGTTGCTTTTAAAATATATCATGACCAATAAGAAATGTTAAGTAGAATTTTATGAAACAATTTAAGAAGCACTAAACACAGGTAAGCTGATTATAAGTTTATAACTAGTGAAACCTCAACAAGAACAAAAAAGGGCGTACCTGGTGCTGCAAAGAGCTCCCGCGTTTTCGCAGGGTCCAGGGAGGGTCCGTCCCATTTAAGGGAAGATGTACGCGGTCTTTCCCCCACATTTTGTGGGGAGGGCGTTTTCACGGATCGAACCTGAGACCTTCGGTCCCTTAGGAACAGCTTTTACCGCTGCGCCAAGGCCCGCCCTCAACAAGAACACCCGTTTTAATTATATAATATAAAATGCTCTGCATAATTACCAAAAACAATATAAGCATGTGCTCACCAAATATATCTATGCCGAGTTGAGCATAGATTGGGGAGAAAAATCCATCCACAAAATGAATAAACCACCATGTTACATAGAAGGTAATAGCAATTGGCAATAGGATGACACTGTGTAAAGATAAAATAAGTATCAAATTTAAACTGAAATAGCATTAAAAACAAGTGTCAGATTAAATATAAAACAGCATTATAAACTAGTGTCAGATCAAGTATGAAACAACATTAAAAACAAGTGTCAGATTAAGTGAAAATATGACTTTCTAATGATAAATTGCATTATTGTTGCAATATCAAAATAAGTAAAAAGATGACTTTCCAGTGATAAATCACATTGATATCTCAATATCAAATTCAGTAAATAGAATATAACACATAAAGACCCAAGCTGTCTTTTGCTAAGCTGGATTAATATCCATATTACAATAGTCTCAATTTTAATTATTGACATCTAAATCATAGAATTAGGGATCAAATTTATACAAAGAAGCAGGAATCATATGTTGACTTACACAAAAATAAACTAACTGAAAGAAAAAATAGCCCAACTATAACTATAATAACACGCTTTGGTAGTTTTAATTTGTATACAACTGAATCTTCTGTCCATCAGTAGTTCCTCAAGATTCTACCTTTTGTAACTAACTTCCTATTCTAGTCACGTCACCATTTTTAGGTTTGCATATTAAACCTAATTGACCATCAAATTTGCATGTATCATAAAATTATTACTTAATTTTCTCATATAATAGTATCAACTTTAAACTGCATAAATGACATCTATACATTCTAGAAATCAATCATAAACATACCTTATAAAAACCACAAATTTAGTTTCTTTATCCAAAATACTTGCTTATGAATTTACAATTTAAAAGATAAGGTGAAAAGCTAGTTGAATAATAAAATACTTGAAACAACACACTACTCTAACTGCCATATTATTAATAAAAAGAAAATCAACAACTTCAAACACATTAACCTGCAAGAGCCAACAACCAAATGGGCAAAATCTTTGTTGATCTCTAAATTCCAACATATTAGTCAATAGTCATTAAGAGGGTACCTTAACTTTGAACCAGATCAACAATTAATTCCTAACGTCCAAAGATATTAAAAAAGGTAGCATCAAATTGGAACGTGCCAAAACTTGTTACAAAGCTTTGTTGCTTAAAATTAGTTCTACGAAAGGCAAAGTGTCAGGATCATCAATCATCTAACTATGAATTGGTGCACCAATAAAAAAAACCTCATTTCCAACTACAACTAAGAAAATTGGGAAAGAAAAATAAGGAGGGAAATCAGCATACCATCCTGTCATGAACTTTTTAGAAGCCCAACTCCTCACAACTTTAGAGAAAGTCTACATAAAAACAAAAGGTCATGAAGAAATTTGTCAAATAATTTATAAAGTAATGGTCAAATAACTCAAATCCCATATGCAGGAGAAATGAAATGTTCAAAATGTTTCACATTGTTATGATCAACAATCTCACACACACAATAATACCAGTATCAAACGAAAAATCGAACACTTCTTTACAATTATCGCTATAATTATCATCATATAACTGACGTCACAACCAAGTAAAATATTCTCAGTCATTTTTCTCCTAATTCCTCCGTGCTAAACAAAAGATTCACCATAAATGCATTCAATTAATCAATCAATGATAACTAACAAGTATCAATTCACTTCTCATAAACCCCCAATCTAGAACCCTATACACAACCCAATCTTGTAATCACACAGAAAAACCAAAAAAACCAATCAAAAGATCAAATAAGAATATAAGATAACATATACAAAGTTCATAAACATAATAAAAGATTTCCCTAAAACCCTAATTAGGGCTCAATCAGCTTCAATACCCAAAACCCAATTAAGCAATCAAATCGAACAGAGATACCTCACGGCCGGCGTTATGAGAAGATGAAGAGGAAGACGGCGAGGGTTTCGACGACGCGCCGTCGTCATGATCAACGGTGGTGGCTACAGGTATAAGCAGCTCACGATCTCTGCTGTTTGATGATTTTTCATCCCCCATTAGAATTACTCTCAATTTCTCTCTGTTTAGAAGTTGAATTGAGAATTCATAAAACAGTGAATGTCGGAGAAGATGGAGATTGACAGATTGTGTTCTTGTAATACACACGCATACATACAGATTGAATTTTATATTGGGATTACAATAAGAAGGATGATGAAGAGTTCAAGAAATTTGTTGTTTGTAAATTGGGCGGAAAATTCAACGAGTGAAAGCTACAAATTTGATATTGAATTGTTGCACATAGTATGAAAGTAAACCCTAGAAATTTGGTAAAGGCGGAACATACACACCAATAACATGTTACGCGTGAGATATGGTGTTATACGGGTCGTATGCGTGGTTATATGAAACGGTTTAAGATGTTGTGATGTTATATAAAAGTATGACGGTATCTTTATACATCACGGTTGTATGAGGTGTTATAATCTCGGGTTATGATTATTTGATTGGTAACCAGATGTAAGGATACATCAACTTTAGAAATATCAAGATATATTAGATTTCATCTCGATCTCACTAACATAAGCTAATGGATCCTAAACAGAGGTGTAAGCTCATCAGGATGTAGGTTAATTTTCCTTTCGGTTTGTACGTTAATTTTTCTTTCGGTTTGTAGGTTACTCTTCCTCTCGGTTAATCTAACCCAATAATATACTCATGTGTCTAAAGAATTGATTATCTCTTGACCTTACGATTCATAATGGATCCGGAAAATGTAGCGGAATACAAGGAATCACTTAATATTACTGAATGTTGACTAGATTAACAATAATTAATAGATTATTAGGATAAATTCATTCTCGCGCAATCAGATCCCTAAAACATAATAATTAACACTAATCTATAATTCATCACCTCCAAGTCTCAGAAGTAGATGAGTCACTGGTTTTTTAATAAATTGTATATCTTTCTCGATGATGATCTACGTCTAGTGTTGGGTTCAGTGGTATCTTCGTTAGATTTATTTATCAAAACAGTTTTGATAATTATTAATCAGATTAATAATATGTAACGCAGCGGAGTAATAATAAAATACCAGAATGAACCCGACAGGATCTGGGTTACAAACAATGCAAATACAGAATATAACTATCCTACTGATGAGATATAATATACCTTTGTGGTTAATAATTAACCGTTTGAGACACCGAGGGACAACGAATGAACGCTAGAATCAACGAACACTAAATTGGAACACAGTGGTTGCGGCTCTAAGAGGCGTGATCCACGGTTGCAATCAAATATATCGGTTGTTTGTAAGTTGAAAGAAAAATCAAAGCTTGCACAGTTCTTCTTTGTGAAGATCAAGAAAAACTATCAAGTTCCTATGGATTCATCATTCGGATATGCAATGACCAGCAGAATATTTTCTCACTCTTGGATTCCCTCTTTAAATGAATGTCTATCCTTCCATTTTTAAAGAAGACTTAAAAGTCCATGATGTGGTTCCTAGTGTAAGTACAGATGGGAAAAGCATGAATCAGAATTTTATGCTTATAATAATTGGAAAGTTGAGCTAGTGGAGGAAAAGTTGAGAGATTTATGGCTTTTGTCCAAGAGCATCGTTTTATAGCAATAATTGAGCAAGGTTTTTTTTTTTTTCTTTATTTTATTTATTAAATAAACATTAATACTAAATAATTTATAACAATTATAAATTATAAAAACCGATATAGTTCGTAAGTGCCAGTTAATCAAATTAAGTGGACTTAATATTAGTTGCCCAAGGTGTAACTCTTACGGGTCATAGCTCGGTTGGCAACGTGACGTAACCGAACCCGTACATAATCCAACAAGCTCCCACTTGGACGGCATTCGGTTAAATTCCACGTAGACAGTCAGCGGCGCTCTAGCTGCACATGGCTGCCCCCAACAAGGTATGACACTTTAAAGTCATTAACCAAACATCTTCTTCTAGTATCATTTTACTATAACAAGACAATAAACTTATGGTAATCATAGTCATTTATCCTTTCTGTAAAAGACATCAATTGAGTCATTGAGATTAATTCTCATATGGAGCTCAATCATTATTGTTCTCGATCCAGATTCAAAATGGTCCAATCAAACACACAGTCAGTTTGGGTGAGGCCTCACACTTCACCAGTTTGAATCAACGAGGGCGCCACGATGTCTAACTGCTACATATAATGTAAGAGTACAGAATCCCTTATTGACTACATACAACTCCCACTAAACTTCAGAATTATTCCCAACCAAAGCCTTTATGACTGGCAGTTACGCGACAGCGGTTGACAGTGATCAAAGAATAACCCTCGGTAAACGGAAGTTCTAGTATGCATCTCAGGTCATAGGATACTAAATGAGTATACCAATATCAAAGCATCTTATAATGAAGATGGTTTGTGGCGAGTTACATCCAACGTCATTCATAATGAGGTCTGTGAATTTAGAAGTCAACTCCTTGAGTCTAAATTCAGAATAGTCTTAATTCAGAATTGTTCCCACAAGTCTGATCGACTATGGATAATTTAGAATACAAAATCCATGGATTAAACGTATTAAAATCGAACACAGTTATAGGATTCATAATTGTATCTATATCAGTAGATCAAAATGAATTCAAAAGTATAACTGTTTAAAAGTTCGTACATCCAAATACTAAATCAAAACATATCACTAGCTAATCTAAGCCCGATCGCATTTCTATGTAGATCATGCTTGTTCTGAGTCATGGGCTTAGTAAACGGGTCTGCTAGGTTTTGATCTGTGTCGATTTTTCTTATCATGATGTCTCCCTGTTTCACTATGTCCCGTATATAATGAAACTTCCTCTGAATGTGCTTGGCCCTGTGATGAGATCTGGGCTCTTTGGCTTGAGCAATAGCACCTGTGTTATCACAAAATATCTCGATTGGTTGCTGAATACTTGGAACCACATCGAGATCGGCTATGAACTTCTTCATCCAAGCAGCTTCCTTTGCAGCATCAGATGCTGCAATGTATTCAGATTCAGTAGTAGAATCTGCCATCACACTTTGCTTGGAACTTTTCCAAGAGATGGCTCCACCATTGAGTGTGAATACAAAACCAGATTGTGAGCGAGAGTCATCTCGGTCAGTTTGAAAACTAGCATCAGTGTAACATCTTACAGTGAGCTGTTCTTCAACTCCTCCATATATTAAAAACATGTCTTTAGTCCTTCTCAAGTACTTCAGAATGTTCTTAACTGCAGTCCAATGGGCAAAACCAGGGTTTTGCTGATAACGGCTAGTAATGCTCAAAGCATACGAGACGTCAGGTCTAGTGCACAGCATAGCATACATGATGGAACCAATCGCTGAAGCATATGGAACATTTTCCATTCGCTTAATATCAATGTCCGTTGAAGGAGATTGCGATTTGTTCAACACGGTACCTTTAGTCATTGGAACACCTCCTTTCTTGGAGTTTTCCATCTTAAAGCGTGTCATCATTTTGTCTATGTATGTGCTTTGACTAAGCCCTAGAAGCCGCTTAGATCTATCCCTATAGATCTTTATTCCTAGAATGTAAGCAGCTTCTCCAAGATCTTTCATTGCGAAACAAGCTCCCAACTATTTTTTAACTTCGTTAAGCATTGAGATATTGTTTCCAATGATCAGTATATCATCCACATACAATATGAGGAACGATATAGTGCTCCCACTAGCCTTTCTGTAAACACAAGGCTCATCTTCACTTTTGACAAAACCGAATTCGACGATTCTCTGATCAAAATGAAGATTCCAGCTACGGGATGACTGTTTAAGTCCATAAATGGACTTATTCAGTTTGCACACCTTATTTGGATATTGTGGATCGACAAAACCATCGGGCTGAACCATATAGACATCTTCAGAGAGATGTCCATTTAGAAAAGCAGTTTTGACATCCATTTGTCATATCTCGTAATCATAGTACGCGGCTATGGCAAGCAATATCCTAATCGATTTGATCATAGCAACGGGTGAGAAAGTTTCATCATAGTCAACACCTTGAGTTTGAGTGAAACCTTTCGCAACTAGCCGTGCTTTATAGGTGTGTACATTTCCATGCATGTCGGTTTTTCTCTTGAAAAGCCACTTGCTCCCTACAGCCCGTGAACCGGGAGGTAGCTCAACCAAGTCCCAGACTTGATTGTCTCGCATGGATTGCATCTCGGCGTTCATGGCATCTAGCCATTTCGCAGATTCCTGATCTGAGATAGCAGATTTGTAGTTAGTGGGTTCATCACCAGAATCAGCTACTACCAGAACCTCAGGACCCTCTAGATTCCAAAGATATCTGTCAGGTTCTTTGCGAGTTCTGCTACTTCTGTGAACGCTTGTGTTTATATCTGAATCAGTAACAATTTCTTGTTGTTCAGACGCACCGACTACTTCAGCGTTTGTTTGTGGTTCTCGAATTTCTTCAAGATCCACAATATTACTTCCAGTTCCTCGATCAAGAAACTCTTTCTCGAGGAAATGTACCTTCCTTTTGATGGAAATCATATTTGCATCAGGATGGTAAAAGTAATACCCGCTTCTATTATAGTATCCAACGAAAATAGCTTTTTCGCCTCGAGGATCTAGCTTGTCATTAGACTCGCTAGTGACATAAGCATCACATCCCCATACTCTAAGGTAAGACAAATTGGGTTTAGACCCATGCCATATCTCATATGGAGTTTTATCTACCTTCTTAGTCGGTGCCAGATTGACAAGGCGGGCGGCGGTCATAAGAGCATAACTCCAAAAGAAGTGAGGTAAGTTAGTTCTACACATCATCGATCGAACCATATTAAGTAGGGTTCGATTTCTCCTCTCACTCACGCCATTAAGTTGGGGTGTGCCGGGTGGAGTGAACTGTGAAACAATTCCACATTCCTTTAGATGATCAATGAACTCTTGGCTTAGGTATTCTCCACCTCGATCTGATCGAAGTACTTTGATAGTCTTATCAAGTTGGTTTTCTACTTCGTTCTGAAACTCTTTGAACTTTTCAAAGGTTTCATGTCTATGCTTCATAAGGTAGACATAGGCGTATCGACTATAATCGTCAATAAATGTAACAAAGTATCTTTCGTGATTTCTAGACATAGTTCTGAAAGGACCACATACATCAGAGTGTATAAGTGCTAACAGATCCTTGGCCCGTTCACCAACATGGGTGAAAGGATCCTTTGTGAGTTTGCCAGCTAAGCAAGATTCGCATTCATCAAAAGATTCATGTCCTGTGGATTCAAGAATCCCTTCGGACTGAAGCCTTTTCACACGGGCCTTGCTTATGTGGCCAAGTCTACAATGCCATAGAAACGTATCGTTAATTCCAGATTTGATACGTTTAGAAAGATTATATACATTATTGTTTGTTTGAATATCAATCTCATAAATACCACTTCGAGGTTTAGCCTCAAAATAAAAGATATCATTCAAGTAGGCAGAAATAACAGCATCATTAAAAACATACTTGAATCCTTGTTCAAACAATAAAGAAACTGAAATAATGTTTCTGGTTAAACCAGGAGCAAACAAACAATTATTTAAAGTAATTACAAGACCAGATGGACAAGAAAGATGATATGTTCCAGTTGCTAGAACCGGTACTCTTTTCCCATCACCAACGATGAGCTCCATGTCGCCTTGTTTCAGTTTCTTCCACTTTTCAGGCTCCTGCAAGACATTAATGATGTGGTAACCACATCCAGTATCAAATACCCATGTGTTGCTGGAAACAGTGAAAAGTTCAATAACATAAATCAGAATACCTGAAGAAGAGCCTTCACCATTGGCCTTCTTCACCTTCAGCTTGGCTAGATAGTCAGGACAGTTACGTCTCCAGTGTCCCATCTTATTGCATTCAAAACAGTGTCGCTCCTCAGGAGGGGGCGCTGCTTTGTTTTTAGCCAGCTGTTTGTTGTTGGTGGCAGGCTTGGCAGCAACAACTTTACCTTTACCCTTATTGTTATAAGTTTTCTTCTTGGGGTTTGGTTTCCTAACACTAGTAGATCGGACCATCAACATTTGACTGGCTTTACCTGGTATGTTTTGCTCAGCAGTTTTGAGCATACCGTGTAGTTCAGCTACACTCTTAACCCATGCATTCATATTAAAGTTCATTATGAACTGATCGTAAGAACTAGGCAAGGAGTTCAAAATGAAGTCTACTACCATTTCATCTTGCATAGGATAACCAAGTTTGGCCATTTGGTCGATGTACCCTTTCATTTTAAGCACATGGGCACTAACAGGCGAGCCTACTTGCATTTTGCAGGATATAAGCTGCTTCATGGTATCATAGCGCTCTTGTCGGGCCTGTTTCTGAAACATGCCCTTAAGTTGCTCAATCATGTCAAATGCAGCCATGTCCTCCATGTTCTTCTGGAGATCAGGAGACATGGTGGCTAGCATAAGGCAGGCTACCTCATCGGCATCCTCCTTAAATTTTTCCCAAGTTCTACGGGCTGCGGCCGTATTGTTTTCAGGCTCGTTGGGAACAGCGCTATCTATAACATAGAGCTTTTTCGCCATCTTGAGAACCAATCTCAGATTGCGGTGCCATGCGAGAAAGTTGGTGTTATCAAGTTTCTCTTTCTCAAGAATAGACTTGAGAATGAAGGAGTTGTTGGTTTCTGAAGACATCTATAAGCAAAATAAATTAATTAGTATTTTCGATGTATTGTTTCCTTATTTTAATTAATGACCCATTTACAGTAATTTTAAATAAGGAATGAGAATCTGGCTTGGTCAGTCACTAAAGGCAGCTGGGGCACGCAACATTAGTAAGTGATTAGGCAGACTGTCAATATTTATCAATTGTGAAAATTGCACAACTCTCGTGTATGAGGCCGCAACGACAACATTTGTCAATGCATTGATACGTTTAGCCTCATCTATGCCCACTTTTCTCTCTAGACAGCTGTGGCACGTAACAAGAGAGAAAAGTAATAGTCATCCTAAAACAGTTACTTGTGAAAGGGCCGGATGTGTCAACAAAACCCTTGCATCTTGGAAGAATAAACTACACATCAAGTGCGGTGCTGTGGCTCCAAACACTGATGTTTCGCTTAATGTTCCAAGTGTTCCTTATTTTAGGGTGGCATAGACTATTGATTTTTATCTATGGGATCCAATTTTAGTGTTTACCGAATAGGGTCAAACACAACGTATAATTAAGTTATACGTGCGTCGTAAAAGTTAGTTTTACAATATATATAGTTCGTGATAATAAATGACGAACCCTTTCAGCTCTCGGGACACCAGATTTTAATACCCTATTAAAACTAGGTTCATCGCGAGATAGACAACCGATTTTTAAGTTGATAATTTTTAAATTATTAAGATTTAAGTTTTAAAATTTAAACTAATTTTAAATTTGAAAACTTATCTAGTTATCCTTTTAAATGGATAATTAATTTTAATTTAAAAATTATCAAGTTTTTAAGTTTTGAAATTCAAACTAATTTTGAATTTGAAAACTTATCCGATTATCCCATTTAAAACAAATAATTTGTTTTAATAATTTAACAAGTTGTAAAAATAAGTTAAAACTTGTTATTTATTTTGATTGTAAAAAAATTTTTTTTTTTAATTAATTAGTTTGATATTTAGGTTGGGTAATATAAAATAAAACAACCATAATAGCAAAGTGATATGTAAATCTAATGGCTAGGATTGTTTGATCTCGCTAGAGCCAAATAGTGAGATCAAGCTAGATCACGGGTGAAAACACAAAGCAACCACAAGGATGGACCTAAGTACATCTAGTTGTCTTGATGTGCTCCCACTGACTCCTTGATTCGTCTTGTCTCCAGTTATGACTTCGGGTCTTCAAATATTACAATATTTACAAAAGAAATACAAAATAAAAGAAAACTCTAATCTATTACAACTTTGAGCCATCAAATGGGCCAAAAACCATAAAACCAAAAATTTTAACAATAACAAATCACATCACAACCATTCAACCACAAGGTCTAGCCAGATTTACATATTAAAACACAATCAAAATAATACGGGCAATCATTTGGTTAATAAATATTTAACCAAAATAAACAAGTTGCCCAAAATAATATAAATCAGAAACTTCAAATAATTTTAAAGTTTGTGATCTATAACCAGTTAATAGACCGGATCTGATTTGCATGTTGTAAGCCTGACTCTGATACCACTGTTGGGTTCAGTGGTATCTTCGTTAGATTTATTTATCAAAACAGTTTTGATAATTATTAATCAGATTAATAATATGTAACGCAGCGGAGTAATAATAAAATACCAGAATGAACCCGACAGGATCTGGGTTACAAACAATGCAAATACAGAATATAACTATCCTACTGATGAGATATAATATACCTTTGTGGTTAATAATTAACCGTTTGAGACACCGAGGGACAACGAATGAACGCTAGAATCAACGAACACTAAATTGGAACACAGTGGTTGCGGCTCTAAGAGGCGTGATCCACGGTTGCAATCAAATATATCGGTTGTTTGTAAGTTGAAAGAAAAATCAAAGCTTACACAGTTCTTCTTTGTGAAGATCAAGAAAAACTATCAAGTTCCTATGGATTCATCATTCGGATATGCAATGACCAGCAGAATATTTTCTCACTCTTGGATTCCCTCTTTAAATGAATGTCTATCCTTCCATTTTTAAAGAAGACTTAAAAGTCCATGATGTGGTTCCTAGTGTAAGTACAGATGGGAAAAGCATGAATCAGAACTTTATGCTTATAATAATTGGAAAGTTGAGCTAGTGGAGGAAAAGTTGAGAGATTTATGGCTTTTGTCCAAGAGCATCGTTTTATAGCAATAATTGAGCAAGGTTTTTTTTTTTCTTTATTTTATTTATTAAATAAACATTAATACTAAATAATTTATAACAATTATAAATTATAAAAACCGATATAGTTCGTAAGTGCCAGTTAATCAAATTAAGTGGACTTAATATTAGTTGCCCAAGGTGTAACTCTTACGGGTCATAGCTCGGTTGGCAACATGACGTAACCGAACCCGTACATAATCCAACAAGCTCCCACTTGGACGGCATTCGGTTAAATTCCACGTAGACAGTCAGCGGCGCTCTAGCTGCACATGGCTGCCCCCAACAAGGTATGACACTTTAAAGTCATTAACCAAACATCTTCTTCTAGTATCATTTTACTATAACAAGACAATAAACTTATGGTAATCATAGTCATTTATCCTTTCTGTAAAAGACATCAATTGAGTCATTGAGATTAATTCTCATATGGAGCTCAATCATTATTGTTCTCGATCCAGATTCAAAATGGTCCAATCAAACACACAGTCAGTTTGGGTGAGGCCTCACACTTCACCAGTTTGAATCAACGAGGGCGCCACGATGTCTAACTGCTACATATAATGTAAGAGTACAGAATCCCTTATTGACTACATACAACTCCCACTAAACTTCAGAATTATTCCCAACCAAAGCCTTTATGACTGGCAGTTACGCGACAGCGGTTGACAGTGATCAAAGAATAACCCTCGGTAAACGGAAGTTCTAGTATGCATCTCAGGTCATAGGATACTAAATGAGTATACCAATATCAAAGCATCTTATAATGAAGATGGTTTGTGGCGAGTTACATCCAACGTCATTCATAATGAGGTCTGTGAATTTAGAAGTCAACTCCTTGAGTCTAAATTCAGAATAGTCTTAATTCAGAATTGTTCCCACAAGTCTGATCGACTATGGATAATTTAGAATACAAAATCCATGGATTAAACGTATTAAAATCGAACACAGTTATAGGATTCATAATTGTATCTATATCAGTAGATCAAAATGAATTCAAAAGTATAACTGTTTAAAAGTTCGTACATCCAAATACTAAATCAAAACATATCACTAGCTAATCTAAGCCCGATCGTATTTCTATGCAGATCATGCTTGTTCTGAGTCATGGGCTTAGTAAACGGGTCTGCTAGGTTTTGATCTGTGTCGATTTTTCTTCTCATGATGTCTCCCTGTTTCACTATGTCCCGTATATAATGAAACTTCCTCTGAATGTGCTTGGCCCTGTGATGAGATCTGGGCTCTTTGGCTTGAGCAATAGCACCTGTGTTATCACAAAATATCTCGATTGGTTGCTGAATACTTGGAACCACATCGAGATCGGCTATGAACTTCTTCATCCAAGCAGCTTCCTTTGCAGCATCAGATGCTGCAATGTATTCAGATTCAGTAGTAGAATCTGCCACCACACTTTGCTTGGAACTTTTCCAAGAGATGGCTCCACCATTGAGTGTGAATACAAAACCAGATTGTGAGCGAGAGTCATCTCGGTCAGTTTGAAAACTAGCATCAGTGTAACATCTTACAGTGAGCTGTTCTTCAACTCCTCCATATATTAAAAACATGTCTTTAGTCCTTCTCAAGTACTTCAGAATGTTCTTAACTGCAGTCCAATGGGCAAAACCAGGGTTTTGCTGATAACGGCTAGTAATGCTCAAAGCATACGAGACGTCAGGTCTAGTGCACAGCATAGCATACATGATGGAACCAATCGCTGAAGCATATGGAACATTTTCCATTCGCTTAATATCAATGTCCGTTGAAGGAGATTGCGATTTGTTCAACACGGTACCTTTAGTCATTGGAACACCTCCTTTCTTGGAGTTTTCCATCTTAAAGCGTGTCATCATTTTGTCTATGTATGTGCTTTGACTAAGCCCTAGAAGCCGCTTAGATCTATCCCTATAGATCTTTATTCCTAGAATGTAAGCAGCTTCTCCAAGATCTTTCATTACGAAACAAGCTCCCAACCATTTTTTAACTTCGTTAAGCATTGAGATATTGTTTCCAATGATCAGTATATCATCCACATACAATATGAGGAACGATATAGTGCTCCCACTAGCCTTTCTGTAAACACAAGGCTCATCTTCACTTTTGACAAAACCGAATTCGAGATCAAAATGAAGATTCCAGCTACGGGATGCCTGTTTAAGTCCATAAATGGACTTATTCAGTTTGCACACCTTATTTGGATATTATGGATCGACAAAACCATCGGGCTGAACCATATAGACATCTTCAGAGAGATGTCCATTTAGAAAAGCAGTTTTGACATCCATTTGCCATATCTCGTAATCATAGTACGCGGCTATGGCAATCAATATCCTAATCGATTTGATCATAGCAACGAGTAAGAAAGTTTCATCATAGTCAACACCTTGAGTTTGAGTGAAACCTTTCGCAACTAGCCGTGCTTTATAGGTGTGTACATTTCCATGCATGTCGGTTTTTCTCTTGAAAAGCCACTTGCTCCCTACAGCCCGTGAATCGGGAGGTAGCTCAACCAAGTCCCAGACTTGATTGTCTCGCATGGATTGCATCTCGGCGTTCATGGCATCTAGCCATTTCGCAGATTCCGGATCTGAGATAGCAGATTTGTAGTTAGTGGGTTCATCACCAGAATCAGCTACTACCAGAACCTCAGGACCCTCTAGATTCCAAAGATATCTGTCAGGTTCTTTGCGAGTTCTGCTACTTCTGTGAACGCTTGTGTTTATATCTGAATCAGTAACAATTTCTTGTTGTTCAGACGCACCGACTACTTCAGCGTTTGTTTGTGGTTCTCGAATTTCTTCAAGATCCACAATATTACTTCCAGTTCCTCGATCAAGAAACTCTTTCTCGAGGAAATGTACCTTCCTTTTGATGGAAATCATATTTGCATCAGGATGGTAAAAGTAATACCCGCTTCTATTATAGTATCCAACGAAAATAGCTTTTTCGCCTCGAGGATCTAGCTTGTCATTAGACTCGCTAGTGACATAAGCATCACATCCCCATACTCTAAGGTAAGACAAATTGGGTTTAGACCCATGCCATATCTCATATGGAGTTTTATCTACCTTCTTAGTCGGTGCCAGATTGACAAGGCGGGCGGCGGTCATAAGAGCATAACTCCAAAAGAAGTGAGGTAAGTTAGTTCTACACATCATCGATCGAACCATATTAAGTAGGGTTCGATTTCTCCTCTCACTCACGCCATTAAGTTGGGGTGTGCCGGGTGGAGTGAACTGTGAAACAATTCCACATTCCTTTAGATGATCAATGAACTCTTGGCTTAGGTATTCTCCACCTCGATCTGATCGAAGTACTTTGATAGTCTTATCAAGTTGGTTTTCTACTTCGTTCTGAAACTCTTTGAACTTTTCAAAGGTTTCATGTCTATGCTTCATAAGGTAGACATAGGCGTATCGACTATAATCGTCAATAAATGTAACAAAGTATCTTTCGTGATTTCTAGACATAGTTCTGAAAGGACCACATACATCAGAGTGTAAAAGTGCTAACAGATCCTTGGCCCGTTCACCAACATGGGTGAAAGGATCCTTTGTGAGTTTGCCAGCTAAGCAAGATTCGCATTCATCAAAAGATTCATGTCCTGTGGATTCAAGAATCCCTTCGGACTGAAGCCTTTTCACACGGGCCTTGCTTATGTGGCCAAGTCTACAATGCCATAGAAACGTATCGTTAATTCCAGATTTGATACGTTTAGAAAGATTATATACATTATTGTTTGTTTGAATATCAATCTCATAAATACCACTTCGAGGTTTAGCCTCAAAATAAAAGATATCATTCAAGTAGGCAGAAATAACAGCATCATTAAAAACATACTTGAATCCTTGTTCAAACAATAAAGAAACTGAAATAATGTTTCTGGTTAAACCAGGAGCAAACAAACAATTATTTAAAGTAATTACAAGACCAGATGGACAAGAAAGATGATATGTTCCAGTTGCTAGAACCGGTACTCTTTTCCCATCACCAACGATGAGCTCCATGTCGCCTTGTTTCAGTTTCTTCCACTTTTCAGGCTCCTGCAAGACATTAATGATGTGGTAACCACATCCAGTA
The DNA here is from genome assembly GCA_024085815.1 of Flaveria linearis. Lineage (NCBI taxonomy): Eukaryota > Viridiplantae > Streptophyta > Magnoliopsida > Asterales > Asteraceae > Flaveria > Flaveria linearis. The sequence continues at coordinate 5,570,904 of CM044004.1, read as the reverse complement.
TCAAATACCCATGTGTTGCTGGAAACAGTGAAAAGTTCAATAACATAAATCAGAATACCTGAAGAAGAGCCTTCACCATTGGCCTTCTTCACCTTCAGCTTGGCTAGATAGTCAGGACAGTTACGTCTCCAGTGTCCCATCTTATTGCATTCAAAACAGTGTCGCTCCTCAGGAGGGGGCGCTGCTTTGTTTTTAGCCAGCTGTTTGTTGTTGGTGGCAGGCTTGGCAGCAACAACTTTACCTTTACCCTTATTGTTATAAGTTTTCTTCTTGGGGTTTGGTTTCCTAACACCAGTAGATCGGACCATCAACATTTGACTGGCTTTACCTGGTATGTTTTGCTCAGCAGTTTTGAGCATACCGTGTAGTTCAGCTACACTCTTAACCCATGCATTCATATTAAAGTTCATTATGAACTGGTCGTAAGAACTAGGCAAGGAGTTCAAAATGAAGTCTACTGCCATTTCATCTTGCATAGGATAACCAAGTTTGGCCATTTGGTCGATGTACCCTTTCATTTTAAGCACATGGGCACTAACAGGCGAGCCTACTTGCATTTTGCAGGATATAAGCTGCTTCATGGTATCATAGCGCTCTTGTCGGGCCTGTTTCTGAAACATGCCCTTAAGTTGCTCAATCATGTCAAATGCAGCCATGTCCTCCATGTTCTTCTGGAGATCAGGAGACATGGTGGCTAGCATAAGGCAGGCTACCTCATCGGCATCCTCCTTAAATTTTTCCCAAGTTCTACGGGCTGCGGCCGTATTGTTTTCAGGCTCGTTGGGAACAGCGCTATCTATAACATAGAGCTTTTTCGCCATCTTGAGAACCAATCTCAGATTGCGGTGCCATGCGAGAAAGTTGGTGTTATCAAGTTTCTCTTTCTCAAGAATAGACTTGAGAATGAAGGAGTTGTTGGTTTCTGAAGACATCTATAAGCAAAATAAATTAATTAGTATTTTCGATGTATTGTTTCCTTATTTTAATTAATGACCCATTTACAGTAATTTTAAATAAGGAATGAGAATCTGGCTTGGTCAGTCACTAAAGGCAGCTGGGGCACGCAACATTAGTAAGTGATTAGGCAGACTGTCAATATTTATCAATTGTGAAAATTGCACAACTCTCGTGTATGAGGCCGCAACGACAACATTTGTCAATGCATTGATACGTTTAGCCTCATCTATGCCCACTTTTCTCTCTAGACAGCTGTGGCACGTAACAAGAGAGAAAAGTAATAGTCATCCTAAAACAGTTACTTGTGAAAGGGCCGGATGTGTCAACAAACCCTTGCATCTTGGAAGAATAAACTACACATCAAGTGCGGTGCTGTGGCTCCAAACACTGATGTTTCGCTTAATGTTCCAAGTGTTCCTTATTTTAGGGTGGCATAGACTATTGATTTTTATCTATGGGATCCAATTTTAGTGTTTACCGAATAGGGTCAAACACAACGTATAATTAAGTTATACGTGCGTCGTAAAAGTTAGTTTTACAATATATATAGTTCGTGATAATAAATGACGAACCCTTTCAGCTCTCGGGACACCAGATTTTAATACCCTATTAAAACTAGGTTCATCACGAGATAGACAACCGATTTTTAAGTTGATAATTTTTAAATTATTAAGATTTAAGTTTTAAAATTTAAACTAATTTTAAATTTGAAAACTTATCTAGTTATCCTTTTAAATGGATAATTAATTTTAATTTAAAAATTATCAAGTTTTTAAGTTTTGAAATTCAAACTAATTTTGAATTTGAAAACTTATCCGATTATCCCATTTAAAACAAATAATTTGTTTTAATAATTTAACAAGTTGTAAAAATAAGTTAAAACTTGTTATTTATTTTGATTGTAAAAAAATTTTTTTTTAATTAATTAGTTTGATATTTAGGTTGGGTAATATAAAATAAAACAACCATAATAGCAAAGTGATATGTAAATCTAATGGCTAGGATTGTTTGATCTCGCTAGAGCCAAATAGTGAGATCAAGCTAGGTCACGGGTGAAAACACAAAGCAACCACAAGGATGGACCTAAGTACATCTAGTTGTCTTGATGTGCTCCCACTGACTCCTTGATTCGTCTTGTCTCCAGTTATGACTTCGGGTCTTCAAATATTACAATATTTACAAAAGAAATACAAAATAAAAGAAAACTCTAATCTATTACAACTTTGAGCCATCAAATGGGCCAAAAACCATAAAACCAAAAATTTTAACAATAACAAATCACATCACAACCATTCAACCACAGGGTCTAGCCAGATTTACATATTAAAACACAATCAAAATAATACGGGCAATCGTTTGGTTAATAAATATTTAACCAAAATAAACAAGTTGCCCAAAATAATATAAATCAGAAACTTCAAATAATTTTAAAGTTTGTGATCTATAACCAGTTAATAGACCGGATCTGATTTGCATGTTGTAAGCCTGGCTCTGATACCACTGTTGGGTTCAGTGGTATCTTCGTTAGATTTATTTATCAAAACAGTTTTGATAATTATTAATCAGATTAATAATATGTAACGCAGCGGAGTAATAATAAAATACCAGAATGAACCCGACAGGATCTGGGTTACAAACAATGCAAATACAGAATATAACTATCCTACTGATGAGATATAATATACCTTTGTGGTTAATAATTAACCGTTTGAGACACCGAGGGACAACGAATGAACGCTAGAATCAACGAACACTAAATTGGAACACAGTGGTTGCGGCTCTAAGAGGCGTGATCCACGGTTGCAATCAAATATATCGGTTGTTTGTAAGTTGAAAGAAAAATCAAAGCTTACACAGTTCTTCTTTGTGAAGATCAAGAAAAACTATCAAGTTCCTATGGATTCATCATTCGGATATGCAATGACCAGCAGGATATTTTCTCACTCTTGGATTCCCTCTTTAAATGAATGTCTATCCTTCCATTTTTAAAGAAGACTTAAAAGTCCATGATGTGGTTCCTAGTGTAAGTACAGATGGGAAAAGCATGAATCAGAATTTTATGCTTTTAATAATTGAAAAGTTGAGCTAGTGGAGGAAAAGTTGAGAGATTTATGGCTTTTGTCCAAGAGCATCGTTTTATAGCAATAATTGAGCAAGGTTTTTTTTTTCTTTATTTTATTTATTAAATAAACATTAATACTAAATAATTTATAACAATTATAAATTATAAAAACCGATATAGTTCGTAAGTGCTAGTTAATCAAATTAAGTGGACTTAATATTAGTTGCCCAAGGTGTAACTCTTACGGGTCATAGCTCGGTTGGCAACGTGACGTAACCGAACCCGTACATAATCCAACAAGAATCAACCAAACTTAATCCAAACACAAAGTAATGACTAAAAACACACACATTAACAAAATAGCCCAAAATAGTCAACCAAAGCATAGATATGATAAACATAATTATCCCAAAAATGGAGAGACTATCAACCTCGAAATTCACTAACATAAAATGTTTACGTGACTATTAATCGATCAAAACAATCTAATACCCGGAAAACATGTAAAATCAACCCATATTCATCATAAGTCTAGAAAGTTTAATGATTTAGCTACTCATGAACATAAGAAACATAACAAATCCAGAAAAATATGTTAAACATCATAGCTACAAAGTTTAAAACTATCGAAGAACAAAGCAAAAGACTATAACTGAATAATCAACAAACCGAAAGCTCTTCAAATCTTCAATCTTATTCTTGAAGTGCTCTTCAATGCTTCAAATCTTCATCTCTAGTCATTCCCGAAAATTAGAAGTCATCTATCTCCCCTAAAACCTGAATGAATGACTTAGATATTGAAAATTAGATATTTAGAAATCTCTACCGTTAAAAAAATATTATCTGACAGTTAAACCCTAAATTTATAAAGTTTGTTTTATTTTTTCTACGATGATGAGAGCTCGTTACAAGAAACTCAAGAACCCTATTAATACAATTTTAATACACTTTTTACCAACTGGACCATGTAAATGGCAACTTAGGATGTACATGTGATAGTTAAAAGGTTACAAGAAACAACTTTGGTTGATTAAACATAGTTTGAACCATTTAAGCCACACATTTTATCATCTATGTGTATATCCCAAGTTTTTTGCTAAGTTGTAAAATAAGTAAATAAAACATTTGATTCCAAAAAAACACAAACTCTTGTTTCATAAAAACATGAACCCCAACCTACATTAACTTTCTAAAACAAGAAAGACCACAAACAAGAAACTTTGACAAAATTAACACAGAAATCGATCAAAAACACCATATTCTTCATGTCATTCATGTCTTTCATCCAATGTAAATAATGCTCAATCTTTTATGCAAATATTTCCCTAGAAATTTCCCATTTTCTTTAGAAAAAGAGGATTTTTTAATCGTTTTTTTCATAAAAATCAACACTTTTAGGTACTCTTGTAGATCTAAATCATGTATCTCTTGATTCATCCTAAAAATCATTGAAGCTTTTACAAGAATATCAATGGAAGACCAAGAAGAAACATCTGCAATTCATGAGGAAGAAACGATGGATGAAGAACAATCTACAAATGTTACACAAACAGATGATATATCAGATAACAATATGGAACAAGAAAAGCCTGAAAGCACCAATGAAAAGCCTGAAAACACGAAAGAAAAGCCAAAAAATGTTAAGGAAAAGCTTAAAAAAGGTAAGTTTTTTTATAAAGATTATGCGATTTTGGATCAACTTCGTGTAAAAACCGCGTGTTCTTGTAGATATGGAACAGATGAAAGAAAAGTTTTCTAAGTTGCTTTTAGGAGAAGATATGTCAGGAGGAGGGAAGGGGGTATCATCAGCTTTGGCTTTATCAAATGTTATTACAAATCTTGCAGGTAATTTAACTAGTTTTAATAAATAAGTATTGTTTTCCCAAGAATTATTGCTAATTTATTCGTTAATTTGCAGCTTCGGTGTTTGGAGAACAACATAAGCTAGCTCCAATGAAAGAAGACTCGAAAAAGAGGTGGCGAAAAGAAGTTGATTGGGTTTTATCCGTGACTGATCATATCGTTGAGTTTGTTCCCGTCCAACATACGGCTCGAGATGGATCAAATATGGAGGTCATTTAACTTTTTTGTTAGAATATGATGATCAAAGTGTGCCTCGAGCAATAGGCTCTTTGATGTTGTAGGCTTATTAGCCTTGAAAACAGGTTAATAAGCCCAACAACAAAATCTTACTGAGCCTATCATTTTGTGGCATCAGTTTAAATGAGATTTATGGGATTTTGTTTAAGATCATATTGACCTCTTTGGAAGCATGATTTATCATCTTTGTGTGTTTTTTATTTATATCTAGGGTTTCTAATGTATTATTAGATATGCAGATTATGGTGACAAAACAAAGAAAAGATTTGATCATGAACATTCCTGCATTAAGGAAGCTTGACAAGATGCTCACAGTATGATTCCTAATGTCTTTTAATAAAAAATATGAATGTAGTAGTAGGAAGTTGCATATTTATTCCCCATTTCTTGCATATGATGCATAACTCAAACCAAACATATTATGTTGCAATTTCGACCGATTTACTTATAAATAAACTTATCTGTGGTTGTGTTTTATGTCTTATAAGTCAAGCAAAAAGCAACCCTAAAAGAACTTGTTATTTGGTTTAAACCGGTTGAAGTCATCTGAATTCTATTTTAAATGCATGTAACCTTCTAACTCTGTTTTTCTAAAAGATTTAGGTGGTGTTTGTTTTTTTAAAAAAGAGCTTCTAAAGCTCTTTTGTCTGCGCCAAAAAGAGACGGGCAGATGTTTCTGGTCTGCAGAGTGTTTGTTTTTCTGAAGACGTTTCATTAAAAAAGGTCTGCGTGACCTCTTCTTGGAGAAGAGGTGGACTAAAGTCTTCAGAAATCTTTTCACCTCTTCTTCACATTTCAACCCTAAACGTAGCTTCCCCCAAATACCCACACCCCACATTTCTGGTCTGCTCCCGTCGCCACTTCTCTCGATTTCGCCACTCCCCACCGTCGCCACTCCACCGTCGCCACTCCCCCTTCTGCTCGATTAGGTTTCACTGTCGCGCCCTCGTTAACGATATAAGCAACCTTTTCAAAAGCCCTAATTGTTACAGATCGTAAGGTTGCAGAAACAAAGAAAGAACGAAACACAAGATATGAACCAACAAGTTTCTAATTAAAACTGTTGAGTTGTGTTTGATGAATGAAAGAGATAAAGATAAAGAAGAAACCCTGCAAGAATGTCGAAGTTTTGAGCGATTAGCTTAAGCAAGTTTCCGGCTCCAGATCCCATCTTCGATCAGAAACGACAATCAATTTGATTTACCAAATCGAATAGAAAAGAGCATGAATGTGGGGTTGGTGAACGGTGAGTTTAGATGTCAGAGAGAGAGAGAGGGAGAGAGAGAGAGAGAGAGAGAGAGGCAATGTGTTATTGTGTTGTTGAAGACTTGAAGGAGCTAGAAAAGCATGTTGATGACTTGTACTGTACAACTAGACATTGCATTCCATTTTCTGCAGACGTTACAAAACAAACAGTATTCTTAATACAGTCTGCAGAGGTTTCGTCCACCTCTTCTACTACAGATGTCTGCAGATGTGGTCTGCAGACTGCAGACGTTTTACCTCTTCAGAAACAAACAGCACCTTAGATTATTGAGTAATGCTGTTGTTTTTTTAATAATAGCTACCCTTTAGTTATTTATATAAAAAATATTAAAAAACGAAAAGTGTCCGCTTTGACAAAAAGTGTTATGTCAGCCCAATCCTACCCGAGGTGTTTTAACCTAGAGTGACAATGGTTTATAAACAATTATAATACTTGAACCCAACACCTCCTTATGAATTTATTTTTCAGGATTGTCTAGACAACTTCAAAGATCAAAAAGAATTTTGGTACGTGTCAAAAGATGCCAACGAATCCGAAAAAGGTGTCCAACGCAACGATAAATGGTGGTTACCGACCGTTAAGGTTCCTCCGGGCGGGCTATCAGAAGATTCTAGAAAGTGGATGCAGAAACAAAAAGACACTGCAAATCAAGTTTTGAAAGCTTCCATGGCTATCAATGCTGAAGTTCTTGCAGAAATGGAGATCCCAGAGTCTTACACAGAGACTCTCCCTAAGGTACAACCTACATTGCTAAAGATACAACTATTAATACACATATAACCCAAAAGATATATATGTAAAGTTAGATAATCAACTATAAAACATACATTTTCAGGTATGTTTTGAATAACAATATGTAAAGTTAGATAATCAATGTACACAAAAACAACTCCTAAGAATCATATTTTAAATATTACTCCAAAAGATATATGAAATTTTACAAAATTACAAATAAAAGTTGGTTGGTCAATTTTAACCCTTTTAAATTGTTTTACCCATTATTATCATTACAATTTTATACAAGTTGATCAACTCACTCAGATGAATTCAGTACTTCTAAACAGAATGCGCGTGATAGTCTTGGAGAAACGATTTATAAGAGTATGACAGTTGAGTTTTTCGACTCGGGTCAATTCTTAGCATCAATGGACTTATCATCAGAACACAAAATACTTGACTTGAAGAACAAAGTTGAAGCTTCAATGATTATTTGGAAGAGAAAAATGCATCAAAAAGAGTCAAGATCTTCATGGGGCTCTTCTGCAAAAATGGAAAGAAGAGAGCTTTTTGAAGAGAGGGCCGAAACGATTTTGTTACTCCTTAAACAACGGTTCCCCGGGCTTCCTCAATCGTCGTTAGAGATGAGCAAAATCGAGTCCAATAAAGTATGAATACAAAAAAAAAAAAAACAAATTTCCGTTAGTTTAATGATAATCGGTTTGTCAGCAGTGGGAAGGATAAACATGATACAAGTATTAACTTGTAAATTCTGTCTAAACCTTCTCCTCTGCTGACAAACACAATATGAGAGGGTCGAGAAAGAGTCTATAAATTGATTTGGTTAAAAAAATAATTATTGCATATAAGAATCTGGAATTTTTTTTAATAAAATCAATTTGGATGTTTTATGCATCAAAACACAATAATTTGTTCATTAAAAAGGTAAAGAATTTGAAGAAAACAGTTTTGGAGTTAACCTCACATATAAAAACTTACATGTTTTTAGTATGCCTAAATTGATTAACCCTTACAACCTTAAAACTACACTACAACCTCAAATTTTGTCTATAATACGCAGGATGTTGGTCACGCCGTCTTGGAGAGCTATTCAAGAGTATTAGAAAGTTTAGCAAACACGGTAATGAACAGAATAGAGGATGTACTCTATGCAGATGACGTGGCACAAAATACATCAGAGTTGAACAACCTGGAATCCGATCAAACACCTACTTCAACGACAATATCCGATTTTATGGGATGGGAGGCTGATCAAGGAGAAGCATAGATGATGGTTAATACTAGGATGACAACATAAAAAAGGACATATACATGTAAGGGGCTATCCATTATTCAATATTTTTCAACCCCATGTATATTAAAACTACTTTATAGGCACATTGAATATGTGTTTCTATATATAATTCGGCCACAAACATGTCTAGTGACAAAATGGAATAGAAATATGCGAAAGCGAAAAAAAATACTCTTGTATTTGTATATCAGTAATCAAAGGCAATGATTTCATGTAGAAAACAGTGTGTTTTTTTGTTATTTCTAGATCATTTTTGCATTTATTTTTCTAATGTACCACACCATCTTTGATTCAAACTTTAGAACTGTTTGCAACTTCAAACAACGGGTTAGTGATCTTTGATTAACGGGAAAAGTGAGTTATCGAGAATAGTTGGTGCTATGATGAAGACGACAATGATGACACTAGAGGGAAGACAACTTACAAGCGGAAAATATCATTTAAATAGCTCGGCTATCTTTTGATATGATATGGATTTGAAAGGACCATATGTCCTCACGTGTTGAACACGTGGTAATACTTAAGGAGTAAAATAGATAGAACGTCAAAAGACCATAAGTGATACAAAAATTCAAATAACATTTAATTCAATTTATGATTTTACACGGGCCATTTACTTAATTTTGACGTACCTAAGCGACCATCCATGTAATAAATTCTTTTACATATAAACATAATATATTTTATTCAGTTATTTTTATTATATAATAAATGATTAGGCAGATATAGTATATAAGACATTATATAAATAATAAACTCGTTAATACTCGCATGACATGTGAAGTTTAGATTCAACTCACTTATTAAATAAAATCAATATAAGTTCAAACTTGTTTAAGCTTGACAATATTTGAGCGTTCAGAGAGCCGATCTTGAACAACTTACGATCAGTGTGAATCGTTTGCACCACAATTTTTGATGCGTGTTTATATTATAAGTTTAGAGAGCCGATCTTGAACAACTTACGATCAGTGTGGATCGTTTACACCGCAATCGTTGATGCGTGTTTACATTATAAGTTTATAACATAACAGTTTTTATAATTAGAGGTTTGAAAACTGATCAGGTAAAAGACTTAAAAAATAAATAAATCCTTGATTGCTTATTATTAAAACACACAAAAGAGTATACATATTGTTTGAGTTACTTGTTTACATATTTATAAAATTAATCTTCAACCGCAAAGACGCTTTGGCCGAGTGGTTAAGGCGTGTGCCTGCTAAGTACATGGGGTTTCCCCGCGAGAGTTCGAATCTCTCAGGCGTCGTTTCTTTTTATTAATTATCTTTTGTAACTTTTTGATTATATTATCAATTGTTTTTTTTAGTAAATACGATTTATATATATTGCCAAAAATAAAAACTAGTCAACACCCCCGGACAATAACTTCGACCTCCTTTTTAGGATTTTTAAACACTAAACATGGTCTTAAATTATTATTATTATAGCTTCAAGCAATGTATAAAGATCCCGACTCGCATATGCTAGAAGATTATCATTATAGACATGAAACATTCACCATAAACAACATCAACCATTGGGGGTCTGTAAGAATTAAAAAGACGAAAAACATAGATGAAGAACCAGAACAGAATCACGATTATGTACAAATCATTGTCACCTACAAAGTGATAACTACTTTGCATGCAGGGTAGCAGGAGTGATTACAGAAATAGCAAATATAACAACGACGGGTGGAACCGAGCGATGAACGCATCGGCCGTACCCGCATCACCGTCGGCCAACCATCGTCGCATAGGGTTTGAAAAACAGAACAGAGATGATCATAGACAGCTCCAGTAGCAATGGCAGTGGCGAGTAACTAAAGAGTACAGAAGTTAGGTAGTTGTTACCGGAAACAGACCACCAAGAACGCATCAGCTACACCAGCCGACACCCTCTCACGAATAGGTTCTCTTGGAAAACAGACACGACGAAAACAACCGCCCTAGAGAGCACCACTTCCACCATGCCATGAGACGGCCACCTCCACCTATCGAAACCATACCATACAACCGATGGAAGTCGGAAAGACCGATGACAGTGGAGACAACCGTCACAAATCTGAAAAAAGGACATTCCCCTTATAAACAGATACATGGGGTAACATGTAAAAGAGAAAAGATGTGTGACCAAAATCAGAAAACCACGAAACCAATTGCTCATTTCATCTGCGGTTATAATCATAGTTTTAACCCTTGGCTAAAATCCGACTTCTCATTATGGCTGCAAACCAAACATTATTGCCACTCCAAAACAACGATTTTTTTCTCGAAATCATCATAGCCATCCGCTTATATCCCCAAACCAGAAAAATCAGACCAAACCACAAAACCAACACCTCATTTTTTTTAAACATGCAGGTTCATGTAAGTGGACGATGTAATACTTCTTTGGATCAGACTCGATCTCAGGCTACAAACCATCTACACATGCTGCCACGCCAGGACAACAACATGTTTTAGGTCGGACCATCATTGCCAACGAACCTCTTAACATAACCAATAATACGCAATCTCACAAATCAAAGCCCACACGAAACAACATAACAACAAACATAGCTTTGGCTTAGACCCGGTCACTGCCTCTAGCTGTAAACCATCTACAGCTGGTTGCCACGCCAAGACAATGACATGTTTTTGGTTGAATCATCATAGCTAACAAACCACCTAAAATAAACCAACAATGTGCGATCCAACGAATTGAAACCAACACAAACACAGACAAATGCACCACCAATATAAACAGATTCATAAACACATGGAAAACCAAAATCAATATCATATAGAAGAACAAACCTAAAACCCAAAACAGTATCGTATGCCAGAAGATTATCATCATAGATATGAAACATTCACCATAAATAACATCAACCATTAGGGTCTGTGAGAATTAAAAAGACGAAAAACATAGATGAAGAACCAGAACCGAATCGCGATTCAAATCATTGTCACCTACAAAACGATAACTACTTTGCATGCAGGGTAGCAGGAGTGATTAGAAAAATAGCAAATACAACAACGACGGGCGGAACCGAGCAATGAACGCATCAGCCGTACCTGCACCACTGTCGGCCAACCATCGTCGCATAGGGTTCGAAAAACAGAACAAAGATAATCATAGACAGCTTCGGTAGCAATAGCAGTGGCGAGTAACTAAAGAGTACAGAAGTGGAGGTAGTTGTTACCGGAAATAGACCACCAAGAACGCATCGGCTACACCAGCCGACACCCTCTCATGAATGGGTTCTCTTGGAAAACAGACACGACGAAAACAACCGCCCTAGAGAGCACCACCTCCACCATGCCAAGAGACGGCCGCCTCCACCTATCGAAACCATACCTTACAACCGATGGAAGTCGGAAAGGCCGATGACAGTGGAGACAACCGTCACAAATCTGAAAAAAGGACATTCCCCTTATAAACAGATACATGGGGTAAAACGCAAAAGAGAAAAGACGTGTGACCAAAATCAGAAAACCACGAAACCAATTGCTCATTTTATCTGCTCTTTAAATATATAGGTTAATTAGTCACAAATTTAAGATATAATATTTTATTGGATCTCATCATTAATACATTAAAGCTTTGTGAAACATGATGTAAGAGAAGTAAATAGTAATTTTAATGTAGAAAAACTTTCTGTTTTAAGATAACAAGCATTCGAATAATTAATAAATAAATATATTTAATAATTTCATTACGAATACAATCTGAATGCTTGATAGAATATAAAATATTAAATTTTTTATCTTTTCATTATATAAATAGTAAATAAGTAGTTTTTAGTGCATCCTTCATATGATTGTGAGAATCACTTACACATAAGAAGCCAAAAATATTTGTATGATATTGATTTTGATGAAATATGGTGCCTTTTCTTTTAAGGTGCTTAATGGGTAAGTGTTTTTTTTTTCCTTTTTTGTGGAGAGGGGAAGTGCCTTTTATTTTTAAGTTTTCTTTGCTCCTATCTCTAAAATCAAATCATGTAGAGAAGCTCAAGTAAGGGTGGTAGTGAATGCACTACCAAAAACAACCCTGTTTGCTAAAGAATTTACGATACATAATTTTGTGTTACAATTTCAGACATATTTGTGACACATTTTACCGCAAAAAGTAAAACCTTATATTTTCTATGAACTTCCGACAAGAAAACAACAAAACTTAAATATCCAAGCTAAAATTTGTGACACAATTGAAACAGAAGTGAATTATAATCAAATTAATAAAAGTTTGGGTCACACAATTGTAAGAAAACAAAATTTTAATATTTTTATAGCACCAAAGCGCATGTAACATTTCCTCCAACTTTGGAATTCTAACTACGAGTAGGAGCTGTGAACCTGGAAGAAATTTTGCGTCACAAAAGCGTCACAAACTATTCCCCACGAGTGAATGCCTGACAAACTTTTTTTTATAGCAAATGCGTCACAATTTTGGTGTTCCTGCGTATTTGTGAAATATGTTTTTTTCTAGTAGTGATGGTAGAGGACGTATTTCAAATTTGAATTTTATAGCTCTGAAATTAATAATACTTTAAAAACCAAAATGAGCACAATCTATGTTCATGATACAAGTTCTTATGCAATGGTAGTTTAGCAATTTGTTCAAACTTTTAGGGTATCCTTAAATTAAGGTTTTAACTATTATTTCTCTTACCCCACAAGTTTAGCTATATTACACTTATACCCTATACTTATATATTTGTTTTTTAACACGCTCATGTTTTCCTTCCCTAATAACTTTTATAAAATATATCATTACGATTTGCTTATTTTTATTTACGTTTTGACTTAAATTTCTTCTAGGACACAGTTGCGTATCATAATATACAACTTATTAAAATGTAAACGTAGAAATTGCTAGAAGTTATTCAACTTTTTGATTTTCTATAGTTTTTGTTCATTTTTTACTACAACTCTTAAAATATAATATTTCGTACAATTGTAGATGCTTATTTTTGTCGATAATTTTTTTCCCGTTGTGACGTGATATCTTATCAATGTTTTAACGCTAATTTTTAATATGTTTTTACGCAAAGTTCAAACTATTATCAGCGGCCTTGCTGTAACACACACAAGTTTGTGATAGTTTTGTATCCACTTCACCACGTCAGTGTCGTTTCAAACTTTTATAAACTTTTGAGGACGTTAGTTATTTTTGCGCTGCAACGCGAGCGGACGTTTTACTAGTTAACGTATAAAACTGATTCTAGAACTGAAAAATCTAGACATTAAGTCCAACTTCTATCATCCATTGTCATGCGTAGCGGTGTAGAAACCGGTTTTTCTGGTCACGGGGTTAAATCGATTTTTGTTCAAACCGGTTTGGCTCACTGAACACTCGAACTTGTCAAACTGACTTGGACCGATTTGAAACTCGTTTTTTTAAATAAACCAGTTTTTTACCAGTTTTTAATTTTTAAACCGGTTTACAAACCGATTTTGAGAGTGGGGCTATCAAACCGGCGGCTCGGATCGGGTTGGGAAATGGTTTGAGCCAAACCCGTTTTTTTCCAAACTGGTCTGTTTTTTTAATCGACTTTTTCCCCGAACTAGTTTTTTTTGTACACCTCTAGTCACGCGTCCTTGAGTTTCTTCAAATGATTTTATTCGAAGGTTATGGAACACCGAAAAATCCATTTTTGAAACGATAAATGTATTATTATCTATACTACTATATAATACATATTAAAAGAATAAAATGGTAATTTCATTCAAAGTGTTAGACACCTATACAACATTTTAATCATAAAGTACAAGTGTTTTATGCAATAGTTCCACTTTTGACCCCATTTACTTGACTTTTTCCAATTATTGTATTATTTAATACACATTGTTAATACATTATTTAATAATGTAATATTATTTAATTCACTTCATTAAAATTTTAATAATATAAATTGACATTTATACTTAGAGTTACTAATCATATTTTTATAACAAAATTATTTAAATTAAGTATTATTTTATTTATATATATATATATCTATATTCTATACTAGTATATAATACGTCTCTTTGGATAGAGATGTAATTTTGCCGAGCATACAAGTTTTGAATCAACATGTACAAAGAAGTGTAATGAATTTAAGAGGGATAGAATAGAAAATTGAATAAGATTTTAAGACACTTTAGGTGTAATATGGTAAATTTATCCCAAAAAATCGAATTCCTAAAAAATCTAATTTTCAAAAAATCACGTAACAGCTGTACCGCCACAATGCACGGACATTTTCACTAATCTATGTAAAAACCATCTAAAAACACCACTTCTGAAAAATTTTAGAAAGAAAGATTTAACATGATATATGGAACTTAAGTAGTAAGAAAAAAAGGAGCTTACTTTGACTCGGAGAAAATGTGAAGAAGTAAACCTGAAGTGTTGCGAAAGACTGGGATGGGAAACAAAACGGAATGAGAGTAATAATCAAGTACTAAGTTACTTATATTTTTTTGCTTAAATCAGATCATTAAACCATCAAATCAAGTCATGATCAGATTTTTCTTGTGTCAAGAAAGAAATGAAGGAAAAGATGTGCCGAGTCATGAATTCCACTATATGTAATTATATTAAAAAATTAAAAGCCACATTAATTACATTAAAAAATGAAAAATACTTAAAATTCAAGTCGCCACTTCGCATCATCATCAATAAAAAGAAAAAAAAATATTTTCAAATTGAAACAAAAAGAATTACATGCTAAAAATGTGTTAGAACCTTTATTCAGATAAAACATGTAAGCCAAATGACTTAATCAAAATAATTTTTTTTAAACTTGAGTGATTTAATTGAAACATTTTTAAAACTTGGTTACTATTATATAAAGTTACATCTTGATTCAAGAGTGAAGTAAGAGTCTTGTTCTTTTTTATTTTTTATTTTTATTTTTTTACTGGGGTCTTCTCATTTTTATTGAAAAGAAAATAAATATTCATCGTAGATGCGGCCCAAATTATTTAATTAATTTGTTTTTAATTTAATTATAATTCAAATTAAACATACTACGGTCACGATCCAGCTAGAAAACTTGTAAAGCAAATTAAACATTTCTGCATTAAGAACTTAAGTCAGTAAATCTCAGGTTAAATATAGAAAATAATTGCTATTAAAAAGTTGTTCAAATTATATTTTTCATATATGTATATTATGAAAAGGAGACAAATGCAATGTTGTTGAATTAAGGAATCATGTGGTGGGGGGTTATGTGTGTATGTTTTGAACTATTTAACACTTTAAAAGATGCGCCTCTCTTTTCATATGATGACTACTATATAATATTTAGCTTCCACAAAATCTTTGAGTTTGATCCTTTTATTATACTTTTTAATTTTTAACATTTATGCATCCATGCATACGTACATATGTACGTAACTATCTTTGAGTTGAAAATATTAAATAATTGTTGACAATTTTAGCGTCATAATTTCATGTTGGATAATTAAGATTTACGCATGATCAAATGTAAAATAAAACATAAATTGATACAAGTTAAGATGTGTAAAATAGACATATGATCAAAACTGTTTTATGTTCGGAGACTATGGAATATGAACTATTCCCCATTCATCTCTTCTTTGTATCACGTCAATGTTACGTCACTCCTCATTTCCTTTCCTTCTACACCACTTAACCAAAGAAATGGATCCCGCTACGTTTCTCTTCCATTTTTATATAAAAATCAATAATTTTAACTTATAAACATATTACATAATAAATAAAAACTAAAATTAAATATAAGATTAATATTACATAATAAATAATAAATAACTAAAACTTTAATATAAGACTTGTTAAAAACTTTCATATAGATATAAACATTACATAAAATATAACTAAAAATGACAAGCCTCTTCATCAAACGTTGGACTTTTGTATCTTGTAAATATGCTCCACCAAATTCGACTCAAGGTTGTTATGCACTTCTTCATCATGAATTAGTTGAACATCGGTCTAAACGTAAGTTCAAACTGCAATATTGCCTTTATCTTACAAAATCATATTGTATAATGTGATACAAGCATATATCACAATCTTAGTTGTTTTGATGTCCAAACTCGTTCCGAATTGCTGATTATAAACCTTCTGTTTAAGCAAGCCAAATGTTCGTTCGATATCCTTCCTTGATCCTTCTTGAACATTTATAAATTTTATATACTTTTCACCTATGGAACAAGCAAAGGATTTGACATGTATAACCCATTCAAGGCAGTTATCATCAATGAGATAATAAAAATTTTTGTAATTTACTCCTTGAACTAAAATTGTAGAACTGGTGCAACTCCAACAACTAAGTGATTGATATCGGTGACTAACAAGAACGTTGATGTTGTTATTTATCTTGTGAGGTGATTAACTGTTTCACAGGCTACTTAGAACTTAGTAAGACCCTTATAGAATTTATACATGTTTTATCATTATGGTTTTCTCATACAACATTAAACATTCATCTCGTGACTTTGTTATGATTTTGTATCCTATCTAATGGAGTGCAGCAATGTACTTGTGATAAGTAGTAAAACCCCAACATCATCTCGCGTTCCATGCTAATCTAAAAATTAAAACAGGGACGAGAATAGTAATGTTATTATCTACTATGATTAAGTACATGCTAATCTAATAGTTTAAGTACAGTTGATATTGCCCTATGAAGACTTGCTTTCACTACGGCTCCAGTGGGTTCCTTTAACCTAGCCACCGCCTATGAGTCACCGACTCATTCTTCAACAAGCACGTGGTTAGCCCAGGACTCCTCCTACTGCTTGGGAACTTACATTTTCATGTTCTATTTCACTCCGTAATGAGGGTTTTATTCACCCTTCCCTCATGGTACTACTTTGCTATTAGTCACCTAAGAGTATTTAGCCGTGTAAGATGGTCCTTGCTGATTCACACGGGATTCCAAGTGCCCCATGCTACTCAGGTCAAAGCTTAATCTAGGGATGCTTTCAACATTAATTTGTACTCATAAGTGGCAAAAATGGTATTTAATAGTAAAATTGCTCTTAGCGAAGTTGAACTTTGGTAGCAAACCTAAAGTTCACTTGCAACGATGTTGATATCAATTTTAATATCAGTATCAACTGATCATCAATACCAACTTTGTTAAACGGTTGGATGATTCAGTAGCATGAAAAGTGATCTAGAGCAACGGGTTACTGATTAACAAATCTTCATTAGTACCAAAGTTACTTCTAATGTGGTTTCCACTTATGTAATTGCCAATTAACTGTTATGGCAATCATAACCATCAACACTCGTGAAGTTTCATGAAAAGTTGTAATGATTCATTGCACCATTTTAACCCCTATATATAGGTCGGATTTGTATAAATTTTGGTATACTATACGTAACATGTTTCATATTCATTCTTAATCTCTCTCTATTAATCATCAGATTGAATATTCATGAGTACTAATTTTGTAATTATTTACTCTAAAAGTGTGTACACAAGTTTAAAGATATTGAAATTTTCATGAATCACAAAACCTACAATAATCAATAATCAAAAGAGAAATCGCTTTTACCCCTTACTATAAAACGAATTAACAAGAAAGAAGTGATATAAACACACAATAACAACCGTATTTAAGACTAAACTATGACAACAATACATGAAACAACTTAGGTTTATCCAATACTTGTTCGCGACTGGTATATGTGAGTCTCTATTCATCTTTATGATACATTCATCATTGAGAATACATCTAGTATTTTACATTAACCTTAATTCATTACTATTTCATAATAGTTTGTTATGTAAAATGATCTCATAACTTAAGGATTCTTAAGCATACAAATAAGTACACACCGTTAGATAATAAGTGATTCCATTAAATCATAAAGTGAACAAATTTTCATTGTTGCAATTCTAATATATCTTAAGATACCAAGTTTCATAAATCAAGCATGTTCATTAATGACTCTCATCCTTATGGACCAAAAACGAGGATCATGTTTCAGTTTGACTATAGGAGTAATTTCGTTAGCGGTAGAATGATGTTGTTATTGGTTAAAGCTTTTCATATATTCACACCACCACTTTGGTGACAATGCTTTACTATATGCTTGTGTGTGACTAAAAACTTTCATTTTAAGTAGTTGTTTCGGTAGAAATCTTGAAATCAAAGCCTGAATAGTCTGAGAGTCGTGTGATTATTTTCATATCAAAGTAATTCGGTGGTTCATCCGAATATCTCAATCGGATACAACTCAGATGATCAAATTATGTATTTTCGCATGTGTTTTTCAACCAGAACAAGAGATTCGAGAGGATTACCAAAAACATAAATCAAATTGATTTCAGGGGATGGAAGAAACTGCCGTTTGATATGCATTTTTCCACTCAAATTTCACATGTGAAATTCTAGAAAATCAATTTGAAACAATTTGACCCAAGCCAGGAGCTACCGCCCCTTAGACCCCGCTAACAAGGGTACTGCCACCAGACCCCCGCCAAGGGGGCGTTGCCCTATTGGAACCCTCATTACTTAGGGGTTTCGCCCCTAAGGAGGTTTTCTAACAGACAATGTCAATAATCACCATCAACCACTCCTACAATCTCTCTCAATCATACGTAAATATGAGAATTATTATAAAGTCAAATTATTGTTATATCTTTCCTTGTATTTCTCCTTTTAATTAGCATTGTAATCATGTATATAATAATATGCAATCTCTCTAATTATCAAGAGAGAATTCCTTGACTTTTATGGTATCAGAGCAATCGATCCTCTCATCAACCACCTTCTTCTTCTTCTTCCCTGCCCAACCATGGTGCCTTTCTCTTCCACCGAAACCGAACTTCCCATGGCAACCATTCTTCACATGCTCACTATCAAACTATCCTCCACCAACTATCTCTATTGGCAAAATCAACTTCTTCCCCTCCTTGCTAATCAAGAACTTATCGGACATGTCGATGGTACCATCCCTCCACCCCCGAAAACCATCACCCTTGATTCAAAAGAACAGCCCAATCCCGATCACTCCGCCTGGCTAGTCGCTGATCGACAAGCTGTTCTTATTCTCAACTCCTCTCTTACCGAATAAGCGGTTGCTGAAATACTCGGGCTGTCAACTGCTCGTCAGATATGGACTGCTCTAGAGGCAACCTACAACAACTCCTCCTTAGAAAGGATGCATCTGCTCCGTGATAACCTTCGCCAGTTAACCAAAGGTTCATCTACGGTTGCTGAATATGGCCGCAAATTTAAAGCCGTCTGTGATCAACTATCGGCCATTGGTCATTCGGTGAGTGACACTGACAAAACACATTGGTTCCTATGTGGTCTCGGCCCCACCTTTGAGAGTTGGTCCACTGCCATTCGCACCGCTCGTTAACCGCTTTCCTTCCGTGAATTGCTTACCAAAGCGGAAAGCCAAGAAAAATTTCTTCTTACCCTTCATCCCCCCACTCCTCCTACTATGGCCTTTGTTGCTCATCAAAACCATCATCGATCATCTGGCTCATCCGCTAATCGATCCCGCTCTGGACCTCCGGATCCGGCTCCTACAATCGTGGACAGAATCACCAAAAGGAACCCGTAGGCCACCTCATTATCAATTGTGTCGCACCAACGGACACTATGCTAATAAATGCCCAAAACTCTCCTCCTTTGTGGCATCGGCTTCGGACAGTGATGACATTGCTAGAGCTTTTCATGCGCAATGTCATGTTTCCAATGATGATGAACCCGACTGGATCGTCGACACCGGAGCTGATATTCACATGACTGATAACACTGGTAACCTTCAATCTTTTTCTCCTTATACAGGAAATACATCAGTCACTTTTGGTAATGGACATTCATTACCTATTACTCACAAAGGATGTGTTTCACTTCATAAACATGTTAAATTAAATGATGTTCATCTTTGACTCGCAATCTTCTTTCCATTAGCAAGTTGACCAATGACTACCCTGTTGATGTATTATTTTCTGATTCATACTTTGTAATCCAGGACCGAAAAACAAGCCAGACTCTCGCTCAAGGTCGGTGTGAAAATGGTCTCTATGTACTCCGGGACAAGTCTTTTGCTTTTGTTGCTTCCATTTCGTCAAATAAAGCTTCATTTGAATTGTGGCACTATCGTTTGGGTCATGTTGCTTTTGATACTATTTCTATTTTAAAAAGACTTGGTCATTTATCTTTTACATCAATTTTACCAAAGCCTAATTTATGTTCTTCATGTCAACTTGCTAAAGCTCACAAATTACCATTTGCAACAAATGAAAAACGTGCTTCTCATCCCCTAGATCTTGTTCACTGTGATCTATGGGGACCCTCACCAATAATTAGCAAAGATGGTTACAAATACTATGTTGTGTTTGTGGATGATCACTCTAGATTCTCATGGTTATACCCACTTAAAACCAAAACCGAATTTTATGCGGTTCTTCAAAACTTTTTGCGTTTAGTTCAAACCCAACTTTCACGCAAAGTAAAGGTCTTTCAAGGTGATGGTGGTACGGAATTTACAAATAAATTTATGCAGAAAATTTTTGATGAAAATGGCACATTTCACCGGTTTTCATGTCCATATACCGCCCCTCAAAGAAACGACGTGCAGAAACAAAGCATCGTCACATCGTAGAAACCGGTTTAGCCATGCTCTTTCATGCGCGTGTTCCCATCAATCATTGGGTCGATGCGTTTAGTACCGCCACGTACATCATCAATCGCTTGCCCACAAAAGTTTTACATGAAAAATCACCTTTTGAGATACTATTTTCCATAACACCAACTTACACGAACTTTCGAGTTTTTGGATGTTGTGTATATCCATACTTACGTGATTATGCTCTACACAAACTCGCACCGCGAAGCATTCCTTGTATCTTCTTAGGCTATGCCCCTCAATACAAAGGATACAAATGCTTTGACCCCGCATCCTCACGTACGTATGTAACCCGACATGCTCGATTTGATGAAAATTTCTTTCCTTATGTACACAGCTCCTCGCACACCAACATTGCAAGTCTATTCCTATCCACATTTAATGAGCCTACATCTTTTTCCCAATCATTATCTCCACCACCTAAAACAACCAACAAAATATCACCATCCACTCCTGCTCCATCATGTTCCATTTGTGACCACAATTCTCCTACTCACCCACACCTATCTCCTACCACAACCACCACCTCGCCACTCTCATCCACACCCTCCTCCCCTACATTATCTTTCGCACCATCTCCCAACACTTTCCCATCTTCACCCATCAACTTCCCTACACCATCCACCTCCTCCTCTATATCTCCTCCATCGTCTTCGGCTCCGTCACCTCTCGCACCATCTCACCCCATGATCACTCGCTCCAAAGTTGGTACTTTCAAACCCAACCCCAAACACACGTCCCATCTTACTACTGCCATGCAATCCTGCCTTCATTCTGCCCTACTCACCACTACAATTCCAAAGGTTACAAAAGTGCTTCAAAAATCCACAATGGGTTCATGCAATGCAAACTGAGTTTAATGCTCTTCACAAAAATTGCACGTGGACCCTTGTGCCAAGACCTCCATCTACAAATGTTGTCGGTTCAAAATGGGTATTTCGAATTAAATATCGTCCTGATGGCTCACTTGATCGACACAAAGCGCGACTTGTCGCTTAAGGCTTTACTCAAATACCAGGACTTGATTTCAATCATACCTTTAGTCCGGTAGTAAAAGCATCTACCATTCGCGTTGTTCTTTCACTAGCGGTCATCAACGGTTGGTCTCTTAACCAACTTGATGTGGACAATGCATTCCTTAATGGTCGCATCTCCGAAAACCGTTTATATGGAGCAACCTCCCGGGTTTGTGGACCCGAAACTTCCCAATCATGTTTGCAAGCTCAACAAAGCTCTCTACGGCCTTAAACAAGCTCCCCGAGCTTGGTTTTACCGGCTCAGCACCTTCCTTTTATCATACGGTTTCAAATGTAGTCGAGCCGACCCTTCCCTCTTTATCTTTCTGCATGGCGATTCTATCATGTATCTTCTGGTTTATGTGGACGACCTCATCCTTACTGGCAATAAATCAACGTTACTCCGCACCTTCACCACTCACTTGCATCGGGAATTCGCTATCAAAGATCTTGGCTCGTTAAACTACTTTCTTGGTCTCGAGGTCGTTCATACTACCAAAGGAGTTTTCCTCACTCAAACAAAATATGCGAATGATATTCTCAATCGAGCTGGCCTAACCGACGCCAAATCCGTTCCTACCCCTCTCTCCACATCCGACACCTTTACCAAAGATGGCACTGACGGGTGGTTCAAGGAACAACCCTTTTATGATGTTAAAACGCGTAACATTCTCTCATTTAATCATGTAATTATCTTGAATTAGATAACTACAGTTGCTTAGGTTTCAGGCATGTTAGGAGCTGAAAATGGAGAGAACGTTGCGATCATGGAACGAAGTGGCGTGTGTGGAAAGAAGAAAAGAAGAAACAGAGTATTCTGGGAGCCACCGTAATTTATGGTGGCCACCGTAAATTACGGTGGACCCCAAAACTTGCATTTTCCCACCGTATGGCAGAAGTATTCCACCATACCAACTTGATCTCCACCGTAACTTACGGTGGCTACCGTAAGTTACGGTAGAGATGACTTTTTGGCAAGTGGATTCTCATATTTAAATCACAAGTGGAGAGCTTTTGAGGGAATATGGAGATGTGACGAATTTCTGGAGATTGTCTGGAACTTTTGGCTGTATTATTTGCATTAAATACATCTTCAAATCATTTGGTGAAGTGTCTTGATTCATATGAACATTAGAGCTAACCTCTTTTGAAGAGGATGCATTCGGGTGATGATAATTGAAGTTTCTTTGGCCAAGCTTTGGTTGATGTGTGGAAGAACAAGATCTTGTGGTACTTTAATCTTTGCTATTTCATTTTGATTGTCATGGATTGTATCTTGAATCTTGTTTTCATGCACAAAACTATGAGTGGCTAGTCTTCTTGTGTGTTTCCTTTTGGTTTGAAGGATTTGTAACTTTGATCATGTTGGTGTTTTCTATTATGGGATGATGAAGTTGATCTTGTGATTGTTTTGTCATGATGATTGTGTCTTATGTGTAATGGGTCATTCATAAATTGCTTAACTCTAACCATACGTTCTTGATGCCATAGGCAAATCTTGATTTAGTGGAAAGGTTGGGTAATTTGATAGTGATACTGATTATCGAGAGATAACCTTGCTAATCCAAGTACTTAGTCCTCTTTGATCACACATAAGCACACAATCATGAATCATGTCTACGTGGTTCTTCCCAATTAATACCAATATCATCATTTGTGAAAATCCGGATACCAAAGGGAAACATATCTATCACTACTGATTTTTACAAACCAATTTACTTTCATTTCTTGCTTTAAGCCAAATCAACAAATCAACATATTATTGAACTTTACTTATTTATCATTTTAGTTAAATTTAGGTAATTGCAACTTGATTAAGTTAACACATATTCCACAAACTCCCTGTGTTCGATACCCACTTACCGCTAGCTAATTAGTAGTATTTGGTTTTAAATTTGATTGAGACTTCGACCTCACGTCAAATTTTGGCGCCGTTGCCGGGGAGTTGTGCGCAACGTGTGTTTGCTTATTAGTTTTGTTTTGTTATTTCGGTGTTACGCTGGTTGTGTGTAGTGTGCAGGTTTTGTTTCAGGTGTATGCATACCAGGAATTCAAGCTCATCATCACCATTAGTGTTTGATCCAGAAATTGAACGAGCAGCTCGTAGAAACAGAGTATTACATCGACAAAATAAAATCAGCAGTTCACCAATCGCACCTACATCACCCGTTACATCACTAAATACAATGGATCCGCCTTCACCATCTCCTACTACAGGTCAAACGACACCATCCGAGCCTTTGCCAAATCCTACATTACCACCGGAGACTAAACCAACCCATACCCCATTACCTACAAGTACCCAAACCGAACATTCCTTTAGCTTGACCCATCAGCACCTATTCCACCCTTTTCATATTTCTTCCCAACAACCGGTCAAGCATCATCATCTAGACCAGTTCCAACATCACAACCATATCAATCCAACCCATCCATATTTCATACTTCCTCTACCTCTCAAATGCAAACGGATACACAAGATCAACAACCTCAAGTTGTACAAACATCGAGAGTAGGACGAGCTGGTGTTGATGGTGGTTATGGTGATGAATTTAGGAGATATGAAGAAGAAGGGTACACATACGAAGGAGATGCTGATCAAGGAAATTATGTTTATAGTCAAGGACAAGCTATGCAAGGATATGGGAGACCACAACCACAAGTTGTGCAGCAACAAGTTATACCACAACACATGCAACCCCAAGTGAGGCCACAATTTGAAGAACAGATTATTCCACAGCATGGGGGAGCAAACTTTCAACCACCATTTCAGCAATTTATGCCTCAAGGACCACAAGTTCAAAGACCAATGGGTCCTCAGCGACCAAGAGTTAGGTTGGGTGTTCCACGAAGGCATAATTGGGATGCTGCTAGGGGTATAGAGGCACACTTTCGTCCAATCATCACAAATAATCCATCACCAGTGGTTATTCCTCAAAACAATCAAGGGAGAACTTTTGAAGTCCGAACAAATTCACTTCAAAGTTTGCCAAAGTACAAAGGGTTAGCAACGGAAGAACCCTATTTCCATTTGGAAGCTTATGATTCAATTTGTAACACAATTGGTGGTCAAGGATTTTCTGCGGATGATGTCAAGTTGGTATTGTTTCAGTTTTCATTGGAGGATAAGGCAAAGAGATGGTTCTACACTTTGCCATCCGCTTCAATTTATACATGGGCTGAAATGCAACAAAGGTTTTTGGAAGAGTTTTTCACAGCTCAAAAGACTAATGATGCTAGGAGAAGCTTGAGAAGTTTCAACAACAACAAGGTGAAATGTTCCATGAGGCGTTTGAGCGGTTTAACATGATGATCAAGAATTGTCCTCATCATGGAATTGAGTTATGGGAGTTGTTGAACGCTTTTCATGAAGGGCTTCATTCTGAAGATGCTCGGGATTTAATGTCTATCACAAATGGTACATTTGGTACGAATTATGAGCAAGACGATTGGGCATTTTTGGAACAGATGGCGGTCACATCGAAGAGGAAGGCTCAATCATCAAGACGAGCACGACCGGTCATTACACGAGCTCCAGTTCATGCGGTGGATGATGGTAATGTACAATCTACAAATCAAGTTTATAATGTTTGTACAAACTGCAATGAGTTAGGGCATGCTGTGGATTCTTGCACGGTGACTTTTGAACAAGTGGAGGAAGTGAATGCTATTCAAGGTCAAGGGTTTGGTGGAAGAAACTACAACATGAATTCAAATACCTATCATCCGGGTTTGAGAAATCATCCCAACTTCAGTTATGGGAATCCGGCCAATCAATCCAACCGAACTTTCAAGGAAACACCCAAGGTAACTATGTGCCCCGCCAACAATTCAATAGTCAAGGCAATTACTGGGGTGGGAACAATCAAGGTTTCCAAAGGCAATCCCAACAATCGGGTAATGAGTGACCGGCTTGTCGCGTGCACTAGTCAAAGATAGTATTTATATAGTTCCTTAATACCAAAACTATGTAGCAAATGGTAAGAAGGGTGTCGAATCACAAGGAGTATGTGGTTTGTGTTTAGATTTGAATTGGACTAACAAATTAATTATGAAGCTTGCTATTTTGTTTATAAAAGATTTTATATGTTTACTTGAGATGGTGTTGAGATTTTGTTCAATACAAAGGAATGAACAAAACAAAAGGTTGCTTAAAAATGATTAACAAAACTTAAGAAACTTAGAACAATGGTTGACAAAACAAGGTTTACTAATAAGGTTCACCCCCGGTTGATATCATAAAATTATGGTGCTACCAATCCAACTAAATTGCATCAAAGATGTGATTCATGCTAACGAGTTCATCATTACAAGGCTTAGGTGTCAAGAATTGTCAACGTTAATTACGGACAATAGTACACTTCATTACACAAGAACATTCAAACTCTACATCTACATAGCACACATGACCAACTCCATTTCTCAAAGACAAATTTCATACTCATTCATTCAATTTGGGAATTCAAGTTAAGATCAAAATACTAGCATAAATGGTTCAAGCAATCAAATACAAAACACAAGGATGCAATCTAGTTTTCAAATGTTAACAAACATTAATCTTACAATACACAAACCGGGGGAAAACCCAAAGAAGCTTAGCCTCTCATGGTGATTGAAGCTTGGACTCCGGTTGATGATCTTGGTTGCAACTCCATGACACTTGGATTTGGAATGACTTTAATGATGATGAAAATGAGTTAGAGAAGTGAAGAAGAGCTCCAAAATCGCCTAAATTCGTCTCTTCCCGCGGCTGCTACTGCTTCCTTTGTTTTGCCCTAATTCCCCCCTTAATGTGGTCAAAACCCGAAAGTTTTGGTCAACCCAGGATAGGGACGTAAGTTACGTCCATAAGGACGTAAGTTACGTCCTCACCTCTTTTGTACGTCCTGAGCTACTGTCTTACGTCCCAAAAATTGTCATTTTTAGAAAGGACGTAGCTTATGTCCTTTAGGACGTAAGTTACGTCGTATGCTCATTTTGCACCAATTTCTTCATTTTCTTCATCTCTTTTCATCTATATATCATCCAATCTTCGTGCACCCCTTGAATACATCATTTAAGCTTTCCACACCTACAATTCAAACCTAACACAAAGTGATTACGCTCGATATAAAATCACGTTAAACGCATACATTTAAACACTTAAAACATATACAAAACATGAACGCATCACATCCCCACACTTATCTTTTGCTTGTCCTCAAGCAAACTACCATAAAATATTTTTCAAAACGTTACAAGACATTTAGAAATTTCTCACCTTCTATCAAGTTAAGGTCCAAAGTCATACCCGCCCCTCAAGCTCATAAGTGAATGATATATGTAATAACAAGCCAAGACTTGCCTAACTAATCCTACCATGCTTTAAACTCTTGCACACATGTTTCATGCACCTCACAATGATACACTCCTCTCGGCTATTTTATGGACTAGCATGTGATGTGCTAGTATGTTTTTCACTCAAACCATATGCAATAATGTGAGCATAAGCTTGTAAAGCAATCGTGCCTCACCGCTTTAATGGAATAATTCCCAGATCAAAGGACTTTTGTGGTTTTTGGGCTTAGGCTTGGGTGAGGAATAAGGCTTTATTTAGTGGCTAATGTGATTAGAAATCCAAAACAATACAAACTACTAATAATGGTACTCGGGTAATTTCTATCCCAACGCTTTTCTTATTCTATTTTTTTCCTTTTTCTTGACATCTTTTCTTCAAACACAATGTATATATTCTTTTCATTCAAATTTTTTTTCATATATATATAACTAAAGAACACTAATTGACTAAGACTTGGACAAAATCAATTGGATTCTCATCAAAATTTTCAAGAGGATAACTCTTTGATGCTCGGCTAGTGGGTTGACAAACGAAAGGACAATTTATTACACATACTTGTGTTCGCATAAATAGGCTCAAAATTGGCAACTAGGGGTATAGTTTTGTAATTTTTATGGGTAATAGGGAATAATGGGGGATCCTAATGCCTTTTCATCTCCGTTCACATATTCCTTTGCGGCCTTAGCACGTATCAAACCATACAAGTTCTACCAATTAATCGCATAATGATTACACTCAACAAATGAACTTTTATATATATGTAAGTGATCTAGCAATCTAGGTAAGTATGGCTCAAACTCACATGATGGAGGAGAAATGGGTTGCCGACATGTAGTATGTGTGACTATTTTAAAGCATGCTAAAACTAGCTAGGCGTCTCACTTAAAGTTTTCTTTAAAGGCACTTGGTGAGACTTTTTGGGGCAACCATGACTAACGACCTTTTACCCAATTTTCTCGGTTTAAAAATCTTTTGATGACAAACTAAGTTGTTTGCATAAAATGAGGACCAAAAAGTATTTGAAAATTTGAAAATTTTTCTAATTTTCCCCCATCCCCACACTTGGGATACATTGTCCCCAATGTATGATTGTTTCTAATTCAACATGATTTCTTATGATCTTTACCAACCCCAAAAACTCCCCCAAATGCAAAACAAAAATAGTAAATAAATTCAAAGAAAGTTCACATGGACCTGATGGTAGATGATCTGATAGTGCTTCCATATTATTATATGAACACTATGGGTAAACTTTCGTAGGAATCACGTTGCATTTAGCATATGCAACAAGCCTTTTAAACCTCTCGATAGGCCCGAGTGGACGAGTGAAGTCTCGTGAGGGTTTCTAGTGAACACACCCAAAAAGTTTCAAACAAAAAAAAATATCATAAAAATAACTAAAAATTACAAACATCTCAGGCTACCTCCCAAGTAGTGCTAAGTTTTAGGTCTTCAGCCAGACCATACCTGTCACCACTCATGGTGGTCGAAAGTAGTGCTTGCCTTCTGAGAGTTCTATAACTGTTTGCTTTTGTTGATCTAGTGGGTTCCCGACGTCATCCAAACACGGACCGAACGTTGTTTTCTTAACTCGAGCATTTTTATGATCAGGTGGATCACCAACTTTTTTCTTCCATTTTGGCTTCTTACGCTTTATTTCCATCTCTACCACTGGCTCTTCGTTTTCTTTTGAATCTACAAACTCTTTCAAGTCCACCTGCATATCCCTATCATACTTGCAACCATTATCAAAAGTTATGTGCTCGCTTACATGTGAGATGTAGGGAGGAACACACATATTAGTCACATTTGCATCAAAGAAATTATCATTAACAAAATAGGTGATTGACTTGGAAAATACATCAAAATGTAACTTACGAGTTTCACATGTCATATCAATTGTTCCCTCCCGACAGTTGATTTGAGCATTGGCAGTTGCCAAAAATGGTCGTCCTAAAATAACCTTTTGTTGCTCGTTTGTTCTCACTGATGCATAGTCAAGCACCATAAAGTCCACCGGGTAGTAGAAATCTCCCAACTTTATTATCACATCTTTTACCATCCCCCTAGGGCGTTTGCAGGTCAAGTCAGCTAACACCACGGTACTGTCAACCTCCTGTAAAGGGCCGAACTCATATTGATCATATAACGCACCAGGCAAGATACTAACACCTGCCCCATAATCCAAGAGTGCCATTTTTATCTTAAACTTTCCTACTTTTATTGGAATGATGGGTTCTCCTGGGTCACTCTCTTCTACTCCATCGACTTCATTTTCCTTACCTGCAACTTGTTTTGATAAAAAAGTAAAGTCGTCAGTGAAAACTTTAGAATTGGGGAGGATACTAACCGAATTAATGTGGACATTTTTCATGTTCTTTATGTTTGTCCCTTGATGTTGTGGGTTCATGATCGTATCACTTGGTAGCTTCCCCGGATCTTTCTTAAGAGCTGCCACTTCTTCTGCTAGTTGACCAACTTACTTGCTCAAGGCCTCATGGCTCTTGTCTCTCACCTCATTTGATTTCTTCATCTCCTTGATGTCATTGTTAGATTCTTTCACCATGTTCATAAGAGCATCTAACTTTGCATTCAACGAGTCATCTCCACCACCTTGGCTTCCCGATGGTCCACCTTGATTATTGTTGTAATTTCTTTGGAAGTTACCATCCCGATTGTAGCTTTGATTACCTCCTTGATTGTAGTTGTTCCTTTGGTAGCCACCTTGGTTGTAATTTCCCCCTTGATTGTTCCCTTGGCGGTTTTGATAGCCTTGTCCACCTTGATTAGGTGGTTGGAAGTTTGGGTTCATTTGGTTTGAAGGATTACCATACCTAAGGTTGGGATGGTTTCTCAAACCCGGATGGTAAGTGTTGGAGTTCATGTCAAAAGGCTTCCGGTCTCCATAAACTTGATTCACCTCTTCGGTTCCTTGAGCCATGTTTACTTGACAACTATCGGTTCTATGACCAATGTCCCCACATTCTTCGCAAACCGCGAATTGAACCGCATTTACATCTTTCTTCTTCATGCGAGCTAACTCCCTTTCCAACGCGGCTATTCGATCCTTTGCATTTGAGTCAATGTCGGAGGTGGATTTTGGAATAGGGTGCTTTGCTTTCCTATCCGCAGATTCTTCAGCTCTTGAGTTCTTACTCATCCTTTCAAGGAACTCCCAATCCTCTTCCTCGGGTTATTCAACAAGGTTCCATTGCTAGTAGACTTGAGGTACTTCCTTTCTTCTTTTGTCAATCCGTTCACAAAACTCTTCACTAGCTCCCAAAGCTCAATTTGGTGATGTGGACATTTTCTTATCAACTCTTTAAAACGAGTAAAAGCTTCATGAAGTGGCTCTCCGGATTGTTGTTGGAATGTCCGGATCTCGTCCCTCATTTCATCCGTTTTGGCCATTGAATAGTATTCGTCAAGGAAGACTTGTTGCATTTCTCCCCATGTTCGAATACTATTAGCCGGCAAGGTTAAAAACCATCGCTTTGCCTTGTCCTTCAATGAAAATTGGAACAATCTTAAACGCACCTCATCTTGTGAGAAGTTGTGTCCTCCAATTGTGCCACATATGTCGGAGAATTCGGATATATGTGTGTAAGGCTCCTCCGTTGACATGCCATGAAAATGAGGTAAGATGTTGATGTAGTTGGGCTTGCAATCAAATGAACGCCTTCCCGGAATCGGGGGAACAATAGGAGAGACATTGTCCGATATGATGGGTCGAAACCTACCATTCACGCCTTGTGTTCGAGCTTGTTGAGGTTGTTGGCGTGGGGGACCATTCACTTCTTGATGCATTGGGTATCTTCTTTGTGGTCCTTGATTAGCTACACCGACAAACTGAGGAATTTGGTTTGGGTTGGCATTCATGTTTGGATTCCTAAATTGGTTTCGTCTATGTTGACGGTTGTAGTTGTAGTTCTCATTCTCCATATACCCATGGTTCCATTTATCATAATTATCACCTTGGTAGCCATAATCACCAGCATACCCTCCTTCATTGTAGAACCCCCCATTGCCTTCATTGCCATACTCATAATCATCACTATCACCCGTGTGATAGGTGTGAACACTCACCCGTTCGGGTGATTGGTAAGATGGAACACTAATGGCTCATCCTCATGAATGGCATTTCTTAGCTCGTCTAAGTTTGGTGGGCCAAAGTGACCCATGGGGTTTTGGTTCACATGTTCAAAAGTGGGTTACTATGGCTATGAGCTTGTCTACGGTTTGGGTTGAGGTTACGGTCATTAGTGGGTGGTGGTGGTGGATTTTGTGGAATGCTGTGTTGTGGTGGGGGTCGGTTGTTACTACCTCCCTCCATTTGGTTGGCTCGGTTCCTTCTTGCAAAGCGTTCAATTTCCGGTTCAAACACCAACGGAGAGGTTCTTCCGGATGCTCTAGTATGCATGCACTACCTGTGATCTACACAAATAACACAACCAGCATAACAAGGGAAAAGGAATGATGCAAAAAATAACCAAACACTTAAACAGAAAATTACAAACTAGTCAACGCAATTCTACACACAAAGCGCACTACTCCCCGGCAACGGCGCCAAAATTTGACCGGCTTGTCGCGTGCACTAGTCAAAGATAGTATTTATATAGTTCCTTAATACCAAAACTATGTAGCAAATGGTAAGAAGGGTGTCGAATCACAAGGAGTATGTGGTTTGTGTTTAGATTTGAATTGGACTAACAAATTAATTATGAAGCTTGCTATTTTGTTTATAAAAGATTTATATGTTTACTTGAGATGGTGTTGAGATTTTGTTCAATACAAAGGAATGAACAAAACAAAGGTTGCTTAAAAATGATTAACAAAACTTAAGAAACTTAGAACAATGGTTGACAAAACAAGGTTTACTAATAAGGTTCACCCCCGGTTGATATCATAAAATTATGGTGCTACCAATCCAACTAAATTGCATCAAAGATGTGATTCATGCTAACGAGTTCATCATTACAAGGCTTAGGTGTCAAGAATTGTCAACGTTAATTACGGACAATACTACACTTCATTACACAAGAACATTCAAACTCTACATCTACATAGCACACATGACCAACTCCATTTCTCAAAGACAAATTTCATACTCATTCATTCAATTTGGGAATTCAAGTTAAGATCAAATACTAGCATAAATGGTTCAAGCAATCAAATACAAACACAAGGATGCAATCTAGTTTTCAAATGTTAACAAACCATAATCTTACAATACACAAACCGGGGGAAAACCCAAAGAAGCTTAGCCTCTCATGGTGATTGAAGCTTGGACTCCGTTGATGATCTTGGTTGCAACTCCATGACACTTGGATTTGGAATGACTTTAATGATGATGAAAATGAGTTAGAGAAGTGAAAAGAGCTCCAAAATCGCCTAAATTCGTCTCTTCCCGCGGCTGCTACTGCTTCTTTGTTTTTGCCCTAATTCCCCCCTTAAATGTGGTCAAAACCCGAAAGTTTTGGTCAACCCAGGATAGGGACGTAAGTTACGTCCATAAGGACGTAAGTTACGTCCTCACCTCTTTTGTACGTCCTGAGCTACTGTCTTACGTCCCAAAAATTGTCATTTTTAGAAAGGACGTAGCTTATGTCCTTTAGGACGTAAGTTACGTCGTATGCTCATTTTGCACCAATTTCTTCATTTTCTTCATCTCTTTTCATCTATATATCATCCAATCTTCGTGCACCCCTTGAATACATCATTTAAGCTTTCCACACCTACAATTCAAACCTAACACAAAGTGATTACGCTCGATATAAAATCACGTTAAACGCATACATTTAAACACTTAAAACATATACAAAACATGAACGCATCAATGAGCAAGGTGGTTCATCGGTCATGTTACTTCAGCGGGAATGAAGTTATGGATATTCTTATGATGATGCAACAGGAGATGCAAAAGAGAATCAGTTGGATGATGCTCGGGCCCAAAAAGATGAAATTCGTGACAAGGCCATTCAATCTTTAAGCATCCAAATGGGCCAACTCGCAACAGAAGTAGCAAACTTGAAGAAGAACAAAGGAGAGCTGCCAAGTGATACTGTGGTGAATCCTAATCACCAATCTAGTTCCAAGAGCCCAAAACAAGTACACATTAATGCTTTGGAATTCACATCTCAGGTAAGTGTTCCTTTGTTAGATAAATTACCCTTAAACTCCCAGATCCAGGAGTGCCATTGATTCCAATTCATATAGGAGACCTTAAAATTGACCGGGCACTTTTAGATCTAGGAGCATGTGTTAGCATCCTCCCCGGCATTTATATGACAAATTTGATTTGGTCCATTGAAATATGTTGATACCATAATAATGTTGGCTAACCAAACACCCATTAAGCCCAGGGTATGCTAACAGATGTCATTGTAAAGGTGAGAGATTGCTACTACCCAGTGGATTTTCTGGTACTGGATTACACTTCTTCTATTGAGAATGCACCATATTCAGTCATCTTGGGTAGGCCGTTTCTAGCTACTGCACAGGCAGTCCTAGACTGTGAGCTAGGAATGGTGAACATGAAGTTTGGTGAGAAGGTTTTGAACTTAAATATGTTTTCTATTGTTACTAACCCTTCCATCAAGGGAGCATGTTTTGCTGTTGACAGGTTAAAGGAAGTGAAAGAGGTTGCAGCTAAGGAAAGAAGAGAAAGAGAAAGAGAAGAGCGAAGAAAAAGAAGGTGGAGAAGACAGTTGAACAAACTAAGATGGATAGTGAAGGTAAGAAGACTGGATGCAGCACACTTGTTGCACAAGTGTGGGGATGCGGGAAGGTGTGTCAAGTTTCCCGCAAGAGTTGAAACACTCCACAAGGCCACCATAAGTCAAGCTATTCAGGTTGCATCTTCTCTTGTACAGTTTTGTTTCTTGTTTTCTTTTGAGTAGTTCGGTTGGGTGGTAGGGTGGAGCTTATGATATGTTAATATTTATGTGTCGGGGTTGAATTAAGGAGGTTTAGTATCATAAAAACAAAAAAAATATATTTTCAATTTTGTGAGTCTTTTTTTGTTTATTTTGTTCCTTTCCAAACCATACATTGGGGACAATGTATCACAAGTGTGGGGATGAGGGGAAAGTTTAATGTTTTTTTTTTAAAAAAAAAATTCAAGCAAAACATTGTGAGAATTTGAACACCTTGGATTAACTCCGAATGATGCATCGGCAACCTTTAATCATTCTTATTCTTGGTGAGAGTTGAAGCCACACTTGTAGATAAATAACACATTTCTTTGTGAGAGTGGCAATAGGTGGGGGTGCATTAGAACTTGTGCTTGAATACGATCTGAGACTTTAAGTTGGATGTGAATGTGAAAGGATAAGGGCATTTAGGTAGCCTCGTCTTTGATGTGTGCGAGTGTGGGATTTGGGAGGTTGGACCTCATAAATTATATATATGAGCTTGGTTGCGAGAGGACGGGGGTTTGGACATTTAGTTGCCCAATTTGTGCCTAAAAGCCTATCGTTTGTTACCCCTTAGCTAGTTACCTTAAAATTTACCTAACTTGACCTGGTCTTATAGTGTTATTAGTTGTTTAGTAACTGTAATCATCTTCAATGCTATGTTAAATGTTTGCATGAAGATTTTGTGTTTGTTTCATTGTTATAAAAAAAAATAAAAAAAAAAGAGAATAAAGGAAAAGTGATTAAAAAAGAAGAGAAAACGAAGAAAAAGGAGAAAAATGAACGAAGAAAAAAAAAAAAAAACTTAAAAAAAAAAAATTTGAAGTTGAGTACCTTGTTCATAGTATTAGGTTTGGTAATTAGTGGTTATGTTATTATGTAATCAAAGACCAGGTTAAGTTTTCGCTTCTTCATATATATTCCATTTCCTACCCATACACCTAGCCACGTTACAACCTTAAAGTCCCTTTAATATGCATTCATGTTTGGCAATTGTTAAGAGAAGGTCGATTTAGGTACAAGCTTATAGTTGTGCAACCATCGTTTGCCTTTTTGTGTGTTTAGTTCATGGACGTGCTTACTTGTCACCGAGAGGAGAGACATAGCGAGGGGTGTGTCATTTTGGTTGTTACGAAAGGGTTAGTAAAAAGTATTACATGTTTATGCTTGGGTTACATTGATCGCTTGTTTGAAATTGATTTGATATGTTGCTTGGGACAAGCAACGGTTAAGTGTGGGGATGTGACGGGTGGTTCAAGGAACAACCCTTTTATGATGTTAAAACGCGTAACATTCTCTCATTTAATCATGTAATTATCTTGAATTAGATAACTACAGTTGCTTAGGTTTCAGGCATGTTAGGAGCTGAAAATGGAAAAAACGTTGCGATCATGGAACGAAGTGGCGTGTGTGGAAAGAAGAAAAGAAGAAACAGAGTATTCTGGGAGCCACCGTAATTTATGGTGGCCACCGTAAATTACGGTGGACCCCAAACTTGCATTTTCCCACCGTATGGCAGAAGTATTCCACCGTACCAACTTGATCTCCACCATAACTTACGGTGGCTACCGTAAGTTACGGTAGAGATGACTTTTTGGCAAGTGGATTCTCATATTTAAATCACAAGTGGAGAGCTTTTGAGGGAATATGGAGATGTGACGAATTTGGAGATTGTCTGGAACTTTTGGCTGTATTATTTGCATTAAATACATCTTCAAATCATTTGGTGAAGTGTCTTGATTCATATGAACATTAGAGCTAACCTCTTTTGAAGAGGATGCATTCGGGTGATGATAATTGAAGTTTCTTTGGCCAAGCTTTGGTTGATGTGTGGAAGAACAAGATCTTGTGGTACTTTAATCTTTGCTATTTCATTTTGATTGTCATGGATTGTATCTTGAATCTTGTTTTCATGTACAAAACTATGAGTGGCTAGTCTTCTTGTGTGTTTCCTTTTGGTTTGAAGGATTTGTAACTTTGATCATGTTGGTGTTTTCTATTTATGGGATGATGAAGTTGATCTTGTGATTGTTTTGTCATGATGATTGTGTCTTATGTGTAATGGGTCATTCATAAATTGCTTAACTCTAACCATACGTTCTTGATGCCATAGGCAAATCTTGATTTAGTGGAAAGGTTGGGTAATTTGATAGTGATACTGATTATCGAGAGATAACCTTGCTAATCCAAGTACTTAGTCCTCTTTGATCACACATAAGCACACAATCATGAATCATGTCTACGTGGTTCTTCCCAATTAATACCAATATCATCATTTGTGAAAATCCGGATACCAAGGGAAACATATCTATCACTACTGATTTTTACAAACCAATTTACTTTCATTTCTTGCTTTAAGCCAAATCAACAAATCAACATATTATTGAACTTTACTTATTTATCATTTTAGTTAAATTTAGGTAATTGCAACTTGATTAAGTTAACACATATTCCACAAACTCCCTGTGTTCGATACCCACTTACCGCTAGCTAATTAGTAGTATTTGGTTTTAAATTTGATTGAGACTTCGACCTCACGTCCCTTACTCCGATCCCACCCTATATCGCTCCCTTGTTGGCGCACTTCAATACTTAACCATCACTCGACCCGACTTATCATACGCGGTAAACCAAGTCTGTCAACACCTTCATTCACCCACTGAAAAACACTTCCAGTTGGTTAAGCGGATACTTCGTTATGTCAAGGGAACTATCTCTTATGGGTTACTGTTCACACGTCCACAACTCCTTCCATCTTAGGCTATTCAGATGCGGATTGGGCACGATGTATCGAGACACGTCGATCCACTTACGGCTATTCAATTTTCTTAGGTGGCAACCTAGTCTCATGGAATGCTAAGAAACAACCAACAGTGTCAAGATCAAGCTGTGAATCTGAATATCGAGCAATGGCAAACGCCGCCGCCGAAATTGTTTGGATCACTCATTTATTGCAGGAACTTCATGCTCTTGCACCAAGCCGGCCAACCCTTTTATGTGACAACAAGAGTGCCTTATTCATGAGTCAAAATCCGGTCTCTCACAAACGGGCCAAACACATCGACTTAGATTATCACTTTGTTCGGGAACTAGTTATGTCCGGAAAATTACACACTAAGTTCGTTCCTACCAAGCTTCAACTTGCGGATATTTTCACTAAAAGCTTGCCACGACCACTTTTGAGCAATTTCGAGACTTACTACGAGTTCAACCACCGCCGTTTCGCTTGCAGGGGATAACAGACAATGTCAATCATCACCATCAACCACTCCTACAGTCTCTCTCAATCATACGTAAATATGAGAATTATTATAAGTCAAATTATTGTTATATCTTTCCTTGTATTTCTCCTTTTAATTAGCATTGTAATCATGTATATAATAATATGCAATCTCTCTAATTATCAAGAGAGAATTCCTTGACTTTCATTTTCAATATTGAAGATCATAATAAACTAAAACAAGCGTGCATTCCGCACCTCCTAACTTATTTGATTGATATTATGATCATATTAGTATTAGTCAATTTAATTACACTAAATGTCTAACAGTTTCTATATTGTCAAAGTAAACAAGTTAGAAACATCAATGAACCTCTTGTTGAAGGTACGTATTCATTGATATTGCTTCCTTAGATGCATTGGATACAACTATGTACTCAAGCTCTATAGTGAAGTCGACAATGATGCTCTAGTTTAAACTCTTTTCTATAACAAAACCTACAATATTTAAGCAAAACACACCTTAATTGTGATCATGAATCATCCTTATCAATTTGGAAGATTAATATGTGTAACCATTTACAATAAGATCTCTCACATATTCATATATAAAAAACATAGCTTTTTTACTACCATCCACTGACTTCCACCTTGATCTAATCGATGTCAACTTAGTATGAAATGTGACATATATTATAGACCCTACGACTGATGTGTATGGGTTCCTATTCATGCCTTCACATGTAGCATTTGAGGTAGGACATTGTGTCTTACTTAGTGTAATGCCATGAGATTTCGATGTAAATCCTCTTTTGGAATTTAATTTGAACTATTTCAAAATTTTCTAATGAAAGTATATTACCTTAATTTTACAAGACACCTAAATATTCATAGAGATTTTTATCCCTATAAAGTACGTAGATAACATCTCTAAAATTTTTCATTAAAAATTACTCTTCAGAATAATATTTAATACTCTGAAAGACCATAAAGTTATTTCTAACACTAATAGCTTTTTACGATACAAAATTTTCTCGAAAATGCGTCGCTCCCCAGTAAACATTTTGATAGAAAACTCAACTTAAGCATATTTATATCTATACTATATAATAAAAGAGTAACTATGATGTCACATGGCACTCTCATGTTACTCCTCAAAAAAATTTTCCCGCCTAAACTAAATATATTTTTTTTAGTCAAGTTTTTTATTTTAAGAAACTCAATTAATAGTAATAATTCATTTAGTTTTAAATATAATTTTTATATTATCAACTTAATTGTGTAATCATTATTATTTGAACTATACATACTTTTATAGTTAAGTAAATTCAATTGAAAAAAAAATAAAAAGAAAAAGATATTTATAGATATATTTATTTATTTAAATTAGTGTGATGATTTAACACAACTGGTTTTAATTTTAAATGAGTCAATTATATATTATATTATTCAAAGGGTATTTGAATTTTATAATTTATAATGTAACTTTTTAGTTTTAATTGTTATAGTAATACGTAACTTAATCATACGAAATAATATGAATTATGTTGTTTTCATATTTTTAACCCGTGTGTTACACATTTTCTAAAACTAGTGCCATATATATTAACAAGAGGTCATTGCCCTCCTAGTAAACTTCATGTATGCACAATGTTGATTAATTTTTGTTCTTGATATATCAAAATCTTTGACTTTCAATCAAATTAAATGTTTCAACTTTTACATGTTTGCTTTAGTATATAA
This sequence comes from Flaveria linearis, assembly GCA_024085815.1. NCBI lineage: Eukaryota > Viridiplantae > Streptophyta > Magnoliopsida > Asterales > Asteraceae > Flaveria > Flaveria linearis. Next base: position 5,531,634 of record CM044004.1, on the reverse strand, counting down.
ATAAATAAATAAATATTTTAACCTTGTAGGTAAGCTTGATTTATAAGTATGCATTTTATTTTTCATTTATTTCCCTTTTCTTCTTGTAACATAATTTTCTGAATTAATACCAATACCGAAAAATAACTTTTGTAGAACCAAGTGATGCTTATCATATAACTATCATGCATACATTGAAAAGTTCACCTTTAGGTTATAAATTTATCTTTACAATGAAATGTTGTCAATTATAAATTGTACTTTTATATCTTATGTTTTTTAATTTCATGGTCCTTAATATGTATTTGAAATAATTAAATATTGAAATATATACAATAGAAGATAAATCGGCATGCATAAATTGGCAATTATTCAAATTGCCCTTTAAAGTTATTTTGCATGAACTTTAAATCTCATACATGTATTTTAAAACATTATATAAATATACCACATCAGTATATGTTAAAAATTCATATTCTCTTTTTTTTAACTTTAATATAATAATGACCATATGTCTAATTATAGTTTTAAAATCATAAAAATTGACCAGGAATTATCCATAATAAAGAACCCACGGAGAACACAAGAGGATACCTAAAACATAAAAAGATATATAATTTGCAATTTGATCACTTTCTATCTGGAGGTACAACTACTGTTGCACTACGTACAACTTCGTTAAAGTTACTTTTTTTTATAAATTTGTTTAAGTATGGACAATAATTTAGATGGAAACAGCAAAAAAGTTAACCCACAAAACATTTTTATTCAAAAATTTAAATTAATGGAATTAACATTTTTTATTGTTATTAAATGTAAATAAAAGGTGATCACATTGGTAAGAGCTGGCCAATAGTCCTTTAATTTCCTCAAAAATGTGTTTTGGATGGTTTTTTTACTTTTTTGGTAACATCAAGTTATTATCCATGTTATTCAAGGTAAATGCACACACCTTTAGTACTTTTGAGTTTCTAATCAAATTTGAACTCATAACTTATGGTCATGTTAATATGCAAGGTTAAAAGTTACGTTTTTCTGAACACTTAATATTGTAAAAATCAATTACTCGGTGATTAACCGATTGATCAATAATCTGTGGTCGAACTGATTAATCAGTAATCAGTGGTCGACTCGTTGCGATTTCATCTAAAGGCACCCCCACCGCCCGGCTAAAATACAACTCTAGTAAGACCTTGATCCAGCCCTCACATTAGCTTATGTTGTTTTGCACATAGGGAGTTCATGTTTTAATTTGTTACCTAATTAGAGATTTCACCATCACTCATTGGCTATTTTCACCCGGTTATGCAAATGCACTATGGGACGCTCCTCACTACCACACTTAAAAGGGTCCAAAACTCATTACTAGCTTGAAACCAAAACATGTTAATGGTTATTGACACGATATCTTTTTGTTTTATTATGTTTCAATCACTTAACGTCTTACAAACACATTAACACCCATAGGAACTCATTGTTTTTGGTTTGCCCCACTATCTTGTCCGACATATGAATGATTTTTGAACTATTAGTGAGATGTGATCTTTCAAAGCAACAAGACATTGTCTGTTTTCCCCCACTGTTTTTTGCAATGAAAAGTTAAAACTCTAGTACAATGATATTTTGAATGAAGACTTTTCTAAAGATCATCCATCCTGAATTTTTTCTATGACTCAAACATATTTAATTGTAAAGATCTTCTCTACCTTACACATCAGACGCCAAAACACATTCTAATGCTTGAATTTAATAGTCAAAAGCGATTTTCTAAAGTATTATATGACCCTATGAATGGTGGGGATGAAAAAGAGAACAAGAAAGAGAGTAGACATTGTCTAATATGCTTTAAAATTCCATTAATAAGTAATTAATCATACGCTTTTAAACATAATCTAAATTTGGTTTCTGAATCTGTAAATCTACAACTAGTTTGGTATTCTTGACTTTTCTATATTTTTAAAATATTATTAATTTGAAAATGTGGCAATTGAACTTATATTTATTACATGTATTTTGATTGTAGAAACCATATACTACACATACCAATTAATTTTTCATAAAAGATAATATTAGTGATACTCTCTATTTTTTATGATTTCAATACATAATAAGCATCTCATTTCAATAATTATCATTCTAAAACACTAAAAGTGTTTCGGATAATTAACACACCATCTCTCAAGTTTTTCCATCTTGTATTTAGTTCACAAATCATTATATATCCTTCTAGCTAATATGAGGTTAACATATATTGTTGTAGATGTTTTACTTTTAAAGCATTCACATTGAGTTTTCTTATATTTATCCTAATTACATAAAAAAATCATTATTTTTTCTCTATTTTTTCAATAAATACTACATTTATATTCTTGTCATTACTTTTTTCTTTCTCATTCACTCACAACCACTTTCAAAAATATTAAAAAATTTATAAGATTGAACAGTGATTCTTCAAATATATCATCAACAATAACATTTTCTCTCTCATTTAACTCACAAACACTCAAAATAATTTCATATAATACACCAAACACACTCATATTTTTAAGGACTACACTGTAAATGTTCTTGTAAGAAAGAACTTGGCTTTAATATCCCTACTATAATAAAAGAGTATCTTGGGATGACACGATCAATACAAACAGCCACCAAGTTTTTCCACCTCTCTCTTTTATTAAATAATTACCTAAATTAATAACATTATTTAATATTTTTTTAAATTTAATAAATTAAGAAAGAGATCTATTTATAATCTTATTTCTAAATATTTTTTTTATAAAATAATCATTTTTCTAAAGCGTAAAATTTTTTTAAAAATACAAAATAATTAAATGATATTTTTAAAAAGTAAAAAACTTCATTTTTTAAAACCAAAAATAATTAAATTTAGAGTTATAATAATGAAACTTTTAAAATAAATTTTATATGGGTTTTTTAGAAAAATTGTGTATTTTTTTTAAAAAATTAGTAACAAATTTAAAAAATTTTATAAACTGTTTTAATACTTATAGTTATTCTCATATATAATTTCGTCATATCTAAAATATATTTATAATAAAAAATTTTATTATATTAATATAATATTATGCAACCCGTTACACACGAGTTAATTAAAGTTAGTGTGAGATATGATGTATCTATCTATACTAATAAAAGAAGGTTTTTCTAAGCCACATGGCACAATATAGGCCTCCTAAATTTTATTTTCCCGCTTCTCTCTCCTATAAATATCACGTAACTACTAATTATATTGTTTAATTCTTTTTCATATAAAAATTTTTTTATGAATTAAAAAGAGATCTTTCTACAATACAATTTTTTAAGAAATAACCTTTTATAAATAAGAATATGTTTTAAAAAAATCTATCTATACTATAAAAAGTTTTTAGAGCACATTGCATAATTTAGCCTCCTAAATTATATTAAACTTTTTAAAAAATACAATATTTTTGATACATGTTTTTTCTAAAAAAAATAAATTCTTATAAACAAAAATAATTAAATTTCAAAGTTTAAAGAAATTATTAAAAAATACACTTTTAAAAACATTTTGTTTTAAACAGTTATATTTAAAAACCTGTTTTTTTAGAAAAACAAAAATACAGCAGTTTTAAAAATGACATTGTTCTTTTATTACTTGTATGTAATGTCAACATATCTTATATCAAATATTATTTTATGATTGATAATTTTGTTAATACCTACTTAATATTTATTTATTCAATCCGTGTAATACACGAGATATTAACTAGTAGAATAATAATTTCCAACCAAATCTGAGGTAAGTTTTGATTCCAATTCTAAAATCGAGTTAGCATCCGAATTCAAATTAAACAACTATATAAAAATCAAGCCAAATAATAAAAAATAAAAATTCCATTTTTAATTACAAAAATTATTCCTTTTTATGTATTTGTTTAACACCATTTCCCATGTATTTAAAGTTTAATCTCATCTTCACCATCTTTACAAACTCCCCAAAAATGGAAAATCGCTTCAAACTACAAATCTCCAAACTCTTACAATCAACCTTCACCTCCTGCCGCCCAAAGAACACCTCCGACGTCTCCGATCGCCGCCCTGAAAACCGCCATCACCGCCGCCTCATCGACCTTTTTTCCCCGAAACCACCACCACCACCACCTCCACCCACCGGAAAACCAAAACCCCATCTTCTCCGGCCAAAAAACACCCCTTTTCCGGCGAACTCCGGTGGCCGGAGCTCACACTCTGCTTCCCAATTCGTGAAAAAACCTCGAAAAAAGACCGAAAAAGGAAAACCCATCACCGGAGAAGAAGAAATAACACAAGTTTCACGTCAATTACGGATAATTATTACTACAATTGGTGGAGTAGTGATGACGATGATCAATTTGACTGTAAGTCAACTCTATTCTCGCGGCGATCTTTCTCATTCGATTCGAACGAATCCGTTGGTCGGATTATCGGAGAAAGAGATCGCGGTGATGCGGTGGCGGTGGCGAAGGATTCGAGTGATCCGTATGAAGATTTCAAGGCTTCAATGGTGGATATGATTGTGGAACAGGGGATATTTGGAGTTGAAGAGCTTGAGAAATTGGTTGATAGTTTTGTAGCGTTGAATTCTGAAGAACATCATAAGGTGATTTATGAGGTTTTTGCAGAGATTTGGGAGATTTTGATTGAAGATTTGAATAAGAGAGAATGAGTGTTTGAATCAATGAATCATTAATCATGATGCTTGTTCTTAGGTTGTAAAATTTGTTGTTATTATCCGTTATTAATCTAGGTTTTTTTTCATTTAATACTTAATTAACTTTAACCCGTTACTAAGTTAGTTCTTTTTATGATTGGTTAATAATAATCAACTTTAATTAAAGAATTGTAAAGATCTTATACATACATACATATATATATATATATGTGCGCGCGCGCCGGATGTTTTATGTATACATTAGTGTTTATCTTTTCTAATTTTCTATGTTTCAATACATTGTATGGTGTTATTATGTACAAGCATTATTATGATCTCAAGCTTTCTATTTCAATGTGATTTTGTATTTAAGGTCATCCATGAAGGTGGATCAATATAAGTCGTGTGAAATAGCCTACTAGACAAAATGTGAGGTGATACCGAATACAATAGATCGCCCGACCAATACGCAAAGGAGGTGCTAAATCAAGCAATGTGCACGCCCTACACTCTATTCAAGGTCTCCCATGTATTCAAACGCTCATATACTTTGACATTTTTCTAACATCAAGAGGGCGAACTTTTTGCTCATAAGATAAGTTTTTGCTAGTTTATGAAATGAAAAAGAATAATTAAAAATTCAATTTCAAGTAAAGAATTATAAGAATAGTCGTAACGATTTGTGTTTATTGTTTTAACTATGATTTATAAAAACAATGGTTAAAAGTGTAAGCACATTAACATTTATCACTCTATCTCTTGCTTTATTCAAGGCACCTTTGTAATCATTAATCAAGCATGGTGTGGGTCCTACGTCCTATTTAAGGTCTAACATATTTTGCTTTCTTCATTTGAAGTAGTAGTCTAGTAGACGCGAACCCACGCAATAGTGTTGGTGATACGATGGGAAATCAATCTCTTAACACTTACGATAAATGAAAGCAGCGCGAAGCTTTAATAATTTTTAAGAGTGATGGATGTAAAATTAATTATTTTAAAGGGAGCGAACTCAATATATTTACGCATATATTAATGATTATAGTTTTCTAAGACATTTATCGTATTTTTTATATAATAAATTAGTAATTAAATAACTAATATAATATAAATCTTATATTTGTATAAATAATAAGCTCGTATAGTCAAGCTTGATAGCATAAAGCTTGCGCTCGAACTCTTTTACAAACTAAGCTTTGATATAAGCTCAAGCTAGTTTAAACTCAACTTGATTTGAGTTTTAAAAACTAGGTCTTTAACTTTTAACTTACCAATTGTTTGACTCGTTTACACTCTTCGTTTTAGTAGAAGACTAAGGTAGGAGGGGGCACCACCCTGGGGTACACTGGAATCCACCAATCACACACTGACACATCACAAGTACCTTCAACTATCCCGAAACACATAAAAAGCTGGAAATGCAACCCTGAACTACCCTAGAATTTTTATTTTAATATTAAAATAATTCAAAAGGAATCAATTTTTATTAAAAAATAAAAATTACAATAATTCAAATAATAAAAAATACGAATACAATTATAATAAAAAAACCTAAAAATATAAAAACTAAAATCACAAGGCCAATTATATTTCTCGGTTATTTTTCGTTTTGGTCCAATATTATTTGCAACATTGAACCGGTGATGTGATCGTGCGGTTCCATAAACGTTTTTAGGTCTTGTCCCATCCGCTGCTCTCTTGTCATCTCGCGTTGTTCTTCTAACACTGATATTTTGGACCGGCTATTTTGTGTGTTGTGTTTGTGTATATATATGTGTGTTTGTGTAGATAATAGTGAGTATGTGTGAGTATTTATAGGGATAATTTTTTTAAATATAACGGCTATATTAACGACTATATAGCCGTTTTTGAAGCAAACCCGCATCAACTTGTATAACCCGCGGTCCCCTGCCTGTCGGGTACCCGATTGAGGTGGCGGCAGTGTATCCGCTCGGGTACCGGCCTATCCGCAAGGGTACCCGAGGGTGCCCCCTCCTCCCTAAGAATGAAAATTATTTTCCTTTTTTTTTAAATGGTATTTATATTGGTACGGCTCAAGAACAGACCTTAAACATATCTTTGACCCGTCCATGAATTTACAGTCTAGTGGTATTAACAAATGTTCTTCATACGTGAATTTAAGTTATTGCAAGTATAAATTAGGTGTTATACAAGACTTATATATAAAAAAATCTTTGAGACTTTGACCCAAATAGCCCACTTAAGTCGGATATATGTCTCATTTCCACACACAAACTTTAGGGCCCATCACCCACATGTTACATGCATTACAATATTACATGACGAACTGTAATAGAGGGAATCACTAGGATTTCATTTTTTTAAATGAAGTTTAACGAAATGTAAAATTATCCATTTCTAGATCATTTGTTTTAAGAACGTTGACATCACCTAGTGAAAGTTTATGAATATGAGACGGTACCAACAACTAGTTTATGAACTATGTCTTTTATATCATCTATTTTTCTAGTTGATGTCTGTTTAACTTTTTTAATTTACTATTTTTTATGGTTATAAACATTGCAATAATAAATAATAATACATAATAGGACAAAAATATAATAAAAACCTCTCTTTTCTATAAATACCAATATGTCAACTATGACTCGCATCGTTTGTTTTGATTTTTCTTTTTTTTAGCGGCATTACTCTATTTCAATTATACTCCAATTTAAATCTTCTCCGTTGAGATTTGAACCAACACCTCTCGAATAGGGGTCATACACCTCTACTGCTAGACTAGTCTAGTGATTGTGTGACATCATTTGTGACTACGATTAAATCTGAGTTTTTTTATTATTATTATATTGCAATCTAATTTGTGATCTTAGATTTATCAAAGGTTGTGTAAAAACCATCCTCACTCTTTAATATTTTCCATTTGATTTACTTCAAGATCTCCAATTCATCTCTTTTACACACATAAACACAATAAAGTTGCATGTTCAAACAAGGGTTTCGTGTAGGAACACCGTTCACAAAATAAAAATAAAATTTTTATTAGTCAAACAATCCGAATTACTATACAGAATGAAACTAAAGAAATAAGAACAATTATAAGAAAAGAAATACATATAAGATACGGACAACGACTAAGAACAATGAAGCATGTTTGGCTGAGGATTTCTATTTAACAGAGGTATCTTAAAACTGATTTTGGACCACCCAAGTGAATTTCGTCTAACAGAAGAACAAGGATTTCTGTAAGGACATATGATTTGGGAAGAACAAAAAATGCATAACAGAAGGGGTGGGTTGGGTTTAAGGTTAAAACCGTGAATTAGAGTTTGGTTTACTTGAATTTGGATAATATTTTTGTTATATTCTAGGTTTGTCATTCAGTTTTTTTAATGTTTCGACGTGATTATTTTTATCATCATTTCGACAATAATTATTTCATGGGAACAAATTTTAGAACCCTTGTTGTAGCAGGTTTCGTCTACTAGTTTACCTTTAAATAATTAACTACAATGAATAAAATAGAAAAAGTGACTTTGAAGACATGAACGTAAAAGGATGAATTCCATAAACAATAATGAGCCACCTTCAATTCTTTTAAATTTTTTCATCAACACATTTTAACAAACATTTAATTGGCAGATGTTGGACCAAAAGAACCAATGAGCCAAGATCAGGAAAACCTCTAAGTCCCACATGCCACTACTACAACTGCTGAAGACTCCCATCAGTTACAATGTTCTCTTGCTTGAATGTCAGACTCGAGAACATCTGAAGACTCTCATCAGCTATTGTGTTCTCTTGCTTGAATGTCAAACTCGAGAGCATCTTAGCTCCAGCCTTCTGCTGTTATGACAAAGTCTGAAGAACAAAGTATGAAGATCAAAGAACTGAAGAATATCAGCTGAAGACTCCAAAGTACTGAAGACTAAGTACTGAAATTTGAAGTACTGATCTTACAAGTACTGAAGACTTCAAGTACTAAAGACAAGTACTGAAGAATCAAAAGCTGAAGAACTAAAGAACTGAAGACCTTCTACTGAAGCACAAAGTCTGAAGACAAAGACTGAAGACAACAACTGATGATATCTACTGAAGTCATCAGTTGTTATATCATCTGAAGCCAAGTCTGAAGACCAAGTACTGAAGACTCAGAGTTTGTCACAACAACTGAAGAAGTCTTCTTCAGTTGTTGTGTGGTTTTTTCCTTTTCAGTAGTTTATTTACTTTCAGTAGTTGTACAACAACTGAAGAGCATGTTCTTCAGTTGTTATAGTATCAGTAGTTATAAACGACTGAAGAGTTTGTTCTTCAGTCGTTGTAGGATTTCAGTAGTTTACTTTTGTCAGCACTTAGGAACTTTTGTAAGAAGATGTCAGTTGTTGACATCTTCAGTAGTTTTATGTTTTGACAGCTGTAATTTGAATATTCAGTGATGTCAGAAAAGGACATCACTACCATGCTTTTGCCTCCTATATAAGGATGGCAAGCCATACAGTTTTAAATGCCGAAACGTGCGACCAATAGAACATTTATTGCTTTGCAGAACTCTTCTCTCTCTATGTTTATGCTTTAATTGCAATATCTCTTATGTTCTTGCTTTAATTGCTAATTAATGTGCTAAATCCGCTGCAAACATAATCTAATTGATCAACACGAGAGGCTGAGATCCTGTCAAATGGTATCAGAGCAGGTTAATCATTGATCGATCTTACCATTGATCATTTGAAACTGCTCTTTTGATCTCTCAGTTTGATCGAATTAGCAATTTGCAAGAGTTAGTCATAGAGAGTGAGTTTCTGCTGTTTCCGGCCAAAATCTTGAGGTCTTTTGGTGGTTTTGAGTTACGATTGTCGTGTTTAAACTTGTTTTTGACCAAACCTGAGATGACAACACCAACCAATGATCCTCACAATACTGGTTCCGCAACCAAGCCTCCGATGCTGGTTAGGAACGAGTATAACATATGGCAAAGACGTATGCTGCACCACTTGGCTGTCAACAGTGCTGGTTATTGGAAGTCAGTGGTGCATGGGCCATACAAGCCTATGGTGAACGTCCCGGAATCTAATGAACAGGTTGCGAAGAAACCTGAACAGTATTCGGACGAAGATCTAAAGCTGTTTGAAATTGATGCTAGAGCCCATGGAATTTTAGCCATGGCCATTCCTAACGAGATATATTCAGGGCTCTTGCATCATGAGTCTGCTCATGACCTATGGGTTGCTCTAAAGGAACAATTTAGAGGAACTGATTCGGTCTTAGCAAACAATAGGGAAATCCTCGCCCAACAATATGAGACTTTCTCATATAGAAAGGGTGAGACTCTGACCCAGCAGTTTGAGCGGTTCTCTTGTTTGATCTCAGAGCTGAAGATGGTCAAACAAGAGTACACCAACAGCCAGATGAACAACAGGTTCCTCAGGTCACTTCCTGAGAGATGGGACACATATACCATTGTCCTACGCTCTAGTGCTGACCTTGACACTCTATCTCTCACCCAACTTCATGGGTACTACTCACTTTTGAGAGAGAGGTAGAGCAAAAGAGGAAGTTGTCATCTTCTGGCAAACTTGCTGATGACTTTGTCCAAGGTAATGCTGCCTTGATAAGTCATGAGTCAGAATATGCTTCATCAGAAAGTTCTTATGATGAGCATATCGATTTCTCTACCAACTCAGAACAAGCTTTTGTTGGTGTTAGTAGTTCAGGAGGTGGTGGTGACAACTTGTGTTTTCTGATGGAGGATTTGAAGGGCATTCCAGATGATGATCTGGAAGAGATGGATATTTTGAACCAAATGACAATGATAAATATCCGCTCTCAGAAGTTCTACAAAAGAACTGGTAGGAAATTCCCAGGACTCTCTGGCAAAACCAAAGTTGGTTTTGACAAGAGCAAGTTGAGGTGTCACAAGTGCCAAAGGCTTGGACACTTTGCAAGAGAGTGTAGATCATCTGGATCTAACTCATCTGCACCCTTTGTGACTTTTCCCAGCAATAGCTCACAGCACAAAGGGCAACCTTCCTACAGTTCTCCCCATCCATCTCAAGCACAAGCACCACCTGCTTATTTTGTGCCACAGGGTCATATGTCTTATCCTTACCCCTGTTACTACATGCCTCAGCCTGGTCAACCTCAAGCACCCACGGCTCAACCACCTCATGCTCTTCCAGAGCCTCATTCTTCCCAATCTCATCACCACACACAACCTCAACAACAAAGCTTTTTCACCCCAACTGCTGTTGACTGGAGTAGTCTACCAGAAGAGCTATCTGGTCAGGAACCACTACTCCAAGGTGCTGGTCAACATGGTGGTGATCAACCTTTTGGAAATCTTGCTCTGATGGCCCTTGATTCTGCTGAAGGGTCATCATCCAATGCCTTATCTCAGGTATCCACTGAGGCAAAAGCCAAGCTTTGTTCAGAGTCATGCATAGCAGCATTTGCTTCTATTAGAGAAGCAAATGTAGCTTTAATAGATAAAAATCTTGAGCTTGAGCACACTATTTCCAAAGAAAAGCTGATTTTGAGGTTGTTCTAAAAGATAAAATGATGAGATTTACAAGCTCAACTGCCAAATCAAAGATAGTAAGGCTAGGGAAGATGTACTTCTAGAGAAGTACAAGGACCTCAAGGAAACTCTTGCAACCACCCAAGTTGAGTGTGATCGATGGGTGCAATCTTGCAAGGGTTTTGAAATGCTTCTTAGCAAGCAAACTGCTTCCAATGTGAAGTTTGGCATTGGTTATAATCACATTGCTCCTCCCACAGACTTCATTTCAAGAGCAGAAGTTGAATCTGATGGGGAGAGCAATAACCAATCCTTCTCATCATGTGACTTACTATCCTCTGAATCAGCATCATCAGAGATAGACTATCACATGACCAAAAGGCTGATCAACTCAGAAGTTGTCACTAGAAGTACTGAAGGTACTGGAGAGCAAGTGACAACATCTGAAGTTCAAACCTCAAATACTGTTAGCACTAAAGAGAAGAAAACTAACAGTAGGAAAGGTTTGAAGACAGCTAAAGAGGATACCAGGAAAGCAGGCACTAGGAAGAAAACTGCTAGTACTGATGACAAACAGCTGAAGAACAAGTCTTCAGCAGTTAAATCCTCTTCAGCTGATGATCAGCATAAGATGAAGAAAAAGCCATGTGAGATATGTGGCTTGTTCAATCATCTTACTGATGAATGCTGGTACAAAAGGGGTTTCAAACTCAAACAGAAGGAGCAAATTACTGAGAGCATCAATAAAATGAAGAATGAGTTTGAAACCAAGTTTGTACTGGCAACATCCAAGCCTGAAATCCCTAGGCCCAAAGTTAAATCCAAGAAGATAGGGATTACTCAGGCAACAGCTGAGGTTGCTCAGAAAAAGATGGTACAACATAGAAACTCATCATCAGCAAACTCCAATATGTCTGAAGAGCTGAAGGCTTTATCACAAAATCAGACACAGTTGGTGATGATGGTTCAGCAACTAGTGGGAAGAGTCAACCACTTAGATGCTCCTATGTTGAAACCACAGAAAAGGAAATCCAAGCCAAAGGGTTCCTCTTCTGTACCATCTTCTTCACCTCAAGCTGTCGCTCACAACACACCTGTTAGTGCTACACCTGTAGCTGAGAACAGACCCAAAGCCAAGCAGGTTTGGGTCTCCAAGACTAACTAACACATGGTTGTGTTTGCAGGGTTCTTCAACATGCCATAGAAGCATCTGGTATGTAGACAGTGGAGGATCCATGCATATGACTGGAAGCAGCTCCTTCTTAATGACTACTCTCAAGGAAAGAAGGGATTTGTTTCTTTTGGCAATGATGCAAAGGGTTACATCGTCGGAAAAGGCTTTGTTTCCAACGGGGAAATAAGGTTTGATGATGTTAACCATGTGGAGAATCTCAAGTACAACCTCTTGAGTGTCAGTCAAATGTGTGACAAAGGCCATGTTGCCCTTTTCACAAGCCAGAACTGTAGGATTCTGTCATCCAAAGTTCTGAGTTTGATTGACAAGGCATTGGATGAACACACTCTCCTGAAGGCCAACAGGACAGGAAGAGTGTATGCCTTAGATCTTTCCAAAAAAGATGGATCTAAAGGCCATCCTTGCCTATTCTCCAAGGCATCTCCTCAAGAGTCTACACTTTGGCATAGAAGGCTGGGTCATGTTAATTTCAAGAACATGAATCAGCTTATAAGCCATGGTTTAGTAAGAGGTTTGCCTCTGAAGGAGTTCAAGTGTGAAGATGACTGCACTGCTTGCTTGAAAGGAAAACAACACAAAGTGTCATTCCCTTCAATAGAAGAACCAAAGTCCACTGCCTGCTTACAACTTCTGCACATGGATCTCTTTGGTCCTGTGAGAGTGATGAGCATGGCAAAGAAGAGATACTGCCTGGTAATTGTGGATGATTACTCCAGGTTTGTATGGACTTTCTTCTTGCACTCCAAGGATGAAGCAGCAAAGACTATAATGAACTTTGTGTTACAAGTAGAAAAGCAGTATTCCCTACAGGTCAAGTGTGTGAGGAGTGACAATGGAACAGAATTTAGAAACCACACACTTGATGACTTCTACCTGTCCAAGGGAATTAGAAGGCAGTTTAGCATTCCTAGAACTCCTGAACAGAATGGAGTGGTGGAGAGAAAGAACAGGACCCTCATTGAAGCAGCAAGGTCAATGTTGGCTGACTCAGGGCTGCCACTGACCTTTTGGGCTGAAGCTGTCAATACAGCTTGCTATGTATAGAATAGAGCCTTAGTAAATAAGAGGTTGATGAAGACTCCCTATGAAGTTCTTCATCATTTGGCCCCTCTTATTTCATTCTTTAGAGCCTTTGGGTGTCCTTGTTTCATTCTCAACACTAGCAACCCACTCCATAAGTTTGCTAGTAAGGTGGATGCAGGGTACTTTGTTGGTTATTCATCAACTTGCAAAGCATACAGAGTCTTCAACTGTAGAACCAAGGGAGTTGAAGAAACTTTGCATGTTAAGTTCAATGAATCTCCAAAGGACAAGATTCCACAAAACCCTGTGGAGCTGTTTGATCTGGACATACTGCAATATGTTCCTTATCAACCTCCATCTGTTGAGCCTGTCAACAGATCTCCACCTGGTGGTACTGAAGATGATGAAGTCAGTACTCACCTCTTCAAGTTCAGTGACAACCTGCCTAATTCCACTGAACCTGATGCTCCTGTAGCCTCAGCAGCTCCATCCACTACAAATGCTGATGAGATTTCTGCTTGCTCTACTTCATTGAGCTGCCATCCTCTACATGGTTTCAGGAATCTCCATCACCATCTGTTGCTGCTGATGGGTCTACAAACACTTGCATAGATATCATAGTTTATCAAGAGCTCAAGAATCACCCCACTTCACAAATCATTGGTGATATTCATGCTGGAGTTTCAACCAGGAATCAATTGTCCAACTTCTGCTTCTATGCTCTCTTCATCAGTCAGCAAGAACCAAAGAACTATCATATTGCTTTAAGAGACAATGGATGGGTGGAAGCTATGTAGCTTGAGCTACTTCAATTCAAGAAACAGCAAGTGTGGGAGCTTGTTCCATTACCCAAAGGTAAGTGTGCTATAGGCACCAAGTGGGTATTCAGGAACAAAACAGATGAGAAGGGCCAAATTGTCAAGAACAAGGCCAGACTGGTTGTTCAAGGGTTTGCACAGGAGGAAGGCATCGATTATGATGAGACCTTTGCACCTGTGGCAAGACTGGAAGCAATCAGACTGTTCTTAGCTTATGCTGCCTTTCACAGTCTTAAGGTTTATCAAATGGATGTCAAAAGTGCCTTCCTATATGGAAAAATCAAAGAAGAGGTTTATGTGTGTCAACCACCAGGCTTTGAGGACAATAAACATCCTGATTGGGTGTACAAGCTTGATAAGGCTCTTTATGGGCTGAAGCAAGCACCTAGAGCCTGGTATGAGACACTCTCAACCTTTCTTCTAGAGAATAAGTTCACTAGAGGCACCATTGATAAAACCTTATTCATCAAGACTGTGGGACAACATAAGCTCCTTGTTCAGATTTATGTTGATGATATCATCTTTGCATCCTCTGATCCAAAGTTGTGTGATGAATTTACAAAGCTTATGAAGCTGAGATTTGAAATGAGTGCTATGGGAGAATTACAGTACTTTCTGGGCTTGCAAATCAAACAGCTGGATGATGGAATCTTCATCCATCAGTCCAAGTATACCAAAGAGTTGCTGAATAAGTTTGATTTACAATCCTGTAAGCCCTGTTCTACTCCCATGAGCAGCATCACACAACTAGATGTTGATCAGAAAGGTAAAGCGGTTGATGAAACCCTTTACAGATGTATGATTGGGTCCTTGATGTACCTTACAGCTTCTAGACCAGACATTATGTTTTCAACATGTGCTTGTGCTAGATTTCAGGCTGCACCTAAAGAATCCCATTTGATTGCAGTCAAAAGGATCTTTAGATATCTGCAAGGTACCCAATCACTAGGACTTTGGTATTCAGCTGGGCATTCATGCAAATTAGTTGCTTTCTCTGATAGTGACTATACAGGATGCAAAGTCACCAGAAAATCCACTTCTGGTGGTTGCCAATTCCTAGGCAATTGTTTAGTTTCTTGGCAGAGTAAGAAACAAACATCAATTGCTACATCCACTGCTGAAGCTGAGTATATTGCTGCTGCAAGTTGTACCTCTCAAATACTCTGGCTTCAAAACCAACTTCTGGATTATGGCATTACTGAGACTAAGACTCCATTATTAATGGATAGTGCTTCAGCTCTTTGTATTGTTAAGAATCCAGTCCAGCACTCTAGGACCAAGCATATTGAGATCAGACATCATTTTATCAGGGACTGCTATGAGAAAGGTCTGATTGATCCTAAGTTTGTGCCTAGTGCTGATGAGCTTGCAGACATTTTTACCAAGCCTTTAGATAGTGCCACTTTCCAAAATTTGGTACTAAGGCTTGGTATGCTGCAGCTTGAATAATTGACCTATGCTGGTACTCTTAGTTCACAACTACTGAAGAGCAAAGGTCAAATATAAGTACTGATGAGCAGTTTAGTCTTCAGCTCTTCACAACTACTGAAGACTAAACTGACTCAAAGTACTGATGTACATTATTTATTGATAAAACAACTGATGTAGTGAAGTGGATTACAACTACTGATGTATGATTTTCAATAAATAAGTACTGAAGAACAAATTTTGCTCACAAGTACTGATGTGTAATCTTACACAAATACTGAAGACAAAATTTGTTCACCAGCTCTGAAGAATTTCATCAGCACTTGTGAACATCTGATCACAAGAGCTGAAGGCATATTCCCAAGAGCTGAAGGGTCAATGAAACATCTGAAAGTCAGCCAAAGAGCTGATGAGTAAATGTAGAGGCTAGTATGAAACAACTGATTTGACGGAAACAGCTGATGAGTAATTTCTCATCAGCTGATAACAACAGCTGATGTTTCATACACAAACAACTGAAGGACAAAACCATGTCTTCAGTAGTTCACAACTACTGATCTCAGTAGTTCACAACTACTGAAGGCTAACACCAAGTCTTCAGTTGTTACAACGTCTGAAGAAGAATTCTAGGTCATCAGTAGTTAATAACTACTGAAGACTGACAGTAACTCTTCAGACGTTCACAACATCTGAAGGACAAAACCAAGGTCTCAGTAGTTTCAACTACTGAAGGCTAACACCAAGTCCTCAGATGTTACCACCACTGAAGGTTAAAACCACGTCATCAGCTGTTACAACACCTGATAACTAACACCAAAACCTTCAGTAGTTTTCTTTCAACCTTTGCCCTACCCTATAAATACCCCACCTTCAGAGCATTTACTCCTCACTTGACCTAATCCTTACAAACCTCTGAAATTCCCATACACCATTAATGGCGAACATGCAACTGAAACCTCGACACAACTGTGTCGCCCACCTTACAAAATCGCCATTATGGCCCAAGTTTCACCAAGCCGTCGACCTTATGCATGACTCACCATACAAAACGGCTTTTCTCTTGAACCCCACACTATACACCGACTCCTTGACGGAGTTTTGGACCAATGTCACCGTCTAAACCGGAGAGCAGAATGCCGAGGTCTCTCTCCGGTCCTCCGTCAACGGCAAACCCGTGGTTATCACTCCAGCTGCTCTACGCCAAACCCTAGAGCTGGATGATGCCACTCACCCAACTTCCTACCCCAAAGGTACCCTTGATCTTTCCTTCACATCTCATGACTATCAGGGTAACCTCTCCGCCTCCACCTTGTTGAAGAAACACTTTCCTGATCCTCACCGCTTGATCTTCCACATGGTGAATGTATGTCTGGCTCCCAAGACCTCTTCGGGGACCAGATGTCCACAAGGTGGCAGCAGGTATTGTATTCTATCCTTGAGAAACAACCGTTAAATTTTACTGATCTTTTATTTTTGGAACTCAAGGACATGGCCACAAAACCTTTTTCTAACCGTTGAAACTTATATCCACGGTTCATAATGGCCATGATCGAATACCAGCTTCAGGCTGAGGGACTAGTTGGCACTGGGGTCCCTGCCATGGCTGTTCAAGCTGAGGTATACTCCAGGCACAACACTGACCCCACACTCAAACAGGCTGGCCGGCTGCGAAAACCCACGCAGCTGGAACCCACAGCCTCCACCTCCAAATCCAAAGTCCCCACCAAGCCAAAAGCCAAAAAGAAGCCAACCAAGGCTACTCAGGGAGATGAGTCCCCTGAGGATGCCCCTGCCACACAAAGGCAGGATGTGCCTGCTGGTTCGATCTCCCAGCAGGTACCACGACTCCACCCACCACAACCGCACAGGCTTCCTCTCAACAGGAGCCTGATGCAACCAATTTTGGGGCAACCACATTACTGGGGTCTACCTCACTTGAGGAGGCTGCCATTGAAGAGCACAGTCCTCCCCATGTGCATACTGCTTCTAGCCCACATACAGAGGAGACCGCCCCACTGAGCCCAACATTGGTTATAGCCAAAGTGCTGACTGATCTGAGCACTCCACCCTCTCCCCAGAAACCTATTACCACTGGGTAGACTCCAACCGAAGAGGGGGTGGGCACAAGTGCTGATCAGAGCCCACAGCACAGAGAATCAGTTCACTCTCCCAGTGTGGCTAGGGAGAGAGAACAATCTGGTGAGGCTGCCACTTCCCCTGCATCAACATCTGAGCAGGGTGAAGCTGGTAACATCTCTAAGACCTCATCAGAGGCAATGGCCGATGATGGATCCAATCCGGAGGCCAGAAGTCCCCAGTACCAAGAACAAGGGGCACATGTCATTACTGAGCCACACTCAGGACATGTTCATCCTGACAATGTCAGGAGGTCAGGTGATTCAGCTCATGCTGATGATGACCTGAGCTTCTTCTACGATGTAGTTGCTCAAAATACTATCCTTGAGGATGAGATAAGCAGACTCAAAGAGCTGCTTGCTCAGATGACTCAGGATAGAAGTTCATCTGCCACCACTACCCCACAGATGGCACCTTCACCTGAAGGTCTCACAGACACTGAGCCACTCCCACAAACTCAGCCACCAGCCCCTGCTTCTGGCACTAGCTCTCAGGGACAGAACCCCCCTGAGCAGCTGGATGCTATCCTCCAGAAATCCCTGCCTCTCATCACACCAATCCTTAAAGATATAGTTATTCAAACCCTTAATGAGAGGCTTCCCACATATATACAACCCATGGTGGAGGTTGCCATATCTAAGGCTCTTGCTGATAGTCAAACCCCAACCAATGCAACCAAAAAAGGGGGAGACATCAGTGCAAGACAAGAGGAAGAGGGGAGAGGAGGAGAAAGAGGCAGAGAAAGAGGTGGTGGTAGAGAGGGAGTTGGCTGAGGAGAGTAGTAGGGTGAGGGAGAAGGGGAAGAGGAAAGTGAGGGAGGTAGAGCACATAGAAGTGGCTGAAATCCAAAAGGATTTCAGTATCACTGATAAGAATAAGGGAGAGGGAAAGAAGGTGACTGATCCTGATCTAGCAGCCCTTGTCAAGGAGGCTGATGCTGAACATAACCGTTCAATGAACAAAGTCATTGAACAGCTGTTCAGGCAAGGCTTTGACAAGGACACTGCCTTGCTAGATTAAGAGATCAGGAATATGGAGAGGAGAGAGATTGAGTACCGATGGACTACTCATAGCCAAGAGGAAAGACAAAAACTTGAGGCTATGAGTAGGTTCACTTCGAAGTACCTGGGCAGACCAGTCCTTGATGTTAAGGCATGGACCAGGGACAAACTCTTGGCAATAACCACCAAGATTTGTTCGGCTGGTGATTTTACAAAGGGACTGGTCGCAGAGGCCTTATCTGAAGCCGGTGCTGGGAACAGGACACTGCTAGTCAAGCTAACCAAACCAGCCCTTATCTCTAGGCTGCTAGCAGTGCCTGCCAACACTCCCACACCAACAACCCAACCACAAACCACACAAAACAACTCCTTTACCACCAAACCCGCAGCCAATGATCCACCCTTGAAGAAGAAGAGAAGGGTGCTGAGGCTGCAAGATGAAGAAGAGGATGATGAGGAGGATAGCCTGCCACTCTCAGCAGTTATACCTCTACCCAAAGCCAAACCACAAACCATCAATCCACCTCACAGCAGGACACTGTGAAGGTTAAGTTAGAAGAGGAGGAGCAGCAGAAAAGACATGATGAGGAAATGCTGAAAAGCATTGACAAATGTTATACTGCTACCACCTCTATAATAAACATGCAGAGAGAAGCTCTGAGGTTATTCACCCTCAGACAAACCTTTCAATATGAAAGGGAGGGTGAGAACTTGGCCTGACCAAGGGTGGCTCACAGGATAGTCAAGAAGGACATGCCTGTGAGATACAAAAGCCAACTAAAGAGAATCGTAGATGAAGAGATCTCTGTGGCTATTGTAATAACACCCTGGGAATAGTAGATGAATTCGAGAAAGCTTATAGAGCGGCCAATCACCCTTTTCAATGCTAGATAATAGGTGGTTAGGAAGGGTCTGGTCTATAAGAAGCTTGAGAATTTTCATCGGAATGAGCTCACTTTGTTGTTAGAGGGTAAACACCCTGATGAGTTTGCATATAGGCAAATCACAACACTTGAGCTCAAAAATGGAAGACAGGTCAAGTACCTCTCAGAGCTGTACGGTCGGGAGGGTTATTCGAAGGTGAGCCTGAAGACCTGTCCAAAGAAGAACAATTGATCTTTCTTCAGGCTTACTGTAGAGAATCCTATGGCTTGTACGAGGGAGGTAGATCTCATGGATGGGGCAACAGCTCTGTGTCCAATTCCCCAAGACAGAGCTCCATCCATACTTAGCCATACAAACACTTGAGACTACCTCTCTGGCCAGTGCTTATCTGGGTCAACTTCTAATCTGATCTAGAAGGAAATAGACCAATCTTTATGCCATCAATAAGTGGGACATCCAATAATTAGAGGTTTTGGCTGCATTGGTTCAGGGGGAGTTTGTTGGACCAAAAAACCAATGAGCAAGATCAGGAAAACCTCTAAGTCCCACATGCCACTACTACAACTGCTGAAGACTCCCATCAGTTACAATGTTCTCTTGCTTGAATGTCAGACTCGAGAACATCTGAAGACTCTCATCAGCTATTGTGTTTCTCTTGCTTGAATGTCAAACTCGAGAGCATCTTAGCTCCAGCCTTCTGCTGTTATGACAAAGTCTGAAGAACAAAGTATGAAGATCAAAGAACTGAAGAATATCAGCTGAAGACTCCAAAGTACTGAAGACTAAGTACTGAAATTTGAAGACTAATCTTACAAGTACTGAAGACTTCAAGTACTGAAGACAAGTACTGAAGAATCAAAAGCTGAAGAACTAAAGAACTGAAGACCTTCTACTGAAGCACAAAGTCTGAAGACAAAGACTGAAGACAACAACTGATGATATCTACTGAAGTCATCAGTTGTTATATCATCTGAAGCCAAGTCTGAAGACAAGTACTGAAGACTCAGAGTTTGTCACAACAACTGAAGAAGTCTTCTTCAGTTGTTGTGGTGGTTTTTCCTTTTCAGTAGTTTATTTACTTTCAGTAGTTGTACAACAACTGAATAGCATGTTCTTCAGTTGTTATAGTATCAGTAGTTATAAACGACTGAAGAGTTTGTTCTTCAGTCGTTGTAGGATTTCAGTAGTTTACTTTTGTCAGCACTTAGGAACTTTTGTAAGAGATGTCAGTTGTTGACATCTTCAGTAGTTTTATGTTTTGACAGCTGTAATTTGAATATTCAGTGATGTCAGAAAAGGACATCACTACCATGCTTCTGCCTCCTATATAAGGATGGCAAGCCATACAGTTTTAAATGCCGAAACGTGTGACCAATAGAACATTTATTGCTTTGCAGAACTCTTCTCTCTCTATGTTTATGCTTTAATTGCAATATCTTATGTTCTTGCTTTAATTGCTAATTAATGTGCTAATCCGCTGCAAAATAATCTAATTGATCAACACGAGAGGCTGAGATCCTGTGCAGATGTGTTGGGTTGTAGGCTCGTTAGTGGCAGCCGGCCCTAAGGGTTCTATGTGGGCTTGGGCCTAACTTAGGGATTTAGTTTCCTAACCCTAGATTAGTCTCTATATAATGATATCATTGTACTTGTAATTCTTCAAGCACCTGATTAAATAATATACCTAGTTGCAGTAAAGTGGACGTAGGTCATACTGACTGAACCACTCTAAATCTTGTGTGTCGTGTTCATTATTTACTCTCAGAAGATTGTGTGTGTGGTGTGAGAGCCTGATCCTTAACAACTGGTATCAGAGCCAGTTTAGGCTCAAGATCAGTACAAACACCACCACCGAACTAGGGTTTCAGCATCTCGCCGCCGTACCGCCGCCGTTCCGCCGCCGCAGCCCGCCCAGCCACCGTCGCCAACCCCGATTAGGGTTCCGACGACACACCTATGCCTTCTACAGCCGCCGCCTGACCCGATTAGGGTTCAGGCGCCACCGCAACAGCCTCCAGCCGCCGCCAAACCCCGATTAGGGTCCGGCGACGCCTTCCCAGCACTCACCGCCGCCGCCGCCGCCGATTAGGGTTCCGGCAAACCCTAAACCGCCGCCACGCCGCCGATTTCAGGAATCCAGCGCCGACCACCGCCTGGATTCATCCTGCGACCGCCGAAACAGCTGCTGCTGTTTGTTCTGTTGCTGTTGGCTCAGTATTGGGTTAAATAGCTGCTGATTGGTTCTGATTTGGGTTGAAATAGCTGCTGCTGTTTGTTCTGTTGCTGCTGGTTCTGTGTTTTAAATGAAGGTTGGAATAATGGCAGAAGACGGGAAACTAACGATTAGAAGTTTGACGGGAACAAGTTTGGTTGGTGGAAGATGCAGATTGAAGCAGTTCTTTGTGTGAAAGATTTAGATATAGTGCTTGAAGGTATAAAACCAGAAAAGACTTCACAAGCTGATTGGGATAGGATGGATAAAAGGCTAGGGCAGTGATAACGCTCTCTTGTGTGAGAATGTTGCGTATAACATCCAGAAGGAGACCACAGCTAGTGGTATGATGACAGCATTATCAAACATGTATGAGAAGCCTTCTGTAGCAAATAAGGTTTATCTGATCCGAGAGCTTGTGAATACTAGGATGAAAGAAGGTGACTCGGTAACAGATCACATCAATAAGCTTAACTCACTTTTGACTTGTTTAGTGTCTGTGAACATTAAATTTGATGATGAGGTTCAAGCCCTATTTTTATTATCCTCATTACCTGAGAGTTGGTCTGGAACCGTAACTGCAGTTAGTAACTCGTCTGATACTAGCAAGTTTACGTTTGATAAGATGCGGGATCTTATTACAGGAGAGGATGCACGACGTAAAGTTTCAGGTGAATCTTCAAGTTCTTTGTTGAGTACAGAGGGCAGGGGAAGAAACAATGAACGTGGAAGTCGTCAGGCAGGAGGAGGAGTCAGTCTAAGACTCGTAAGGATGTGGTATGGGAATTGTAAAGAAGAAGGGCACTTTAGGAATCAGTGCCCAAAGTCTAAGTCTAAGAAAGAAGTCAACATTGTAGGAGACTACGCAGATGATGATGTTTTGATCTGTAGCGTGGAGAACAATGTGGATTCCTGGGTTATGGACTCTGGTGCTTCATTTCATGCTACCCACAGCGGTGAAGCATTGCAGAATTTGAAGAAAGGTGATTTTGGTAAGGTAAAACTGGCGAATGATGAAGTTCTTGAGGTCACGGGCATGGGTGACATAGATTTGCAAACTTCAGTCGGTTCATGGACTTTAAAGGATGTCAGAGTGATTCCAAGTTTGAAGAAAAGATTAATTTCTGTTAGACAGTTGGATGAACAAGGACATGAAGTTAAGTTCGGGAAAGGGCAGTGGAAAGTTATTAAAGGTAATCTTGTCATAGCTCGTGGAAGAAAAAGAGGTTCGCTTTACATGGTTAGTTTACCGTCTGAGGGAGTGACCGTCCCAGTTCAGAAGAAGACCAAAGTCGGGTTCACAGAATCTCAGGGGCAGAAGAAGGTTTGTTTTGCAGATGATAAACCCAGAGCTTCAGGTCAGATTCAGGATGAATGTACTGTGAAAGGTTCAGAAAGGTCAGTCAGGGGTAGTCGTGACAGTGGGAGCAATGGCAGTCAGTCAGTCAAAGCTTCAGTCAGGACAACTAGACGGTGGGTCAAGAGAACCAGTATTCCAGGTGTCAAAGTCTCTCTAGAGGATTATCTGCTTTATTCGGAGAGTGTTTGTTCTCAGGATTTCTCAGGGTCCGGCAGTTCGTTTCAGTGGGAGCCAACAGAGACAGAGAATGAGTCACTGATAGTGACTGGTGAGTTGAAGCTCAGTGGGAGCTTCAACGGGCCTTCAGGCTAATTGAAGAGAAGGCGGCTGCAACTAGTGTTAAGGAGATTACAAGATGTACAAGATGATGGCGACAGTGGAGCGTAGTTCGAGCCTCCAAGTGGGAGATTGTTGGGTTGTAGGCTCGTTAGTGGCAGCCGGCCCTATTGGGTTCTATGTGGGCTTGGGCCTAACTTAGGGATTTAGTTTCCTAACCCTAGATTAGTATCTATATAATGATATCATTGTACTTGTAATTCTTCGAGCACCTGATTAAATAATATACCTAGTTGCAGCAAAGTGGACGTAGGTCACACTGACCGAACCACTCTAAATCTTGTGTGTCGTGTTCATTATTTACTCTCAGAAGATTGTGTGTGTGTGTGAAAGCCTGATCCTTAACAAGATGATCTATCAATTAGAAATTATATCCAAATCAATCGAAGTAAATTTTGTTTACTCATTGATGGGTCTACCCAGTTTACATCAAGGGTAGACCCTAGTTTAAAAAACACAAGCAGAGTTAGACCGGGGTCATAGATAAAATAAGAGGCTGAAGGTCATGATCATGTAAAGAGGAAGAAGGTGTTCTAGTGTAAGCATCCGGGCTTTAACTATCATAGACGGGCTATTATAGCACCCACATAAATATGAATGTTAACACAAAAACACAAGAAATATGACTTCTGCCTCGCCAGTCGAGGCACGAGGGCATAAGGAGAATAAACCAATGTTTTCAGAACCAGATCGGACGTCGAATCGGACGTCTTACTGGTTTAGTGGTCGGACCGGTGGATCGGATTTAAGAACTGGATGATATCATAATTATATATATAGTATATTATATATATAGTTATATATACATATATAATTAAATATAAGTAATTTATATATGATTTATATATGTATTTTATAGTTATATATAAAACTTAACTATATTTAGAAAACTTATCAAATACTCTATACCTTCACATAACGTAATAATTATATATAGTATAATAATCCCTTTTAGAAAACTTCTTGATAATCATTCTATTGTCACCACTATCAAATACTCTATACCTTCTAGGGCTGTTCACGAGCCGAGCCGAACCGAGCGGACCTTTGCTCGTGCTTGGCTCGTTTTCAAACCGAACCGAGCCGATCGGCTCGTTTACAACCGAGCGAAAAATCGAACGAGCATTTTTCGAGCGTTAAATTTTCGAGCGAGCGTCGAGCGAGCGCAAACGAGCGGCGAACAATTTATACAACCCAACTATCTTATGTGTCATACGATTTATACTGCATCGAATAAGGTTTAATGACCTAAAAATCACCCACATTTCATTACATAATATTTTCATGGATGACAATACGTTGTGGGTGACGATGAATTTAAGGTTGTAACCAATAATACGAATAACGCAGATAGCGATGACGGTGAGAGCGAAAGATGATCAAAAAAATATCTCTTAATGGTTTAGGATTTCACGGTTATGTTTAATATAGAATTTTTTACTAGGTTATTGATTAAGTATGCATAAATATAATTTGTATTTGTATACAATGGGCCAAATCTACTAGAGTGCAACGTATACACTATATATACATATTAATTCGATCCGAAGCGAACCGAGCGGATCTTTGCTCGTGCTTGGCTCGTTTACAAACCGATCCGATCCGATTGGCTCGTTTACAACCGAGCAAAAATTCGAACGAGCATTTCTCGAGCAAATTCCGAACGAACGTCGAGCGATCGTCGAGCGTCGAGCGGTTTGAACAGCGCTAATACCTTCACACAAAATCGAAGTGTCATATCATCACTATAACCTAGTAATTCCCTCTAAGCATCATTAAAATAAACAACTGGCGCCAACGGTAGGACGCAAACCCATAACCGCACAGTGCTTTCATCTTGAAATAATTTATGGGTTTAATCCAAACTTTCAATTGAATAAAACTCAGTCTCAAAAATATATATATATATATGCGTGTGTGAAATTCGAACCAGAGGAAATGATCAAATGAAAATCCATATTCAGCAGGAATGGGGCAGAGAAAAATTGCCTTTAGTAGTTAATATTTAATGAAAGTCGTCTCAAAATTACGTTATAATCACATTCAAATATCAATTATGAATTTCTAGGAATTTCAATTCCAATAAGCTTCCAAGAAGGTATTTTTATCAAAAATAAATTTTTTCAAGCCAGGGCTCTTCCCATTAAACCATGCTTCCACCTAGACCTTCTCCCAAAGGACCATTGCCCTCTTGAAAACCACATACTTAGGGAATTCAACCTAAGAATAAATGAGATTTTAATGCTTAAAATTATAATAAACTCAAACTAGTGTTTTTCCCCCACGCGCGTTGCGCGTGTGATGAACGGGGGTCAGGACCGGATTTCAGTTATGGCTGCTAACCATAAACGATAGCCACGCCAAAGCAAACGGAAACCATTTTTTGAAATCATTGCCCGACCCATTTAGATCAAACACAACCCGACTCAACACTCATAAGTAATGGGTTAAAACTGCTTGACTGTCACCTTTATAAGAATAAAACAAAAGAATTGGCTTGCATACCTGCCATGGAGTACATTTATTCCATCTTTTGTATTATTTGGCCATAAATCAAGTTCTATTTCACTTTTGAAATGTGAAATTATGTATATGTATTATAATTATCAAACATCTTTTTTATGTTAATTTTTTTAACAAACTAATGATTTTGTAAACAATATAAAAAGGTCAGTTCAAACTTCAAACAGACAAAACCAAACCATCAAACACCAAAACTGAGCAGTCCAGCAAGTTTGATTTGCATTCTCCAACTCATGATTAGCAACTTTTGACAAGATAGAGAAAACCAAACAGTGAACACCCTACCCAACCCGTCCATCTTTCCACTACCCCCATTCAATTATTGCAATTTTTTACTCAATAGATGGAGTATATATTTAGATATTATATTAGCTAACCTGCTTGGTCTGCTTCAATTTAAGAAGAGCTGCTTTTGCATTGGCCTCCAATGATTTGTCTATGGTCATCATCTATTATTAAAAAAATTGATCAAAACAGAAGTTCATCAAACATTTGCTTTGAACCAAATCGACTAAATTTAAAAAAACACCTTGTTGAAATCCGCTCTTGCTTCGTCAAAATCACCAACCTCCATGTAAGCCATTCCTCTTCGATAAAGTGCTTTAACATGAACAGGATTAGCATCTAACACCTACACAAAGGGAAAAAGACAATTGTGCAGGTTCTTCGATTACTGTCCATTAATGTCAACAACTAAAATTTTCTGATTGTTGGGAAAAAAAAACAGATTTTGAATTAAAGGAACTTACTTTGTTACATGTCTCGATTGACTTCCGACAATCCCCCATCTTCAGGTAGCATGCAGCCACATTCAGATTCAACAGATTCTTTTGCACCGGAAAAAAGTTAAAACATTAGTGTCAGTTAAGTTGATAAATAGCCCTTGGAACAAATAATATATCTTGATAAATTAAATTGTATAAAAATATATAAGTTACTCATGTAAACTTGTAAGAAATAGTGAAGCATCATACTCGTGTATTTGCAAACTCTTTTCCTTCTTCGTCATCTTGAGGATTGACATGATTGAATTCACGTAGAAGCTGCAACAAAATGCATAATTAGATCATATTACAGCCAACCATTGGACCTTAATAAAACCATGCTTTCATATTTATATAATATGCTCCCAAATTCAAAAATATAGATTTATAATGCAACTATGGTCCAGAGTTTGTACCTTCTCATATTTTGCTTTCACAAGTGCAAATTTTCTTTCTTTGAATAGCCTGTTACCCTGTATGAAGAACAGGGCTTTGTAAAAACTTACCTAACAGCATATCTGTCACACCCCCGCTTAGAGCGGAAACACGAGGATGCGACGGACGGGATCGTCATAACACTTGGTATAATTACAGAGACATAATACATGCAAGATCTTCGTGTCATGACGTCGCCCGACACAATGGTGACTTGTGTCGTGGTTAGTCAGTTCCACGACTATCATAGTCTTATTAATTCTAAATCCAAAATACACAGAGTTCACAAATGAAAACAAACGTTATACATTACTAATGCAAAACTATTGGAATCCTGAGGGTCTCTGCTAAGGCATCAGCTCTAGCTATCCTCTTTGATTATGTTCACCTGAAAAGAAATGCTCAAAAATGGTCAACATAATTGTTGGTGAGCTTCGCAGGTTTTATGTATTGATGATGATAGCAGTAAGTTCAATAAGCGTTACCGCGACTACACTTATGTATAGGCGGTTTACCAGTTTTTAATAGCTACAGCCAAACCTAAACATTGGTTCCACATGGGAATTGATGGCTGAAAGGAAAACATTCCCAAGTTTAAATAGTTTATTAAGACGTAGCAAGATCCACACAAACATACGTATAGTGTATAACCAAACCAGTCCTTAGGTCCCATTACGGGATTAATGGTTATGTAAAAAGGTTTTCCATAGCATAATAAGTTTAATATGACGTAGCAAGATCCACACAGCGCATACGTTTAGGTTACAACCAAACCAATCCTTAGGTCCCAACTACCGGGATTAATGGTTGTAGTGGATGCTCGGCAAAGAAGAACCACAAAGTAGACCCACAAAGAAGAACCACACCGCCAAAGCATCCAAGATCAATAGCATTCACAAGTAATCATCACACCACATATAGCATCAAAGTTATAGCGCATTATAATATAAAGCCACCAAATAACATACAAGGTAGCAACATAGCATAGAATCAAGAGTCATAATAACATCGTTCAATAAGAATAGCAATATAAGTTAACCATAAATGTTGAAGCAGACTTCCACTAGGGAAGGTGATTGAAAGTAAGTGAGCATTCTTTTCCCCCAAGTTTAAAATGTTTAAAAGTTATATAAGCGTAAAAAGGGGCCACGAAACTCACCTTGGATTGATGTAATGTATATGAACAAGAACTTCAACGAATTAGGCAAAGCACGATCAAACACGTTCAACCCTATTATTGATTGTAATTGAGTCTTTAATACGAATGAATATGTTTGGTAAGGTTTGAGTTGATTTGGTTTAACACGTGTCACACACGTAATTAGATATGTATATGTTACAATGTTTTTATAGATTTATATATGTATTAATAAGTAACTATCAATAAGTATTAAGTTTTACCAAATAATTATTTACATTTTGATTTTATTAGAAGGGTTTCATAAGTGTATTTATATATTTTTGGAATTAAATATAAAATAATGTGGTTTAAATATATAATTTATAATTATCCAAAGATAATTACAAATAAGGATAATCACAATTATAGTATTTTGATTAATAATAAGGTATTAATCTAGACTTTTAGTTAAAATATATTTTACAAGAAATACCCACAATTTTATTTGTAAATAATTTGTGAATTTAAATAATATTTAAAGATAATATAGCGTTTATTTTATAGAAATAATTATTTATAATATTTATAAATAATATTTATATAATTTTCATGATTTTTGTGATTATTTCATAATTAAACTTGATTTAGAATTTATTTTATAAAAATAAGTATTTTTTTAATATTTTAAATAATATTCTATAAAAATCTATTAAAGTTATTAAATGAAATAAATTTACAGAAAATTATTTTATGATATTTAAAATAAGGGAAATTAATAAAATTTATTTTTATAATTTTTAGAAACTTTCCATATTTTTAAATTAATTGTAAAGCCTTAAAAAAAATAAAACAATAAAAAGGGGTTGCCCCGGGTCGAACCCGGGACCCCAAGCACACAAACACACGTGAATAACCAGTGAGCCAAAGCCCTAATCCGCGACAGAACACGGTTTTAATTGTATTTACCCACTGTTTTTAGAATTTCCCCCAAACCCGAAGAACCCTAGTTTGATTTGATTCAAATTGAGCATGAAATCGATGTTAATAATGAAATTAATGTTAGGGGTTTTAATCCTTAAGTAAAAACGAGTGTGATGTTGCATTTAATTACCTGATTTGGTTCGATTTGATGACAAGAACAGCCAAGAACAAGTCGCGGGTTATTTTGAATCCGAATGATGATCAAACTCTGATGAAACTCGAATTAATTTTCCAGATAGCTTCAATTGATTATAATGGTTGAAAGCCCTCTCTTAATTTCAGTTTAGAAAGGCCAGAAGGTTGTGTTCGACTAAGTTGCAGGTTCGAAACAGAGATGAAATCGAATTGGGTGTTTGAATGTGTTTCAGATGCAATTGTAAGTGTAGACCGACTATGACTATTTATAACATCGTTTAGGTTGAATTAATTTGATTATCATAAGGTTTTTAGTGCGATTTGAATCTGTAAAGTAGCCGACATGAACACGAGGTGGTTAGATCGCACTCATCGATTTGTTTTTCGAATTATTGTGGGGTTTGGGTTCGAATCTTGCATGTAACGGTGTCGGGGGTTCTAATTTGGTTAAAACCGTGTAGAATTGGGGTGTTTTGGCCTCGCCGGAGGCTCGCCGGAGAGCCGGAGACGGTGGCCGGAATTACGGGGGCGGGGAGGGGCTGTTGTGTAATTTTTATAATTACACTTTCAGTCCCTGCGGTTTGGTTTTTATTATTTTATGTTTATAAACTTTATTTAAAGTTTCAAAAATTGCAAATTCTCCCCCTGAACTTTTAATATTATTATTATTTTTATTTTTATTATTATCATTATTATTATTATCATTATTATTATTATCCTTATTATTATTATTATTATTATGATTATTATTATTATAAATTTTGTAATTTTTGGAATTAGTACGTATTAAACGTAATTGTTTTATAAAAAATTACGGGATGTTACAGTCTCCCCTGCTTTAGGAAATTTCGTCCCGAAATTTTAATCATGAGGAGACTGAAACGAAAAGATATGGGTACTTGGATTTCATTTGGTCCTCACGTTCCCAGGTGAACTCTTGGTCATGTTTAGATTCCCAGCGGACCCCGACAATCGGTATTCGGCTGCGTTTGAGTTGTTTGATTTCCCGATCCGTAATTTCCAGAATATAGTTTCGTGGTAAGGTGATGTCTAGAATTCAAGATAACACTAACAATGATGAGAAATGTTAATCGTCGGAATTTAAGAATCCCAAACGTCATCATGTCATTTAAAATAAGAGGCTTTTAGTGATTGAAAAGTTAAACAGGAGATTCACGGGAACACGGAAGTTAAGTTTTGTCATGTATAAAGATAAAACACTTGGACACCTGCCAACTTATGTCTTTTCCTTTAGGCTAAACCCATGTCTACAAGTTACGAAGGTTTATGAACCTTTATATTCACATTGTATTGAGGATAATAACGAGTCTTGTTATTCGAATTCAAGATTGAGTTTTAAATATTTCCAAGGTTAAGGATTCAAGATCGATTCAAGAAGTGATACAAACAATAAGAAAAGGTATTTGTAACCATGTTTTGCAAGTAACAAATTTCCAAATGCAGATTTGCATACGTGCTTTGTCAAACCCATAAGTACAGTCGAGAACATTCGTATGTCTAGGAGAACCTAATCACAAGTTGATAATGTCTTTATTTAGTAGAAAGGTTGCTTACCATCACTCAATTATGCGTTGATAATATCTCAAAATGAAAGTTGATAAGTAAGGAATAAATGGTTTCATTTGTCTAGATCGAATCAAATCATAAGGATAAAGAGAAAGAATTTGATTTAAGAATTTAAATGTTCCAAGCTCGGAATCGAAATTAATATAGAGCGATCGGGTCTTTGGCGAGCATCATTTGCCCCGCACGTCCTCAGGCAGTATTTCCTTGATTCCCCTGGCCCAGATTACCAGCTATGGTCATCACTTGCTGTTGGTTATTTCCTTGTTGACCTGGTGCCCTATTCAGTCTGGGGCACATGTTTCGGTAGTGATCAGGACTTCCGCACTCATAACAAGCCCTGGCATTCCGGCGGGGTTAACCGCGTTGACGGGTCCTACCAGATTCGGCGCAGTTCTACAATCCTTCGCTAGGTGCCCCGAGCGCCTACAGTTCACACACGTCCTACACTGCATTGCTGGGTGATGATGAAGATTGCATCTGTTACATCTAGGGTATGGCCCAGCATATTCTTTCCTTCCTTGTGCTACAGCCACAAAATTTGGGGTTGTCTTGGCCTTCTTATCAAATCTTCCGGCATCAGACCGGCTCGTTTCCCCAACCTCCTTTCTCTTCTCTGCTCCCTTACCCAGCAGTCCAGTTCTCACCATTTCATCAGTAAGAGCGCCAGCCTTCAGAATTGCGCTCTGGATTGTAGGAGGAGCAGCTGTTGTTACCAGTGCTCGGATTTGAGGCGCAAGTCCCCAAATATACTCTCGATCCTCTTGGATTCCGGGGTTACCAAGTGCGGAACCAATCTTGCCAATTCGTGGAAACGATCGGTGTAT
The DNA here is from genome assembly GCA_024085815.1 of Flaveria linearis. Classification (NCBI taxonomy): domain Eukaryota; kingdom Viridiplantae; phylum Streptophyta; class Magnoliopsida; order Asterales; family Asteraceae; genus Flaveria; species Flaveria linearis. The sequence goes on along the minus strand of CM044004.1, from coordinate 5,499,730 downwards.
GCTGCGTGCCCAGCTCCCACCATCGCATGATTCCAGAACTCTTGCTCAAGTTTCTGCCTTTCATTAAGAGGACAATATTCCTCGGAAATCAATGCTTTAAACTCATCCCAAGTCATCTGCATTGCTGACTCCCTTCCTCTAGCCTGAACCTGGGTATTCCACCAGGTTAACGCCTTGCCTTGAAGTGAACACGTGGCATATTTGATTCGTTGGCTGTCGAGACATTCACTAATGTCGATTACTGCCTCCATCTTCTCGATCCATTGGTCAAGGCTATCGCTCCGCCTTTCCCATCGAATTCGTGGGGTTTGCAAGCCACAAATTCTTTATATGAGCATCCCCGTTTGGTATGGTTGACACCAGTTTTGTTTCCATTTGTTCTGCCAATGTCAGTATCATCCACTACCCCTTGGTTATGTTGGCCATTGTTATTATGATCCCGTGGAGAGGATGATTCAGCAGGGTGTCGCTTACTTGGGTTACGATGGTTGGAACCAGTGCAGCTAGCTGCTGAGCAATCATAGCAGCTATATCAGGATTGCTAGTTTCCTGGTTATTGCCAACTGGAGCACCACCAGCTCCTGATGGTCTACCCCTTCTCCTGTTTTGTGGGGCTTCAGCTTCTTGGTTTGTTCTACGGGTGACTCTCTTAGGTGCCATCTTCTATTTACAGAAAGATATGAACTTTAGTTACCGTATGATTTTGCTTATCAAGTTTCTATAACCCATGCTTTGGTCCATTAAGATCATTACGTAGCCCAGTTTAAGCACATTCTTAGTATACCGGTGATGTTTATATATAGGGTTCCCCGCAGCGTTCCCACCACATCAACGATATACCTTGAATGATACTTAAACTAGTTACATAACATCTTAATTTTCCTTAGCACCTACTTAAATATTAACATTTTGTATGGGTAGAGAGTATCATTACTCCTCTACATTCATGTATTCCACTTTCATTCTAAGCATTAATCAGTAGTTACTGAAATGCTAAGTGGAGGAATGTTTCATAAGGTCAATATCGTGATTGGAAATACCATGAAGGCTTTAAGTAGGACAGGACTTGAGTATATGATAATGTTTGATTGCCTTAACAAGGACTTACTAGAATTATGACCCTAGCACCCTAGGGTATAGAATAGAAACTTGTGATACTCATGATCGTTACCTCATGATAAGATTAGCCAGACTTCTCATGCATGGTGAATTACAATTACGTGTGCACCCGTAATGGTAATTTACCTTGCATGGTCACCCTAGCTCCACTTACCCCAAGTTAACATCATAGTATTATCTAAATTCATCAAGCATAAATAATGTAATGTCCTTATGTCCATGAGCCAGTATTCCAATAATAGCATGTAATAGCAAATAAGCATATAAGCACATTAAGTCTAATGGTAACTGCATATCCGTCATACTTACAGGATTTCAGTCATAACAATGATAGGGTCGGATTCAATATCCGAGATTGACGCTACGCGTGATCACCGAAGTTCCCTAATAATATGATGTTGTGCGCATACAAGCGTAAAGTTCTTAATATAAAAGTATCCCATGGAGAAAGACTGAGAGTAATAATGTCTTCCCCGGGATGTTCAGATAACACGTGTACATGTATAAAATTAGGTACGTAGGAACATACTTGTAGATTATTAGGTATATAGGAATATACCTGTATATTAAGTTCATAGACTTAATATATTTGACCCATTTGCCTTGTAGATCTGTGTATTGACCATAGTTTATCACTCATCCCAGAAATCCCCAGGTAAGCATACCAGGTCTCGTAATGAGATATATGCGATATGCTTGCCTTAGCCCGAGGGCCTTTTGCCAGGAAATCCAGAATACAGGTGTCTATGTGTCACACAAATCATGAAAGACATTTAGGTAAAATCAAATGCACACAATCCCTAGCATGCATTCTATATGAAGGTTCTTAGGTTATAGTCTAGGTCGAATTCTCCACCTAAATCTCTATAACCAAGGCTCTGATACCAATCTGTCACACCCCCGCTTAGAGCGGAAACACGAGGATGCGACGGACGGGATCGTCATAACACTTGGTATAATTACAGAGACATAATACATGCAAGATCTTCGTGTCATGACGTCGCCCGACACAATGGTGACTTGTGTCGTGGTTAGTCAGTTCCACGACTATCATAGTCTTATTAATTCTAAATCCAAAATACACAGAGTTCACAAATGAAAACAAACGTTATACATTACTAATGCAAAACTATTGGAATCCTGAGGGTCTCTGCTAAGGCATCAGCTCTAGCTATCCTCTTTGATTATGTTCACTTGAAAAGAAATGCTCAAAAATGGTCAACATAATTGTTGGTGAGCTTCGCAGGTTTTATGTATTGATGATGATAACAGTAAGTTCAATAAGCGTTACCGCGACTACACTTATGTATAGGCGGTTTACCAGTTTTTAATAGCTACAGCCAAACCTAAACATTGGTTCCACATGGGAATTGATGGCTGAAAGGAAACATTCCCAAGTTTAAATAGTTTATTAAGACGTAGCAAGATCCACACAGCACATACGTATAGTGTATAACCAAACCAGTCCTTAGGTTCCATTACCGGGATTAATGGTTATGTAAAAAGGTTTTCCATAGCATAATAAGTTTAATATGACGTAGCAAGATCCACACAGCGCATACGTTTAGGTTACAACCAAACCAATCCTTAGGTCCCAATTACCGGGATTAATGGTTGTAGTGGATGCTCGGCAAAGAAGAACCACAAAGTAGACCCACAAAGAAGAACCACACCGCCGAAAGCATCCAAGATCAATAGCATTCACAAGTAATCATCACACCACATATAGCATCAAAGTTATAGCGCATTATAATATAAAGCCACCAAATAACATACAAGGTAGCAACATAGCATAGAATCAAGAGTCATAATAACATCGTTCAATAAGAATAGCAATATAAGTTAACCATAAATGTTGAAGCAGACTTCCACTAGGGAAGGTGATTGAAAGTAAGTGAGTATTCTTTTCCCCCAAGTTTAAAATGTTTAAAAGTTATATAAGCGTAAAAAGGGGCCACGAAACTCACCTTGGATTGATGTAATGTATATGAACAAGAACTTCAACGAATTAGGCAAAGCACGATCAAACACGTTCAACCCTATTATTGATTGTAATTGAGTCTTTAATACGAATGAATATGTTTGGTAAGGTTTGAGTTGATTTGGTTTAACACGTGTCACACACGTAATTAGATATGTATATGTTACAATGTTTTTATAGATTTATATATGTATTAATAAGTAACTATCAATAAGTATTAAGTTTTACCAAATAATATTTACATTTTGATTTTATTAGAAGGGTTTCATAAGTGTATTTATATATTTTTGGAATTAAATATAAAATAATGTGGTTTAAATATAATTTATAATTATCCAAAGATAATTACAAATAAGGATAATCACAATTATAGTATTTTGATTAATAATAAGGTATTAATCTAGACTTTTAGTTAAAATATATTTTACAAGAAATACCCCACAATTTTATTTGTAAATAATTTGTGAATTTAAATAATATTTAAAGATAATATAGCGTTTATTTTATAGAAATAATTATTTATAATATTTATAAATAATATTTATATAATTTTCATGATTTTTGTGATTATTTCATAATTAAACTTGATTTAGAATTTATTTTATAAAATAAGTATTTTTTTAATATTTTTAAATAATATTCTATAAAAATCTATTAAAGTTATTAAATGAAATAAATTTACAGAAAATTATTTATGATATTTAAAATAAGGGAAATTAATAAATTTATTTTTATAATTTTTAGAAACTTTCCATATTTTTAAATTAATTGTAAAGCCTTAAAAAAAATAAAACAATAAAAAGGGGTTGCCCCGGGTCGAACCCGGGACCCCAAGCACACAAACACACGTGAATAACCAGTGAGCCAAAGCCCTAATCCGCGACAGAACACGGTTTTAATTGTATTTACCCACTGTTTTTAGAATTTCCCCCAAACCCGAAGAACCCTAGTTTGATTTGATTCAAATTGAGCATGAAATCGATGTTAATAATGAAATTAATGTTAGGGGTTTTAATCCTTAAGTAAAAACGAGTGTGATGTTGCATTTAATTACCTGATTTGGTTCGATTTGATGACAAGAACAGCCAAGAACAAGTCGCGGGTTATTTTGAATCCGAATGATGATCAAACTCTGATGAAACTCGAATTAATTTTCCAGATAGCTTCAATTGATTATAATGGTTGAAAGCCCTCTCTTAATTTCAGTTTAGAAAGGCCAGAAGGTTGTGTTCGACTAAGTTGCAGGTTCGAAACAGAGATGAAATCGAATTGGGTGTTTGAATGTGTTTCAGATGCAATTGTAAGTGTAGACCGACTATGACTATTTATAACATCGTTTAGGTTGAATTAATTTGATTATCATAAGGTTTTTAGTGCGATTTGAATCTGTAAAGTAGCCGACATGAACACGAGGTGGTTAGATCGCACTCATCGATTTGTTTTTCGAATTATTGTGGGGTTTGGGTTCGAATCTTGCATGTAACGGTGTCGGGGGTTCTAATTTGGTTAAAACCGTGTAGAATTGGGGTGTTTTGGCCTCGCCGGAGGCTCGCCGGAGAGCCGGAGACGGTGGCCGGAATTACGGGGGCGGGGAGGGGCTGTTGTGTAATTTTTATAATTACACTTTCAGTCCCTGCGGTTTGGTTTTTATTATTTTATGTTTATAAACTTTATTTAAAGTTTCAAAAATTGCAAATTCTCCCCCTGAACTTTAATATTATTATTATTTTTATTTTTATTATTATCATTATTATTATTATCATTATTTATTATTTATTATATTATTATTATTATTATTATTATTATTATTATGATTATTATTATTATAAATTTTGTAATTTTTGGAATTAGTACGTATTAACGTAATTGTTTTATAAAAAATTACGGGATGTTAAATATCTTTCTACAAGTTGTGCTTGACGTCTATATATTTATAACATTCCCAGTTTATTTTATAAAGACAAATAAATATCAACACAAGCATCGAGTATAAATTCAAAGTGAGTCATGGGTCCAGTGACGTATGCACATTTCCTCTATACGACACCACCATACCAGACCATACAAAGTGCATTCAAGAGGTATACCACTAAACTGAATCACCTCTTCAGCATCCAATAAAGATCATAACTATTTCTTACAAGGTCAAATTTTCCTACTTGCTAACTAATATTACACTTGTTCACAATCATAATCGACAAACCAAAAACAACATCCAATCCCAATGGAAATAGATTGCAGATCTAAGTTTTAGACATGCACGAACTCATCAATAGAATCAAAGCAACAACATGAAACTTGCGTAAAGTTAATGTGATAAAACCACAGTTCGTAGCACATCAGCAACCAAATAACATCATGAAGCAAACTGGAAAACGCAAGACCACAACACGACATAATTCCGACAAAACCCGATCACAAACCCGGATTAAAATCGGAAGCAAAAAACATAGTAACCAAAGAACCTGTAGTAGATTTCATTAAGCATTGATGTAAATCAAACCCAAACAGGCCATCAATTCACCGAAAGCATTACAGAAAACTAAGGATACCACTAAGGCCGCAATGATCTGCCAATAACAACACAAAACACATACCACAAAAATGTACATGTTTACCAAATCCAGTAAATCTCATCCATCTCATAGCATTAAGCAGGTTAATTCAAACACATTAGAGGGTCGACCCAAACACGGCATGTTAGGTTAAAAAGCACATCAATAACTGTCAGCAATAGCTATTAATAATGGTTTTAAATGATGATCCAAACACTATATTTTGAAAGATTTGACTTACAGGTGGTTTAGCTCTTTTGCTAGTAAGAGGAAACAGTCGGGTCCCTGCACCTCCACCCAAGATAATGGAAGCCACTGTTTTCGGGTCTACTTTCCGCTCTTCCAAAAATTGGGTCTCAAATGTCTGATCAAAACAATCAAAATTCAACAAATCAGCTCAAACCCAAATCTTTAATTTGTTCAATTGCACATTCTTACCAAAATCTCCTCCTCAACTGGTGTTCTAAGAACAGCCCCAATCACTCCAACTTTCTTGAACTTTTTGCCTCAAACAAAGTAATCAATCAACAACTTACCACCGGACTTTATAAACACCGATAGCGACAAAATCGACACCGATAGCGTCAAAATCGACACCGGAGAACCTCCTCCCCTGCACCGCTTGCGACCACGATTTCCACGGTGACTCGTCGGTTTCCTCCTTCTACAATCGTTTCCCCGTCGATGAGATCACCGTCGCCCTGGTGACCACGGCGGGTGGCGACAGGGCAGAACCCAATAACCTTATATGAGCTAAGGCGATAATCATCGTGTTTCACAACAGATCCAAAACCATTAATCAAAGAAAAATCCAAAACATATTCATCCAACAAATTAAAGTCTTAGATGAGGTAACCCTCATAATCATTGTTGCAACAAATCAGAAAGAACGAAGTCTCAAATGAGGCAATCATCATCATATATTATCATCACCACAACAAAGCACCCAACCATAAAGTCATTGATGAATCGTCATCATCATCGATATAAAGAATCAGACAACCGATGCATCAGTTAACAACTTGCTTTAAGAAAAACCCAAAACAACTCACAGTTTATATGAAAGCATAACCCAAATTAACCTGCCGCATAGTAACCAACCAAAAGTTATTATATATAGTATAATTCTAACATGCTATTCTTTAAAAAGGAAAATAGAAAAAGATCCAGAATATTTAATAAAACTAATCATTGAGCTTCATATATTGATGTGAATTCTAATCCACATTTCTACACCTTAATCATTGACTCAACACCTAATCATCCCCCACCCCCTACAAAACCACTACCCCTTTACTCTCTGTTCTTCCCCCTTCCCACCTCCATTGATTCACACCTTCAGATTTTAATTTCAACTTCAAAACTTCAATTTTCAATACACAAATTTGTTGAATCTGCTATTATTATTATTATCAATCTGTAAGAATGTTTTTCAGTTTTTTCTTTCAATTTCATAGCAGATTCAAGCTTCAAGATGGAGATTTGGAAAAAGAGAGATAATCAATAACAAATATACACTCATCGTGTCACTTGACCTAAAATTTTCGAAATCGAAGCATAATTGTTGCGTTATTGAGCTTCATCTACTTGTACAGGTAATTCAGTTTCGTTTTTCATCGTTCATGAATATATAATCATATGAACATACGATACTGTATCGAAACGATTGAAACGAATTACCTGTAAATCCGTTGTTATCTTCCTTAGCGATGTCGACCACCGTGATGACCGACGCGATGGTGATACCTCCGACGGAGTTGCCGCCGGCCCCTCGGCGTTCGTAATAATCGTCGGTTGTCCTCCCTCCATCGCCGCCACGACGGAATTCCTCGTACCCAGATCGATTCCGACCACCTTGTCGTTCACGACCCTCAAAAGGCGTCGTCTTTGAGGCTTCAAGACCCATGATCGGTGATTATTGTCGCGGGTTTGCCGAAAAATGGGGTTTTTGATGACGGGTGGAAGGTGGAATTGCGACGGGTTTGCCGAAAATGGGGTTTTTGATGACGGGTGGAAGGTGGAATTGCGATTGATGATTTGGGGTTAGAAGACGATGGAGCAGAAGGAGAAGGCGGTGTGGGGTTTGAAGACGATGGAGCAGAAGGAGAAGGATCCCTTTTGTCCGGCACTGTGCCCACTAACAAAAGGGATTAAATAGAATAGAAATTAACATTCACTCTACATCTCTCGACTAGTTTACTATAATTCTAATTACACTAGTTATCTAGTCATTCTGGTAACATTAAATGATTAAAATATATATCAGCTTCGTGATGAAGTTAACTTCATGCCTAGGCCTGTAAATGAACCGAACGAACACGAACATTAGTATGTTCGTGTTCGTTCATTTAACATTTATCGAACACGAACCCGAACACGAACACATAATCGAACATGATTTTTTGTTCATGTTTGTTTATTAAGAAATAAAAATGTTCGTGTTCGTTCATGTTCGTTCATTAAAAAGTTAAATGAACACTTCACGAATATAAACGAACACAAATGAACATAATAAGCGAACATAAATGAACAATAACAACAAACATAACTGAACACACAAAGAAAACAACGTTAAATAACCATTTTGGAACTTTTAATTAGGTGTATTAGTGGAAACTGAAACTCATTAAACTTATAGGTTTCTAGTATAATATAATACCATTATTTTTCAAATACTAATACATAATACCCTTTATTATATATATATAAATAAACGAACATAAACGAACGCAAATGAACAAACATAAACGAACATATAGGAACGAACATAAACGAACGTTCATGAACGTAAACGAACGAACAACACATGTGTTCATGTTTGTTCATTTAACTAAACGAACACAAACTTTTTGTTCATATTCGTTCATTTACTAAATAAACGAACATAAACGAACTTTCCGCCGAACAGTTTATGAATGTTTGGTTCATTTACAGGCCTATTCATGCCACCATAACTTTAGTAACAAATCAATTATCCCTTATGCATGATTAAAACCTTCCTAATTATTTGGTTAGACCGTATTTCCTCAATGTTTTATTTGAAGGATTAATAAAAATCTTTAAGTAGTCAACACTTAGCTAAATCAATTATCCCTTATGCATGATTAAAACCTTCCTATTCTGCATGTCTTTTAAGAGTTAAGTTGAGAGTCTTACCGGAAGCATTATCTCCATCCTTTGGGATAGGGGTATGGTTTCATTACATCTCACTCTTTCTATACCTTACCAATAGCTTTATTATATATGAGATTCTACGGCGTATGATTGTTGTTGTTGTGCATACAACCTAAAAGATGAATCTATTAGCATTTGACAACGATGTATATACTTTTGTATCTTTTGTTTTATTTGTACTTTAGAGCATTGATATGTAAAAAATTAACAGGATGTGTTCGTGTCAACTGCAAAATCTACTGTTGTGTTTTGATTTATGACGTTTTCAAATTCGTGTCAGGTTCTATCCACAAACGCAATCCCTTTAACCTCTTTACAAGGGGAAGTAACATACGGATATTCAAAACCACATCGATACAAAGATTTTGGATAAAAATATGACATGTATGCTATGACCACACAAGTGTGTTCTTTAGGGATCTTCTCACCAAACCTAAAATTTTTATTTTGCATTTATTTCTTTTTGTATAGTTTAAAATATCACAAAAAAGATCACAATATGCTCTTTATTGAGAATCTATATACCATATAATAACAAATGTAACAACACTTTATACTTTTGTAGCCATTAAAATCGATCATGAATGAATTCCAAGAATTTAGTTTATTTTCACGATTTGTAGGATTTTCTGTGTGGACTATAATTCTAATCCATTATGATTATGATTAGTTTATTTGAAAAGTAAGTAACTAGTTAAGTTTATACATAAAAACATAATGATGACGATTTCCACATTTAAAGTAGATTAAAACAATTTTCTATAGCTGTTAGATTTATAAAAACTAAAACTTGTCTGACATAAAGATTACTTGTGTTTAGTTTTCTCAAATCTTGAATATTTTTATATAGCAAACCAACCTCGTTAATGTAACCACAATATATAATCTATATATTTACCTACAATACTGCTTTAATTATCTTCTCACGTCTTCAAAAGATATTTTGATGGTAAGTAGTACGCTCTCAAACTAAATATTATGACTTTAAATCTTATAAAACAACAAAGAGTAAATTTAAAATAAAAAGAGTGTGTTCATTGCTAAAAAAATAATAACCATCACACGTCATAAGAATTTAAAAATAAGAGAAAGAAAAACAAGTGTCATACTTGAATAGGCTACAAGACAAAAAAGGAGAATTTGTACACACAAAGTTAAGTAGGCTAACTTTGAAAATGATAGAATAAAAGGACCAAACAACAATAGGTAGTTCTTCCATCCAAATCATTTCTCTTCATAACCACTTCTAAATCACTACTTAAACTCAATCCATCTACATTCTTTCTGTTCAATTTTTTTTTCTATGTGACACATTCTCTACTGTCCAAACTAGTCCTACATTTTTGCAATTCATCAATAAGCACACATCGTTTATGATGTTTCAGAGGACAAAAAATTCTTTCAAAAAAGTATTCAGACAGTTAAGTCCTACTTCTCAGATGGCTATGAAAAGCTTCCAAAAGCACCATCATACAATGATCGCCGTAATAATCGTTTCATCCTAGAGAACATCTACTCTGAATTTGTCAACGAGTGGGAGGCCACAGAGCGTGTTATGGCAATTTCATATGAAAATAATGCAAATAATTTGAAGCACAAGAAACCATCGATGATGATCAGTTGTAATGAAGCCGACAAAAGAAAGCAACAGAAAGAGAAACATGAAGACACGTTAGCGAAAGAAAGAGAGAAAAAAAGGTGTTTGGTGACAAAGAGGTTGAAGGAATTGGAAATCTTGGATAAGAATAATGTAGATCATGTTCATGACATTCAAGAAGTACTTCATTTCTATTCTCGGTTAACATGCCCGACTTATTGTGAAATTGTTGAGAAGTTTTTTACGGAGATGTACTCTGAGGTTTTTTGTTTACCTCGTCCCGATAACTCAATGCCAAAGAGAACATCTATTCGAGTATAAAAGCATGATTATTCATGGTGTTTTCTCGCCTATCTTAATTTGTGCAATTAAAGAAAACCTTCTAACAATTTTTTTTCTAACTGATATTGAAATAACGTGTGTGTTTACAAAAAAACTGAAATGACAATACTTAGATCGAATACTTCTTCTTTTTCTTCATATTCATTTGTAAAGTGTTTATATGACATTTTCTATGTATGATTGTTGGGTTTTACTAATCTATAATGTATGTTTTATATCTTTTTGAATTTTAGAAATAAAGGGTGCTTGATGTCAATATTAGATAATAGGGGTACTTTTGGTGAGCCAATATTCTTAATTTAAACTTACCTTTGAAGCAAAGGGACTAACTGCAGGTGAAAAATAGCATCACAAAAAGTTCCATTTTATCCCTTTGCATGAATGAATTTCCAATTCCTTTGCAAAGGGACTAACTGCAGGTGAATGAATTTCCTATTCCTGCTACACCAGGATGTTAATTTGAGACAATCGTCTTAATTTTTAAATTACGTCTAGAGGAGGAAGACTTAATGCACATCCATGCAAAACATCAAAATTGCATGTCCTTTTCTAATTCTAATACACACACACACACATATATATATGGTGACATCCGGTAATTTTCTGTTACCAAACTCCGTTAGTTCCGTTAAGTCTTGCATACACGTGTCGTGAGCACACATTAGTTGTCGTTTAACGTTGGTGACCTTATCATAATTAATAATGTTAATTTAATAATAATCTAGTTGATTAGATGATTATTGTGTTATGCTTATGTGTTTACACGATTTAAATGTTAATGGTAAATTTTATCGCGTAACGTGGAAACGCGGTGTTAACTCGTATGTTGTGTGTTTTATAAAGATAAAATATATAATTGTTATTATTAGTTTATATATTATTAGGTGGTTAAAAACACTTTTAAAAAGAGGTTTAGAGCATACTTTTTATAAAAATATAAAAACACAAGGATTAAAGGGTAATTAGTGAAAAATAATTAAACAAAATAACCCTAAACCCCTCCCCCCACACCCATCGGCCGCAACCTTCCTCTCTCCCTATCCCTTGCGAAATCGACCAAGAACAAGCAAGGTTCACTCGATTTTGGGTGTTTGCAAGCCATACAACAAGTTAGCAACATCAATTATTGTTCCTTTGCAACAATTAAGGTTAGTCTTGATGTTTTCATGGGTGTTCTTGATATAGCCGAAACTATGGCTGCGAATTGGGTGTTCATGAGGCTGAATTTTGATCAATTGTTGATGTTAACATGCTAGTTAGATGGTATACATGTTAGTTGACGTTGATTATGCAAGAAAATTATGTTTTGATTGGTTGTTCATACTTTTTGATGAAGATGAACCCTAGTTTCGAATTTATGATGATAATGTGAAATTGATGATTTTTAGATGAATGTATGATGATTAGAAGGTTGTATGAATGCTAGGAAACATGGATCCTGCAAGAAATTGATGAATTGGGAACTTTGTTCATGGGTTACTAATAATAGTAACTTTATTTGGCATGTAATGTAGAATTGTTAACATAGTGATGTTATGGATGTGTTTATGATGTTGATTAGGTGCTAGATTATTGATACGAATGCTAGAAATCTTCTATCTTGCTATGATTTTATCTATGATGATTGAATTATGATAGTTGGAAGTTGTTGATCATGTTTAGATGTTGTTATGAACTTGAAATAGTATATTATTGATGAGTAATTTATGCATTGGGTGTTTAGTAGATTTTGGGATTTACTTTCTCAAAAGGGAAACTTTATTTTGGATGAACCTTGGATATTGGGAATTGGACATGTTAATAGCATTAGGATCATGCTAGAATGCTTGTTATGGACGCCTAACGTGATAGAACCTGTTAATTAGGTTGTATGGAATGTCTATTTGGTTATGTGTGGTTTATGTACTTTGATGATCATGTATGGTATTGGATGTTGATTAGTAACTAAGACATCATGTTTGGGACTGGAAATCAATCATCTTGATGTATATGGTATGTAATGGACATGTTGAATGTGTTGTGACTAGTATGGATGATTAATTGGTAAATTATCTGTTTTGGCCTGTATATGCTAATTCATGGTCATAGGTCATATGAGTAGGTTATGCATGGTTTGACCTTTATATGATACACTAGTTGTGTTATGGATGCACTGAGCATGCTAGATGTTAAGGACTTACATAACTTGTATGATATTTGCATAGTATGAGGATCTAAGCAATACATTAGGAATGTAGCACCATATGTGATCCATTGGAATGTTAACCATGTATGATATATGCTCATGTCTGTTTAAATAGTTTACAACACATAATGTCACCAACAGGTCAACTGGGTCAAACATGTCTATCCTTCTAAAACCTTGAGTCTTTGGTTGTGGTGCACTTAGGGTTTTACATATTCTCTGTTTACACATACTCATGTACTTACATGATCTAGGTAACCTCTGAGGGTTGATTGTCCACTTTTCTTTCAAGTAAACTCTAAATACTCAATACGCGTATCAGGTGAGTTCATGCCCCACTGTTTATTTAACCTCTTTTGGGGAGATAGCATACTGGTAACTTTACTAACGCTTTATATATTAAGATGTGTATAATACTAATATAGTGCTGTTTACCATGATAAAGTCCTCACACTTTCGAATTGTTAATATTGAATAGCGGGGAAACTTGGGTAGTACTACTGGGTCGGACGAGCCCCACCTGTGTGACTCGAGGTCAACCGGGTGCAATTTGTTCTATGAACATTATCACGACGTGGTAAGTCGTGACAGGAGGCAAAAACTATCACAGTCAGCTTCAATTGCGAAATCACTATGAATTAATATTTGTTGTTAATAGACTAGCTATCTGTTACAATACACATGCTTATATATATCACAACTGTTAAACTGTTTATGTTTAAACGCAAACTCTTGAACTCACCAACCATTGTGTTGACATTTTAGTATGCTATTCTCAGGTCGATAACTCAGCTTGCTAATAGGAGCACAGCACGGGTCGAGCGTGCATTCTGAGACTTAAACTATAAACACATTTACTTGTCTTTACATTTTGGGTTTTAAACAATTGGTTGGCGCATGTTTTGCCATATTATACATTTTTATATTTGGAGTTTACCTTATTTATAATACGCTTCCGCATGGTTTTAAAGTTTGAACTTTGGTTTGTTTCATTTTAAAAGTTGGCATATAGAGTCGTTCCGAGTAACTATTGACTGTGATCCTGGTTTGTCCACACGCCTCGCGGTAAAACTCTGCACGTGGATTTTGAGGGTGTGACAGATTGGTATCAGAGCCATCCTGTGCCGTTCGGGGTGTGAGACATACCTCACCAAGGATGGTGACTTCTCGGGCTCATCGAGGACGATGAGTCCAAACAGGGGGTGCTTGTGACACGCTACACATATCCCACATCAGCCGTGGACAGGAGAGATTCCTGGTTCATAAGGAATGTCTGGCCTCTAATATCAACAACGTGTTTTGGGCGTATTGGCTTTGGATGAGAGGAGAACTCCACAGTTAAGCGTGCTCAGGTGGGAGCAATCCAGGGATGGGTGATCTCCCTGGAAAGTTTTCACCCTGGCAACCAAAAGCAAATCCGTGAGCGAAGCTGACAATATTGTTGGTGTGAGAGGCGGGTGTGACAGAATGGTATCAGAGCCATTGGTTATAGAGAACTAGGTTGCATACACATTAGACTATAACCGCATACAGTTAGTTAGTTACTTGTTCCTGATTTCTCTATTGTACACTCATTAGCATACACACCACACTCTCTGCAGCATGGCATCATCATCTAGAGCTCCTGGTAAGCAACCAGCATCACCTACCCGATCAGAGTTCCCCCTCCTGGACCAGTACCCGATAATGGAAGCGAGTGGCCTCGCTTAGACTATCCACAAGGAGAGTTTGACTGGGATCAACCTTTTGCCCTGATGGAGCGCGACCCTACGCGAGACTGGAGTTTTTATCCTGAGTTCGTGGACCATATTATGTATAGGGAACGTGTACCTACTCCGAGACCTAGAACTAGAATGAACACCGAACAACCACTACCTTCACTCCCACGGATGGTGCAGTCCAACGAGTAAGTGATTGCTGCATTGGTAGCAGCACTGGATAGGGAGCAGCACCGAGTCAGGTGACTCACGAGTGATGTTTGTACACTACAGCACGAGGTGTACAAACTACGACACCTGCTGGATACACTTGAGGAACAACATAGTAAGACCTTGGAGGGATTTTACCACATACGGGATGGTTATCAGACACTTAATGACGCGTGACTGCTCGAGAACAGCGCGACGAAGCAGCCGACAATAGGATTGCTACCTTAGAAGCCCAGTTGGCGGCGGTTCAGATCGCCCTAGCTCATGCTCCTGTAGAGGCCCCCGAGGAACCCGAAGAGGAACCCAAAGAGGAACCTGAAGAGGAACCTGAAGAAGAACCTGTGGAGATGGAAGATGACAGTGACGGGTCGGATATCATTGATTGATTCTATTTTTTTTCTTTTCCTTAAATGACTTGGACTATGTAGCGTTTCTTCTTTTAAAATCTATGTGGGAAGGGTTGTTTCCCACCCGAACGACAAACTTAAATTTTGACATTGGTGAATACATTATGACTTATTTACAATTTATTATCTTGGTTATTATTTTTGTTATGAATGTTGTGGATGTGATGATTCATTACTTTCTTATTGTTTACACTACTTCAATGAGATAAATATGTTTGATGTTACTCATTATCGTATTTGTGAATGTAAAGTGAAAGCAAATGGACGCCCAAGGACGTGGACTTGGTCGAGGGCGCGGGCGTGGACGTGGACGTGGCGCCGGTGATCAAGGCGGTGGTACCATCAACATAACCCTGCTGAATTAGCTGCCCTGATAAATGAACAAGTTCAGGCAGCGGTAGCTGCTGCCCAAGTAGGATAGCCAGCAGGTAAACGATAATAGAAAGTTACATCAAATGCCATAATTAATCGAATAAGATATCTGATCAATGCTTATCGTGTTAAAGCAGGACCACCAGCGTGTACTTACAAGTCCTTTATGGACTGTAAGCCACACACCTGCAGTGGGACTGAGGGAGCTGTAGGGCTGGTAAGGTGGTTGAGAAGACGGAGTCCGTTTTCTCAGAGTGTAATTGTCCACCTGTCGATCAGGTGAAATACGCTGCTGGAACTCTGGAAGGTGCCGCGTTGTCCTGGTGGAATGCACAGGTACAAATGCTTGGGCAAGCTATGGCAAATGAGCTTCCCTAGAATGAATTTAAGGAGATGATGACCGAGGAGTACTGTCCTCGAAGTGAAGTACAAAAGCTAGAAATGGAATTGGCAACTAAAATGCAAGGTTCAGAAATTGAGGCTTATACCACTCGAACTCATGAACTGGCCACCCTATGCCCAGGAATGGTAAACAAGATGCACAAGCGGGTGGAGCACTACCTTCGGGGATTGGTGCCCGAGATTCGAAGTATGGTGACTTCCTCCAACCCAGCTACAATTCAGCAAGCTATTCGCTTAGCACACAAATTGACTGACGAAGCCGTGGAACAAGGACGGTTATCGAAACGGGGTGCTATGGCGAGCGTGCCCGATAACAAGAGGAAATGGGATGCTTCCAACAACAACAACAAATCATCATCGTCCAGCGGTCAACATCAACCTCAAGAACAACAACCGCAACAATAACAACGGAGGTTCGATAACAACCGCAACTTCAACCAGTCGGCTTCAAACAAGCAAGACCAAGCGATTATGGTGGTAAACAACCGAGGTGCACGCGGTGTAACTATCATCATGTGGGAAGATGTGACAATTTCAAATGTCAGCGTTGCGGTAAAATGGGACACTTAGCCAAGGATTGCCGTGGTGAGTTGGTGAAGAAGCCACAACAACCTCAGGAGACCCCCAAGGGTTGTTTTGAGTGTGGAAAAGATGGGCATTACAGGCGAAACTGCCCGCAGCTGAGGAAAAATGGTAATGGCAATGGCCAAAATAACAACAACCAAGGCAACAACAACAACAATGATGGTAACGGCAATGGAAATGGTGGTGACAATAATGGAGCCAAAGGGAGAGCCTTCTTTAAATGACCCTACAACTATTACTGGTAGGTTTTCTGTCAATGGATGTTTCGCTACGGTACTGTTTGATACTGGAGCCGATAGGAGTTTCATATCCGTAAAATTCTGTAGTCTTCTAAGTGATATTCCTTCTGCCTTAGAATCCAAATACATCGTAGAATTGGTAGACGGTAAATAGATCCATGTAACACATATCCTTAGAGATTGTAAGATAGAGCTCGTTGGTCATACTTTCGCTATAGATCTTATGCCTGTTACACTGGGAAGTTTTGACGTGGTGGTAGGCATGGATTGGCTCTCTAATAAGCAAGCAGAAGTCATATGTCATGAGAAAATCATACGAATTCCTGTTGGTGATGAAATCCTCCAGTCAGAGGTGATAGGAGTGGTGCAGTGATAGGCATCATCTCTTACATGAAAGCACAAAAGTTGTTGCGAAAAGGTCGTTTGGTTATTCTGGCACTCGTCACCGATAAGCAACCGGAGGAAAGGAGAATGGAGGACATACTGTGGTACGAGACTTTCCAGAAGTGTTTCCAGAGGATCTTCCCGGACTACCACCTCATCGCCAAGTGGAATTCCAAATCGAATTGACTCCCGGTGCAGCCCCGATTGCTAGAGCACCTTATCGATTAGCACCGAACGAACTACAGGAGTTGTCATCACAACTTCATGAGCTTTTAGATATGGGCTTTATACAACCTAGCACATCACCTTGGGGAGCCCCTGTCCTCTTTGTTAAGAAGAAAGATGGCACGTTTCGAATGTGCATCGATTATAGAGAGTTAAACAAAGTCACAGTTAAGAACCGATACCCTTTACCTCGTATCGACGACTTATTTGATCAGCTTCAGGGATCAAGTTATTATTCGAAGATCGACTTGAGGTCTGGATATCATCAACTTAGAGTCCGTGAAGAAGACATTTCCAAAACCACGTTCCGTACTCGTTATGGTCATTACGAGTTTTTTGTCATGCCTTTTGGGTTGACTAATGCACATGCGGTGTTCATGGATCTCATGAATCGCGTGTGCAAACCCTATCTCGATTAGTTCGTCATTGTGTTTATCGATGACATACTGATATACTCTAGGACCAAGGAGGATCATGAAGAGCACTTACGATTGATCTTAGAACTACTAAAGAATGAGCAACTGTACGCCAAATTTTCTAAATGTGTCTTTTGGATACGAGAAGTGCAATTTCTGGGTCATATTGTTAATAAGAAGGGGATACATGTTGATCCTGCCAAGATTGTGGCGATAAAGAATTGGGCTATACCCAAAACACCGAGCGAGATAAGGCAATTTCTGGGATTAGCAGGGTATTACTGACGATTCGTAGAGGGATTCTCTAAAATCGCACAACCTCTCACAGCCTTGACCCACAAAGGAACGACATACAAATGGGGTGAAAGTCAAGAGGCGGCTTTTCAGCTATTAAAACAGAAACTCTGTAGTGCACCGATATTGGCACTGCCAGAGGGAACAGATGATTTCGTGGTGTATTGTGACGCATCCATTCAAGGATTGGGTTGTGTCCCGATGCAACGCGACAAAGTGATAGCTTACGCCTCGAGACAACTGAAGGTTCACGAGAAGAACTATACCACCCATGACTTGGAATTGGGTGCAGTGGTTTTTGCCTTAAAGATTTGGAGACATTACTTGTACGGTACCAAATGCACTATCTACATCGATCATAAGAGTCTTCAGCACATCTTTAGCAAAAGGAGTTGAATATGAGACTACGATGTTGGGTGGAACTTCTGAACGATTATGATTGCGCTATCAAGTACCATCCTGAAAAGGCGAACGTGATTGCCAATGCCTTAAGCCGGAAGGAAACAGTTAAACCCAGGCGGGTGCGAGCCTTATAGCTTACAATCGGCGCCCATCTGCCTGAACAAGTTAAGGAAGCATAGATAGAAGCCTTGAAAGAGGAAAATATTGGTTCTGAGTCATTACGGGGAATGGATAAACGACTGATGGTGAAAGAGGATGGAATTCGGTACTTCATGGATACACTTTGGGTGCCTGTGTATGGAAACCTGAGGGATTTAGTTATGAGTGAGGCACACAAGTCTAAATACTCCATACACCCTGGATCTGACAAGATGTATCACGACCTAAAGGCGCACTATTGGTGGCCTAATATGAAGTCGGATGTAGCTACGTATCTGAGCAAGTGTTTAACCTGCTCGAAGGTAAAGGTGGAATACCAAAAACCATCCGGACTGTTACAACAACCCGAGATGCCAATGTGGAAATGGGAACAAATCTCCATGGATTTTATCACTAAGTTACCCCGGACTAATACTGGTTGTGACACAATATGGGTTATTGTGGATCGGTTGACAAAGTCTGCTCACTTGTTTGCAATTAAGGAAAACGGATAAGATGGAGAAATTAACCTAACTGTATCTGAAGGAAATCGTTTCGAGACACGGTGTACCGATCTCGATTATTTCTGACCGCGATGCTCGTTTCACATTATACTTCTTGCAATCACTACAAAAATCTCTGGGTACACGATTGGATATGAGTACTGCTTATCATCCACAAACTGACGGCCAGAGTGAGCGTACCATACAGACTTTGGAGGATATGCTTCGTGCTTGTGTGATTGATTTCGGGAGCAACTGGGAAGTTCACCTGCCATTGGTGGAATTCTCCTATAATAACAGTTATCACACTAGCATACAAGCAGCACCTTTCAAGGCTTTGTATGGAAGAAAATGTCGATCACCGGTTTGCTGGGCTGAAATCGGTGATAGTCAACTAACGGGTCCCGAGCTAATACATGAAACAACTGAGAAGATTGTGCAGATACGGAACCGTATGGCTGCAGCGCGAGATAGACAGAAAAGTTATGCTGACAAGAGACGGAAACCTCTAGAGTTTCAAATTGGTGACCAGGTCTTATTGAAAGTCTCACCGTGGAAAGGTGTAGTTCGATTTGGCAAGCGAGGAAAGCTAAATCCGAGGTATGTTGGACCATTTGAGATATTGGAACGAATAGGTCCAGTGGCCTATCGGCTAGCCTTACTTGATTCACTGAGTGGAGTCCGTAATGTGTTCCACTTTCAAATCTGAAGAAGTGTCTATCTGACGAGACACTAATTGTACCACTAGAGGATGTTCAAGTGGATGAACAATTACGCTTTATCGAAGAACCAGTCGAGGTGATGGATCGTGAGGTGAAAACACTTAAGCAGAACAAGATACCTATAGTTAAAGTTCGTTGGAACTCACGACGTGGATTGGAATTCACGTGGGAACGTGAAGATCAAATGAAGCTTAAGTATCCTCAACTATTCGAGACGATGCCTGCAGACAAAGGTATTAATTTAAATTTCGGGACGAAATTTCTTTCAACATGGGGATGATGTGACAACTCATCCAAAACTCACTCGATTTCAATTTCCGTGTGCCAATGCAGTAGACCAGTGATGGAACACTCTCACCATGTAACGCAATTTTCGGGACGAAAATTCTTTCAACATGAGGATAATGTGACATCCGGTAATTTTCCGTTACCAAACTCCGTTAGTTCCGTTAAGTCTTGCATACACGTGTCGTGAGCACACACTAGTTGTCGTTTAACGTTGGTGACCTAATAATAATTAATAATATTAATTTAATAATAATCTAGTTGATTAGATGATTATTGTGTTATGCTTATGTGTTTACGCGATTTAAATGTTAACGGCAAATTTTATCGCGTAACGTGGAAACGTGTGTGTTAACTCGTATGTTGTGTGTTTTATAATGATAAAATATATAATTGTTATTATTAGTTTATATATTATTAGGTGGTTAAAAACACTTTTAAAAAGAGGTTTAAAGCTTACTTTTTATAAAAATATAAAAACAAAAGGATTAAAGGGTAATTAGTGAAAAATAATTAAACAAAATAACCCTAAACCCCTCCCCCCACACCCATCGGCCGCAACCTCTTCCTCTCTCCCTCTCCCTTTGTGAAATCGACCAAGAACAAGCAAGGTTCACTCGATTTTGGGTGTTTGCAAGCCATACAACAGGTTAGCAACATCAATTATTGTTCCTTTGTAACAATTAAGGTTAGTCTTGATGTTTTCATCGGTGTTCTTGATATAGCCGAAACTATAGCTGCGAATTGGGTGTTCATGAGGCTGAATTTTGATCAATTGTTGATGTTAACATGTTAGTTAGATGGTATACATGTTAGTTAGATGGTATACATGTTAGTTGACGTTGATTACGCAAGAAAATTATGTTTTTGATTGGTTGTTCATACTTTTGATGAAGATGAACCCTAGTTTCGAATTTTATGATGATAATGTGAAATTGATGATTTTTAGATGAATGTATGATGATTAGAAGGTTGTATGAATGCTAGAAAACGTGGATCTTGCAAGAAATTGATGAATTGGGAACTTTGTTCATGGGTTACTAATAATAGTAACTTTATTTGGCATGTAATATGGAATTGTTAATGTAGTGATGTTATGGATGTGTTTATGATATTGATTAGGTGCTAGATTATTGATACGAATGCTAGAAATCTTAGAATGGATGTTGTTGTTCATATCTTGCCAAAAGTAGAAACTTTTATCTATGATGATTGTTGAATTTTGATAGTTGGAAGTTGTTGATCATGTTTAGATGTTGTTATGAACTTGAAATAGTGTATTATTGATGACTAATGTATGCATTGGGTGTTTAGTAGATTTTGGGATTTACTTTCCTAAAACGGAAACTTTATTTTGGATGAACCTTGGATATTGGGAATTGGACATGTTCATGGCATTAGGATCATGCTAGAATGCTTGTTGTGGACGCCTAACGTGATAGAACCTGTTAATTAGGTTGTATGGAATGTCTATTTGGTTATGTGTGGTTTATGTACTTTGATGATCATGTATGGTATTGGACGTTGATTAGTAACTAGGACATCATGTTTGGGATTGGAAATCAATCATCTTGATGTATGAGGTATGTAATGGACATGTTGAATGTGTTGTGACTAGTATGGATGATTAATTGGTAAATTATCTGTTTTGGCCCGTATATGCTAATTCATGGTTATAGGTCATGTGAGTAGGTTATGCATGGTTTGACCTTTATATGATACACTAGTTGTGTTATGGATGCACTGAGCATGCTAGATGTTAAGGACTTACATAACTTGTATGATATTTGCATAGTATGAGGATCTAAGCAATACATTGGGAATGTAGCACCATATGTGATCCATTGGAATGTTAACCATGTATGATATATGCTCATGTCTGTTTAAATGGTTTACAACACATAATGTCACCAACGGTCAAACGGGTCAACTGGGTCAAACATGTCTATCCTTCTAAAACCTTGAGTCTTTGGTTGTGGTGCACTTAGGGTTTCACATATTCTCTGTTTACACATACTCATGTACTTACATGATCTAGGTAACCTCTGAGGGTTGACTATCCACTTTTCTTTCAAGTAAACTCTAAGTACTCAATACGCGTATCAGGTGAGTTCATGCCCCACTGTTTATTAACCTCTTTTATGGGAGATAGCATACTGGTAACTTTACTAACGCTTTATATATTTAAGATGTGTATATATTAATATAGTGTTGTTTACCATGATAAAGTCCTCACACTTTCGAATTGTTAATATTGAATAGCGGGAAAACTTGGGTAGTACTAATGGGTCTGACGAGCCCCACCTGTGTGACTCGAGGTCAACCGGGTGCAATTTGTCCTATGAACATTTTTCACGACATGGTAAGTCGTGACAGGAGGCAAAAACTATCACAGTCAGCTTCAATTGCGAAATCACTATAAATTAATATTTGTTGTTAATAGACTAGCTATCTGTTACAATACACATGCTTATATATATCACAACTGTTAAACTGATTATGTTTAAACGCAAACTCTTGAACTTACCAACCATTGTGTTGACATTTTAGTATGCTATTATCAGGTCGATAACTCAGCTTGTCAACAGAAGCATAGCACGGGTCGAGCATGCATTCTGAGACTTAAACTATAAACACATTTACTTGTCTTTACATTTTGGGTTTTAAACAATTGGGTGGCGCATGTTTTGCCATATTATACATTTTTATATTTGGGGTTTGTCTTAAAGTTTGAACTTTGGTTTGTTTCATTTTAAAAGTTGGCATATAGAGTTGTTCCGAGTAACTATTGACTGTGATCCTGGTTTTTTCACACGATTCGCGGTAAAACTCCGCACGTGGATTTTGAGGGTGTGACATATATATATATATATATATATATATATATATATACATATATATATATATATATATATATATATATATATATATATATATATATATATATATATATATATATATATATATATATAGGAGGGATCCTTAGAAAACCACCAACTATTGAGAAAACTAAAAAAAACTAATTCTAGCCAATCAAAAAATTTCATTATTTATTTATATTTATTATTTTCAATGGGTGTTTTAGTAATTGTCTATGTAATTTATTTTAGTAAATAATAATGGTTGACTAATATTCCTTTTTTTCCTCCATTGTTGAACAAATCAAAGACTAATTCAACAAACATCAAATATTTTCTTGTTCCTCTTCATTTGATCATTTTCTTCCTCATTTGGTGATTTAAAAGTACAAAACTAACTTCTGAAAATCTTTCAACCATTCAACCATTCATATATTGAAGAAGGTGATGGTTTCTTTTTATCTTCTATTGTTTGATTGGTTTTAGCTTCTTTTTTTAGTTTTCTGATTTCATATATCATTTAGGATGGATAATAATTAACGTTGCTTGAGAAACCAATAAAATCGACTTATGCTCTCGCGGCCATGGATGGTAACAAAGGAAGAAGATGAAGATATATTGAACTCTATGTAACTTGGGTTACATATACGTAGCTTGAGAATAAGGCAACTGCAGAAACAAAAGAAGATGTAAGATTTGTTATGTAACTGGGAGCATCTTATATCTGCTTAGGATGAGGATCTGATCACGCAAGGGTGTTTACATATACGTAAGTTTCACTATTTTAACGTAATAGTATGCATATTGTTTTTACTTTGTTTGCTAATTGCTAATTTGGTTGTGTTTACATATACGTAAGCAGGTTACATATGATGCATCAATTCACAGTTGGTTATTTAAGAAAATAGAGATGAAGACAAATTTTGATTAATATGAAGATGATTGTTACGTATATGTAATCAAATTACATATACGGAACCATGTCTATGTATGTCAATTTTTTAGATTTAAAATATTGTTCTATACTAGTTATGTGTTATAATTATAGTTTTTATATTATTTTCAGTTGATTATCGATTTTAATAGTAATTTATTTGAATTTTTTGATTTTACATATCATTTTAATGAGTGATACATATACATAAGTTTTATGATTTTAATGTAATAGCAATTGTTATTTTTTTGGTTGTTTTATGCTTGTTTACATATAAGTAAGCATGTTATAGGGAGCAAATATATTTTGAACATATATGTGAACATGATTACGTATATGTAAGCATGTATGTAATTAATATATATATGTAGAAAAAAAAATTTGATTTTAAAGAGAGAGAGAGAGAGAGAGAGAGAGATTTAAGGGATTTTAGTTATTTTTAAAAATATAAAAATTGTAATCTAACTAAAACACCCTTTAATCATTTAATTAAAGCAACTATCTATTAAATATTTATAAATTTGCCATTGATTAATATCCACCATTGATCAATTTTGATCAATGATTTAAAAGTGGTTTTCTTGATTTTCTTATAAATAGAGGTTTTCTTAGGAACCCTCCCCTATATATACATACATACATACATACATATATATATATGTATGTATATATATATATCTATGTATGTATATATATGTATGTATATATATATATGTATGTATGTGTATATATATATATATATAATTTTAATATAAAACCAATTTTAGCCGGAAAAAATAAGACTCGGATAAACATATATATATATATATATATATATATATATATAGGGGGGGATCCATTGAAAACCTAATTATAAATGAAAACCTTGAAAACTCAATCTTAACCATTAATTATGTAGATCAATGGTCATTAACTACTAGTGTCAATTTTGTAAATTAATGTAATTCAAAAAACCAATTTAAAAAAAGAAAAGGGCAATTTTGGAAGTGCATAATATTATGTAACAGATGCCTAAAAAAACTCCAATAATATTCGAAATCAAAATGGCAACGGAAATTCGGTAATTTTGGAAGAGTAGAAGTTGTTATTATATGCAAAATCTTCAATTTCTTTGACAGAAATCAATACATTCAGATGAAATTGAAGATTATTTCAGCGTCGTTGGTGATTCTGCATGTAAGTTTTTCGAAAACGAATATGTATGTGTTATTATTAGTGAGCGCAACTTGGAAATCCAACGAAAACTGGATTATGCATACTCATAGAAAGCGATTCAATGGTGTGTGTAAGTTGGGGGTTAAGTTTTTTTTGTTAATTTTAATTTCAATTCAGTTAGGGTTTTTGATACGTATATGTACGCATGTCTTATGCGATTTCATAGATCGATAATGTTGACCTGGTTTAAAATTCTTGTGTGTACATATATGTATGTGTCATTTTAGTTTCAAAACATACAATATGTATGATGTTAGTCAGTTAATTTAATTTGTGGTACGTATATGTACCAAATTTGTGCATTATGCAATGGTACACTTATGCTGATTTGTGGGTACGTATACGTACCTAATTTACTGCATGTTTTAATATCTGCATTTGTACATTATGCTGATTTGGTATAGAATCAGAGAGCAATGGTACACTTATGCTGATTTGTGGTACGTATATGTACCAAATTTGTGTTGAGATAATAGTGTATATATATAACTAATGAGAATGTTAATAGCATGGACCAAATAGCTAGTTGGATGGTGCATCATAAATGCAGACCCCAGATCATCCATAAAATTATTGGCTGTTGATTTTTCATCTCTATGATTAGGTGATTTAGTCTAATGTAAGTATTGGTGTTACATATATGTACCAAAGCGAATAATGAGGTTATGATATATGTATAGAATCAATGTATATGTTAGTAAAATGGCCCAGATACCTGGTAGGATAGAACATTATAAAATGCATCCCCAAAACAAGCTGTAGATATTGAATGTGGCAATTTTATTTTCATGATTAGTTGTTTTAATATTGTCTATTAATTTTGTTACATATGTGTACCAAAAAAATGTTTGAGGTTGGAATATATGTTTATTACCAAAAAAATGTTTGAGGTTGGAATATAGTTTATTGTGTGTACATATATGTATGTGTCATTTTAGTTTCAAAACATACAATATGTATGATGTTAGTCAGTTAATTTAATTTGTGGTACGTATATGTACCAAATTTGTGCATTATGCAATGGTACACTTATGCTGATTTGTGGGTACATATACGTACCTAATTTACTGCATGTTTTAATATCTGCATTTGTACATTATGCTGATTTGGTATAGAATCAGAGAGCAATGGTACACTTATGCTGATTTGTGGTACGTATATGTACCAAATTTGTGTTGAGATAATAGTGTATATATATAACTAATGAGAATGTTAATAGCATGGACCAAATAGCTAGTTGGATGGTGCATCATAAATGCAGACCCCTGATCATCCATAAAATTATTGGCTGTTGATTTTTCATCTCTGTGATTAGGTGATTTAGTCTAATGTAAGTATTGGTGTTACATATATGTACCAAAACGAATAATGAGGTTATGATATATGTATAGAATCAATGTGTATGTTAGTAAAATGGCCCAGATACCTGGTAGGATAGAACATTATAAAATGCATCCCCAAAACAAGCTGTAGATATTGAATGTGGCAATTTTATTTTCATGATTAGTTGTTTTAATATTGTCTATTAAATTTTGTTACATATGTGTACCAAAAAAATGTTTGAGGTTGGAATATATGTTTATTAGCAATTTAGTATGTTAATAACATGGCCCCTCCAGGGTAATGTAAGTTTATAATATAAATACATAATGCATACATGTATTCACCATGCTTTTATGGTTTTTAAGGTTTTCATGTATTTATTTACCTTGTTGCATAATGCACAAATGCAGATCTTAAAACATGCAGTAAATTTTGCCTTTTCATCTTTTATCATCAATGAGTAATTGTGTTAAAAATAATATGATGGATTCTGTGTTACATATATGTAACAAAAGTGTACTGAATATAAGATATATATGTCTAAGATATCTTAGTTTATGTTAGACTTTGTGCAGTTAATATTTTTTTTGTAAATAAATCATACATAGATGTATGCATATGTGGTATATTGTTAAAATCCCACAATATTCCACTTTGTAATATCATATAATATTAAATTAATGACTGATACGTATATTTATATAGAAAAATGTATTCTGCATAGTGTAATTTGTTTCACGGTTTCATATGTAGGTAAATGTTTTGAGCAGGGTACTGCGACATATGGAAACATTTATGGGTAGTCGTACAAAAAATGGGATTGTGGGTTTCCATCGGATGAAAGCAAAATGAAGACAAAATTAGGAATCTGAGGAAAAAGTACGCCGTTAAGATCCTTACTTCGGATGTGATTATATATAAGGAGAAAGTGTTGAAGGAAGCAGAAGAGTTGGATACATCAAAAAAAAGATAGATGATATTGTTAAAAACTATTATAGTATTTTGAATTGGGATTGTGATTCATTTTTTTGGATACAGTCAGTTTAGTCTTAGATGTTTGCAAGACTTGGACGATTATGTTAATTGTTTTTTGAATAGTTTTAAACAAATGAATGACATTCAATTGGTTATGTGATATATGGATTTTATTCTGATGTATTACTATTACTCATTGACATAGTAATATTATTATTATGAATGAAATAAAAAACCACCAAGTCAAACGTATCATGAAAATATGACGTGCGATACGTATATGTATCAACTGAATTATATGTTGTC
The DNA here is from genome assembly GCA_024085815.1 of Flaveria linearis. Classification (NCBI taxonomy): domain Eukaryota; kingdom Viridiplantae; phylum Streptophyta; class Magnoliopsida; order Asterales; family Asteraceae; genus Flaveria; species Flaveria linearis. The sequence continues at coordinate 5,471,864 of CM044004.1, read as the reverse complement.
GTACAAGTTGTATTATACCCACATAACATATAAAAACCATGAAATCACATGTGATAACATGGCGGTTGATAAAAAGTAAGGTTAACAGATATATCAACTGAATTATATGTTGTCGTACAAGTTGTACCTATGTCTTACAATATATGTTTTCATAAATGGTACATATATGTTTCATTATTAAATATTAAGATCGATAATGTTTATAAACATCAAAATATGTAAGACAAAAGACTACCATGACATTACAAAATATGTTTTCATACTGGTACATATATGTTTCAGTATTAAAACAATACTATCAATAGTGTTTATAAACATCAACATATGTAGGACAAGACTACCATGACATTACAATATATGTTTTCCTCCAGTACATATATGTTCCAGAATTAAAACAACAAAATCCATTGTGTTTTAAAACATTTTCTGAATGTTACATATATGTGTCAATATAAACAATGACTGGTACGTATATGTACTTCTATGCAAAGAATCATTTGTACGTTAATGTATGTAGGTATATATGGACGCATGTAATGTACCTATTCAATAACATATTTGTTGGGTCTTATTAAACATAAAAAGAAACAATTAAAAACTATCAAATAATGCAAATAAAAAGTATTTTGCATATAGGTACATATATGTTTCAATATAAAAACAAAAAGAATTTATAATGTTTACTAACATCAAATATTGCACTTTTAAATGTATGATTAAAGACAAAAAAAATTTCTTACTGCATATATAGATACATACATTACTGTATGAATATCTAATAATAATATTTTAATCATCATCATACATACATTACCTAGACCCATTGGGGGACTGATATAACGTGCTGCGCAAAGAATAGAGGTACATATAACACAGAGGTACATATATGTAACAATAGAGTTACGTATATGTAACAACAATGTTACATATACGTGTTATGATAACATTTAAAATCATAACGTTCTTTGTTGGGGTAGATCTTCTGCTGGTTGTTTGCTACTCAACTCTGTTGGTTGGCAGAGTTCTTTGTCAATATCACCATTCCAAATTGCCAGCTGCTTGTACTCCTTAGTTAACCTCTTTCTTGACATGAAAGCATCTTGAATCATTTTCTGCCAAATGCAATAATTATTTAAAATCGGATAACCGAAAACAAAGACTAATCTCACAGTTACTTGAAGAGGAGGAAAACAGGTTTTACCTTGTACGACTTGCTCCTCGGCGAACTGGGAAAAGTGGAAAGTTTTCCACCTTCGACAATGACGCAACTTTCAACTGCATCCTTCTTAACGTCTTCAAAGTCAACCATGGAGCCACCAACTGATCCTGTTAAAGTTTGCTTCATCAGAATATAGCCTAAAAATGTTTAATCCATATATTCTGACAAAATAATTGCACTCCAAAATAACATTTTGTTAAATGAGTTTGTGACAGAATAATTAGTCTTCCATAACAAGAGCATAAAGAAAATCTAGTACGTATTTAAGTAGATTTATTTTTTATTATATGAAAGAGAAGCATACCAGTTACAGAGCAATATACAGAAGCTTCATTATTGCTATCATATGCAAAGGGTTGTGAAAGAACCACAAGATGAATGAATATCCAATGATACAGATAAATAATCCACTGTTTCTGTAGGATTGCAGTAGATTGTATCATGCCAAGTAGTTGAACTTTCCACTGCCGGTGATTGATGAACGGTTGCAATGTTTGAATCACATTTAAGTTCATCAGCGGGCCTGTTCTGAAGCACTTTTTCTTTCTTCCAGATTCATCAATGGCGCAAATCAATTTACAAGCAGTGAGAGATGGTTTCAATTGGTGAAGATCTGGAAATCAACATCGCAAATAGAACTAACGTGGGAGCATAATCAGGGAATTAGTTTTACAATTATAGAAATTAATAAATAATAACATGTTAAAATTACTAAATCACCCTTCTACATTAAATATTTAAAAATAAAATACAAAAATTATGATTGGTGGATGTGGGTTTTCATGGTTTTCAATTATAATCTAAGTTTTCATTTGATCCCTCCCCTATATATATATATATATATATATTATATATATATATATATATTTGCTTTATGTATGATACCTACGGATGTCATAAAACTGTATAATGGTATGTTTTCTCTCTCCCATTGTATCTTTCAAACAATAAATTGTTGCTCGACCTTGTCCCGCACCATGCTTCATTACTTGGCGATATGTATTTACATGGGTAGGTTTTCAAAGTTGAGTTCGATTTGACTTAAAAAATTGCCCTACATTTCTTGCATCGAACTTTTTGTTGGAGCACTCAATATTTCACATAAACAAAATGTTGCCAAATTTCCGCGTTCTTTATTGTAGGTACAATTGCAACAGTGGTTAAGTTGTTATTAAGAAGATGGATGACACTGTCTAATGTCATTCGAGAGTGCTATTAGAGCATTTTTGAGGTTTGAGAGATTAGAGATTGTTTTTGAGAGTACTCATTGACCAACACATGCAACACATGTGATATATATATACATATATATACAAACACATGAGGTCAAAAGGTAAAAACAAAACCGGTCACATACAATCATGAATGGTTAAATAGTCTTTCTTTAGCATTCAATAATAGTCCAACGTTTAGGGTTAATTCTGCTGACCATGTTCAATTTCAACAGTAATTAGCCAAATTGATCTTAAACCAGAGGTCCTATTTCAATCCAAAATGGTTTCATCGAGACTGGTTCCAGTGTTGGTTTTAGGTCGGTTTTTAACCTGGTTTAGGTTTAGAAATTGATGTGTGTAAATGTATACTTGTTTTTATAAGAAAACTTACACAAATAAGCTTTAAATTTATAAAAATGATTATTATCGAAATAATCAACTACCTATATGTGGGCAGGTGTATATATAGTATATGTAATATAGTGATGTTAAGATCCAAGTGCCGATCCTAACACTACAAGAAAAATGGTTTTTTGCGACCACTTTTTTTGCGGCGACTAGTGTTTCGTCGCAAAAGAGTCACAAAACGACAAAAAGAAATAACTTTTTTGACTTTTAAAGTCAACAACTTTTTTGCGGCGATTTTTCGTCGCAAAAAAGTTAAAATTAATTATTTTTGTTTTTTTTAATATCACGAAAACCTTTTTTAAGGGCGGGAAAAATCCCGCTTAGTCATTTGCGGCGACTTTTCGTCGCAATAAACAATTAAATATTATAATATATAAATAATTAATTATTTTCGTCGCAATTGCTTTATTGCGGCGACATATCGCCGCAAAAAAGAACCCCCATTTAGTCGGAATCAGTTCAGATTTTCACCATTTTACAAAACACCACACCACAACCCCACTGCGCACCCCACCTGTAAGGCCCCGCTCACCGGGCACCTTACTGTTGGTTCTTCATCGCACATATAACGTACATAATGTATATAATCATAAAATACGTAGCAGAAATGATAGATTATATACATTCTCATTCATTTGTAAAAATCATTACATCATTGACTCGATTACAAAATACAGCTTTCTCTACTTTGTTTCTCCTCATAGGATCATACAGCAACCTCTAGAGGAGATATTAAGTTCAAAAACATAAAAATTATATTTTATACTAAAGAATATTCCTTAGGTAATTCCGTACATCGGAACCCTGACGGAATATTCTTGACACTATCATGCAACATATTTCGTTGCATGTGCTACGCACACGCTTCCAATGCGTGGCGAACTTATCAAAATCTAAAGAAGATTCCTTAAATAATCCCTTTTAGGGGAATACTCAAGAAATCTCGTAATGGCATGCAACGTGATGAGTTGCGTGCGTTATGGGCCCACAACGCATGACGTTGCAGCATAATCAAAAGTGAATGCCATCCCAAAAGAGCTGAGTAGTCGCCTCGTGCCATCCTCAGCAACACTACCTGCGAACTAGAAAACACATAAAAGTCAGCGTTGCTGAGTGAGTTCTAGTTTTATAATAAAACATACTTTCATTCTCATTAACTGCTCTTTCATATATGTGTTCACACATCATACGTACACGTAGATAATATTATTATTATCTCATCATTCATTACATACTTTCATTCGTGTACTCTTCATCATTCTCATCTACTTTCATACATACATACTTCACGTACTTGCGTACGTACTTTACTTTCATTTCTTACATTCATTACTTACGTTCGAACATTCATTACATTCATTCATACTTTCTTTACTTTCGTTCGAACGTTCGTTACATTCGGTGACATGTACAATACCCCACTTTCATCATACATACTACTGGTGCTGGACCTGTGGTGGTTAGCCACGAACATTGTGCACAAAGCTGATCCAGTCACCTGGGGTAGATACATGCACCACTTATCTTTTACTTCACTACTAACATACGTTAGCCGAGTCTCTTGCAGTGCGCGACTGCTCACCTCAGTGACAATCTTATGATTGCCTGCTAACCGAGTCTCTTGTAACACGAAGTTGCTCACCTCATTATCAATCTCAATGATTGACCCGATGTACATCCTTCGGGGTAGCTAACCCGTACACCGTTGAGCTAACACCTGCCAGGGGTGTGCACCTCCTTCATTTGCTTGCAAGCCTTTCTTACTTTCTTTCATTAATGCATGCATTCATTCATCATGTTCCTTCTTTCATTATCTTTCACTTTACGTTCTTAATACATTCTTTTCTTTCGTTCATTCATTCACGTAAAGTTATTAAAGATAAAACACATATATATAAGGAACATACATACTTACATATCATCAGTATTCACCATTTATCATGGCAACATCATACTAACATACATACATCATACTAGCATACATACATCATACATACACTTCTACATTCACTCACATCAGCCCTGTCCGGGCGACTGAACTACCACCAGTCGCATGTCCTCCATGCGACTGGGTCATACGATTGGGCTACTCATGCGAATGGGTACTCATACGTGCGATTGAACTTCCTTCCGTACGACTAGACACTATGCGACTGGGCTATATGCGACTAACTCTTAACCGTGCGATTGAACTACTCTGCGATTGAACTCATGCGACCGAAACTCTCAGTCGCATCAACTATAGTGCGATTGAGGCTCAGTCGGGCGTCTGAACCTCAGTCGGGCGATTGGACATCAACTTTCACTCATTCGACCGAATGGCCCTTCAGTCGCATAACCCTAACTGGGCAGCGACTGGAGTTCTTCATAAACAGCAGTCGCGAACCCCCGTGCCCAAACTCGTCTTAAACCCGTTTTTAGCCCAAATCAACCCTCCCTAGCCTCAGGGATTCATACTAGGACATCATACAAGCATATACAAGTCCTACTACTTACGAGAACACATTACTCATGATTTTACCCAAATGGGTCAAACTTACACTATCTCAAAAACTAGGGTTTTAATGTGTTTCCAGCCCCAAAATCGTTAGAAAACATGTAAATGAGGGGTCCTAGAACTCACATTGTCAGGTAGGAGTTGATGAGCTTCGATTTGGCTAGCTTCACGATCGATCTTGAACTCGGGCAGCACTTTCCCTCTCTTCTTCTCTGTTCTCTGTCGCCCACTGCTCTCTCCCCGACTGAAAATGGGGAGGAGAATGGAGCTACCCCTTTTTTATACCCACTTCTCAGTCGTATCTGGTCCAGGGGCGACTGGACCTTCAGTCGCATCAACACTATGCGATTGGACCCCAATCGCACATGTTCCATGCGGCCCATACTCCATTCGGGCGGTTGAACTCCAATCGTGCGGTTGAGCTTCAATCGGCCGAATAGCCATGCGGTTGACCTCCAGTCGCATAAATCACAGGCGACTGAGGCTCAGTCGCATAGCCTACCAAAAAGTCATACTTCCGGGTGTTACAAGTCCACCCCCTTATTTTAGGTTTCGTCCCCGAAACCTGTTACTCTTCGAACAATCGTGGGTAATGCTGCCTCATTTCTTCTTCTGTTTCCCACGTCGACTCGGATCCTTTCCTGTGCCGCCACTGTACACGCACAAGGGAAACCACTTTATTTCTCAACCACTTCTCTTTGCGATCGATAATCGCCACTGGTTGCTCTTCATAATTGAGCTTTTCGTCTACTTCGATATCATCCAGTGGAACAACCAGGTCTTCGTCCGCCAAACACTTCCTCAGATGAGACACGTGGAAAGTCGGGTGGATTCCACTTAGTTCATCTGGCAAATCTAACCTATAGGCCACCTCTCCTACTTGAGCAATGATTCGGAAAGGGCCTATATACCGCGGACTCAACTTACCCCGCTTCCGGAATCGAATGATCCCTTTCCAAGGTGAGACCTTCAACATAACACGATCTCCCACCTGGAACTCAATTGGTCTGCGTCGTTTGTCGGCATACGATTTCTGTCGGTCTTTGGCAGCTTTCATATACGCTTTAATTCTTTCAAGCTTTTCAGTCGTAGCCTCTACCACTTCGACGCTTCTCAATTCTTTCTGACCAATATCACCCCAACAGACGGGTGTCCTGCATCTCCTACCGTATAGCATCTCATAGGGTGGCATGCCGATACTGGCATGATAACTGTTGTTGTATGAGAACTCAGCTAATGGTAGATGGTCATCCCAACTTCCCCGAAGTCAATAACACATGCTCGGAGCATGTCCTCCAAGGTCTGAATGGTCCTTTCAGACTGACCATCAGTTTGAGGATGATAAGCCGTGCTAATATGCAATCTCGTCCCCATAGCATCGTGGAATTTCTTCCAAAATTTAGATGTAAACCGTGTGTCGCGATCAGATACAATCGACACCGGTACGCCATGACGAGTCACAATCTCTTTGATGAAAAGATCAGCCAACTTCTCGGACGAATATGTCTCCCGCATCGGTAAGAAGTGAGCACTCTTCGTCAATCGATCCACAATCACCCAGATCGTATCATACCCTTTCGGGGTACGTGGCAGCTTTGTGATAAAATCCATGGTGATGTGCTCCCACTTCCATTCCGGTATGTCCAACGGCTGAATCTTTCCATACGGCTTCTGGTGCTCTGCCTTTACTTGCAAACACATGAGGCAATTGCTCACATACTCCACCACATCACGTTTCATACCCGGCCACCAGTAATCTTTCTTCATATCTTGGTACATTTTGGTAGTACCGGGATGAATGGAGTATCGAGACTTATGAGCTTCATCCAAAATCTTCATTCGTAGATCCCCAAGACGAGGAATCCACATACGCCCAAACCGAGTTCTAACACCCGTTGCGTTTTCTCCCAACTCCGCGACCAGACCTCTCATGCGTTCAGAGTTAAGATGTTCGTCCTTTAAAGCCTCATCTTGGAACTCTTTGACCTGTTTCATTACGTCGGAGGTCATGATTAGCTGGTACGCCTTCACTCGAATTGGCTCGGGCCTCTCCTTTCGGCTAAGGGCATCCGCCACCACGTTGGCTTTGCCCGGATGGTAATGGATCTCGCAATCATAGTCTTTTATAAGCTCCAACCATCGCCGTTGCCTCATATTCAGATCTCTTTGCTCGAAGAAGTACTTCAAGCTTTTGTGGTCCGTGAAGATGGTGCACTTCGTCCCATACAAGTAGTGCCGCCAGATCTTCAACGCGAAAACCACAGCTGCGAGCTCCAGGTCATGAGTAGGGTAATTAACCTCATGAACTTTCAACTGTCGGGATGCATAGGCTATCACCTTTCCTCTCTGCATTAATACACACCCCAACCCCGAGTAGGAGGCATCAGAATAAACCACCAAATCTTCACTCCCCTCGGGTAACGCCAATACTGGAGCTTGGGTCAATCTCGTCTTCAGTTCTTCAAACGCCTTCTCTTGAGCTTGACCCCATACAAATTTCACATCCTTCCGGGTCAACTTTGTCAGTGGAGAAGCAATTTTGGAAAAGTCTTGGATAAACCTTCGGTAGTAACCTGCCAAACCCAAGAAACTACGGATCTCGGTCGGCGTCTTCGGAGATTTCCATTGTATAACTGCTTCCACTTTCGCCGGATCGACCATAATCCCGTCCGGATTTACTACATGACCCAAGAATTGAACTTCACGCAACCAGAATGCGCACTTGGAGAATTTAGCATACAACTTCTCCCTTCTTAACGTCTCCAGAACTTCGCGAATGTGACCGGCATGCTCAGTCTCACTCTTTGAATAAATCAAGATGTCATCAATGAATACAATCACTGATTTATCCAACATCGGCCGGCACACCCTATTCATCAGGTCCATAAAAGCAGCTGGCGCGTTGGTCAGACCAAATGACATAACGAGGAACTCATAATGACCGTAGCGCGTACGAAAAGCTGTTTTAGGGATATCCTGCTCCTTCACCTTCAGTTGATGGTAGCCTGATCGAAGATCTATACGTGAAAACCAACTAGCACCCTGAAGTTGATCAAACAAGTCGTCGATCCTCGGCAAGGGGTATCTGTTCTTTACTATCAGCTTATTCAGCTCGCGGTAGTCGATGCACATCCTCATACTACCGTCCTTCTTCTTTACAAACAGGACCGGAGCACCCCAAGGTGAGATACTCGGTCGAATAAACCCCTTATCCAACAGCTCTTGTAACTGCTCCATCAACTCTTTCATCTCTGTCGGGGCCAATCGGTATGGTGCTTTGGCTACAGGTTGGGCGCCTGGTACTAAATCAATCTGAAACTCGATCTCTCTGTCAGGTGGCAATCCCGATAAGTCTTCCGGGAACACGTCTGGGAAATCGCACACAACCGGAACATCAGACAGTTGTGGTGCTGGCTTCTCTACATCTTTCACATAACATAAATAGGCGTTACATCCACGCCTCATACATTTCCCCGCCACTGCCATTGAGATCACTTTCGGAATCGTAGTAACCCGATCCCCATAAACTGTCACTGGACTACCGTCAGGCGGTGTCAAACTGATCATCTTCTTGCGACACACAATGTTCGCCTCGAAATTGCCAACCAATCCATTCCAAGCTGAAACCACCTAACGTCAACTTTGTGACCCTCCAGTTCTGCATTGCAACCCTCAATTACCTCCGAAACCCTGGTGGTCTTACCTATAGCAGTCTCTACATCAAACGGTACATCCACACGTCTACTACTAACGGGCAATTTGGCACAAAATGCAGCAGAAATAAAACTCCTACTGGCACCCGAATCAAATAATACAGAGGCTAAGGTTTGGTTCACCAGAAACGTACCGGACACTACATCAGGGTCCGTCCTCGCCTCTTCCTGCGTCATCGTGAATGCTCTGGCGCTCGCTTTCGACCCTTCACCCCCTGTCTTCTTCACGCCGGAACCCTCAGATCTCGGCTTCTTGCAGTCTTTATTCGTATGACCATTTTCCCCACTGTTATAGCACCTCATCGCTTTACACTCCTTGGCCATATGTCCGGACTTTCCACACTTGAAACATACATTCAGCCCCCATCTGCACTCACCACCGTGCTCTCGCCCACACTTCCCACACTTTCTCGATCCTGCACTTGTCACGACCACACGGCGTTCATCAACCCGTGCCTTCTTACTACTCGTCGAAGTATCACCCCGACCAAACCTCTTTCCCTGCCACTTCCTCTCATCACTTCCCTTCTTACTGCCCTCAGATTTCACCATCGCAGCCCGTTCATCGTACAACCTCCCAGCTAAATCCACCGCCGACCTGAAAGTACTGGGTCGGGCGGAAATCAAATGCCAACGAATTTCGGCTGGCAACCCCTGAATATACCAGTTAATCTTGCGAGACACCGGCGTCACTTGCTCTGGCACCAACCGTGCCATGTCGTTGAACTTGGTCGTGTATTGTTGGTGGGTCATCGTTCCCGCCTCCAACTGCAGGAACTCTCTCTCAACTCTGTCCATCTCTCGACGAGGACTAAACTCCTCGATCACCATTCTCTTCAATTCAGACCACTTCATTTTCCCAATGGCCCTGCTACCCTCGGCCTGGACAATATTGTCCCACCAGCACAATGCCGTCCCCGTAAACGAGTGGGTAGCAAACTTCACCTTCTTATCCTCCTGGCAGTCACTGATATCGAGGACCGCCTCCATCTCTCTCACCCATTGGTAAGCATCAGCAGCCGTACCTGAACCATCAAAAGTCGGAGGCTTGCATCTCATAAATTTCCCGTAATCACAACCCCGGGCTATCCTCCTAACCTGTTTTTCCTCCTCTTCCTCTTCGTCATCAGACAATACTGTTTCTGCCCTGTCTGTTGCTGTCTACCGGAGGACCGTCTCCTCCCTCGTCTATCCTCCTCTCTTACTGCCTTTATCGCTTCGGTCATTACAGTCGGTAAAATCGTCTGCATAACCTGGTGCACTTCCTCAATCACTGCCTCTTTTACCGAGGCTCTCAACTTGGCGCTTTCGTCCGTCTCTTCCTGGTGAGGAATCTCGTTCTCCTCACGAACTACTTTCTCTTTCCTAAGTCTTCCTCGCGTGATACGCGGCTCATCACCACGTTCACCATCACGGGAAGCATCAGATGATCTATCACCGACCATCTTCTATCACACTGAAAGATTAAAACACCAACACGGTCATTCAAGGAAATAGCTCAGTTTATGTTAAGTACAGTAAGTCCCTAATTACAGTGGCCAGTTGTGATTAGCCACTTACTCTACTCTTCGTACCCCGAGCATCACCTATCCTGACTACATTAGTATCTCAGTCTAACAGTACACATCATTCACATAACAAGCGCACATAATACCAGTTAATCTTTTAAGAAAAATACCTGATGGCACGCGACTACTCAGATGGCATTCTCATTCTCCCTGTCCCATTCTCAGTTTAAGTTTAGGTTTATTATGAAAATTTACCCATTTTACTTAAACTTTTGCTCTGATACCAACTTGTAAGGCCCCGCTCACCGGGCACCTTACTGTTGGTTCTTCATCGCACATATAACGTACATAATGTATATAATCATAAAATACGCAGCGGAAATGATAGATTATATACATTCTCATTCATTTGTAAAAGTCATTACATCATTGACTCGATTACAAAATACAGCTTTCTCTACTTTGTTTCTCCTCATAGGATCATACAGCGACCTCTAGAGGAGATATTAAGTTCAAAAACATAAAAATTATATTTTTATACTAAAGAATATTCCTTAGGTAATTCCGTACATCGGAACCCTGACGGAATATTCTTGACACTATCATGCAACATATTTCGTTGCATGTGCTACGCACACGCTTCCAATGCGTGGCGAACTTATCAAAATCTAAAGAAGATTCCTTAAATAATCCCTTTTAGGGGAATACTCAAGAAATCTCGTAATGGCATGCAACGTGATGAGTTGCGTGCGTTATGGGCCCACAACGCATGACGTTGCAGCATAATCAAAAAGTGAATGCCATCCCAAAAGAGCTGAGTAGTCGCCTCGTGCCATCCTCAGCAACACTACCTGCGAACTGGAAAACACATAAAAGTCAGCGTTGCTGAGTGAGTTCTAGTTTTATAATAAAACATACTTTCATTCTCATTAACTGCTCTTTCATATATATGTTCACACATCATACGTACACGTAGATAATATTATTATTATCTCATCATTCATTACATACTTTCATTCGTGTACTCTTCATCATTCTCATCTACTTTCATACATACATACTTCACGTACTTACGTACGTACTTTACTTTCATTTCTTACATTCATTACTTACGTTCGAACATTCATTACATTCATTCATACTTTCTTTACTTTCGTTCGAATGTTCGTTACATTCGGTGACATGTACAATACCCCACTTTCATCATACATACTACTGGTGCTGGACCTGTGGTGGTTAGCCACGAACGTTGTGCACAAAGCTGATCCAGTCACCTGGGGTAGATACATGCACCACTTATCTTTTACTTCACTACTAACATACGTTAGCCGAGTCTCTTGCAGTGCGCGACTGCTCACCTCAGTGACAATCTTATGATTGCCTGCTAACCGAGTCTCTTGCAACACGAAGTTGCTCACCTCATTATCAATCTCAATGATTGACCCGATGTACATCCTTCAGGGTAGCTAACCCGTACACCGTTGAGCTAACACCTGCCAGGGGTGTGCACCTCCTTCATTTGCTTGCAAGCCTTTCTTACTTTCTTTCATTAATGCATGCATTCATTCATCATGTTCCTTCTTTCATTATCTTTCACTTTACGTTCTTAATACATTCTTTTCTTTCGTTCATTCATTCACGTAAAGTTATTAAAGATAAAACACATATATATAAGGAACATACATACTTACATATCATCAGTATTCACCATTTATCATGGCAACATCATACTAACATACATACATCATACTAGCATACATACATCATACATACACTTCTACATTCACTCACATCAGCCTCCATGCGACTGGGTCATGCGATTGGGCTACTCATGCGAATGGGTACTCATACGTGCGATTGAACTTCCTTCCGTACGACTAGACACTATGCGACTGGGCTATATGCGACTAACTCTTAACCGTGCGATTGAACTACTCTGCGATTGAACTCATGCGACCGAAACTCTCAGTCGCATCAACTATAGTGCGATTGAGGCTCAGTCGGGCGTCTGAACCTCAGTCGGGCGATTGGACATCAACTTTCACTCATTCGGCCGAATGGCCCTTCAGTCGCATAACCCTAACTGGGCAGCGACTGGAGTTCTTCATAAACAGCAGTCGCGAACCCCCGTGCCCAAACTCGTCTTAAACCCGTTTTTAGCCCAAATCAACCCTCCCTAGCCTCAGGGATTCATACTAGGACATCATACAAGCATATACAAGTCCTACTACTTACTAGAACACATTACTCATGATTTTATCCAAATGGGTCAAACTTACACTATCTCAAAAACTAGGGTTTTAATGTGTTTCCAGCCCCAAAATCGTTAGAAAACATGTAAATGAGGGGTCCTAGAACTCACATTGTCAGGTAGGAGTTGATGAGCTTCGATTTGGCTAGCTTCACGATCGATCTTGAACTCGGGCAGCACTTTCCCTCTCTTCTTCTCTGTTCTCTGTCGCCCACTGCTCTCTCCCCGACTGAAAATGGGGAGGAGAATGGAGCTACCCTTTTTTATACCCACTTCTCAGTCGCATCTGGTCCAGGGGCGACTGGACCTTCAGTCGCATCAACACTATGCGATTGGACCCCAATCGCACATGTTCCATGCGGCCCATACTCCATTCAGGCGGTTGAACTCCAATCGTGCGGTTGAGCTTCAATCGGCCGAATAGCCATGCGGTTGACCTCCAGTCGCATAAATCACAGGCGACTGAGGCTCAGTCGCATAGCCTACCAAAAAGTCATACTTCCGGGTGTTACACCACCCTCACCCCCACTGCGCACCCCACCCTCACCCCCACTGCGGCATTGTGCACCCCACCGTCGGCTCCCTCCACCGTCGGCCCCATCGCACCCCACACACACACACCCCCACCTCGGTCGCTACTCCCCGTCGCAAGGCTCCATGGTCGTTGCTCCACCTTCGTCGCTACTTCACATACTTTCGCCGTTGTTCCACCTCCGTCGCCGCCTTCTTCGCACCATAGCCACCACCACCACTTCTGATTTCAAGTAATAACCTCAATTTTGCCTAATTTTATGTTACTTTGTAGTTAATATTTTGAAATTAGGGATTTTGTGTCCATTTTGCCTAATTTGTAGTTTATAAGGTTATGAACATGGATGTTTAAGTTAGTTGAGATGAAGTATTATGTGTGTATGTATGTATTTAAGAATATATGTATTTAGTGTGTTAATTTTGTGTTAATTTGTAGTTATTTGGGGTTTTGAAGTTTATATTGTTATGAAAACATGGATGTTTAACTTAGTTGAGAGAATATAAGAATGTATGTATTTGGTATGTTAATTTTGTGTTAATATGTGGTTCTTGTTTGAAATTAGGTTTAGCAAGTTTTATGTTTATGAAAAAATATGAAATAACATGTGTGTATGTTTGTATTTAAGAATGTATGTATGTGGTTATGAAATTAGGGTTAGAAAGTTTATAAGGTTATGGAAACATGGATGTTTAACTTAGTTGAGATTGTTTGAAATAACATGTGTGTATGTATGAATATAAGAATGTATGTATTTGTTATGTTAATTTTGTGTTAATATGTGGTTCTTGTTTGGAATTAGGGTTAGCAAGTTTATATGGTTATGAAAACTTAGATGTTTAACTTAGTTGAGATTGCTTGAAATTAGGGTTAGGAAGTTTATATGGTTATGAAAACATAGATGTTTATCTTTCTCAAACGCCGAAAGGAGTCTTTTTTGTCAATTCATTAAGGAAGTAAAACTACCTGATGGCTTTGGCTCTAACTTTAAACATAAGGTAACCGATAATGATACCCAAATAACGGGGATGAAATCACATGATCATCATATAATGATGCAACGGTTGCTTCCGATTGGTGCTCAAGCGTACTTGGATAAAAACATTTCAACACCAATAATTGAGATGTGCTTATTGTTTAAGCAACTTTATGCTCGGAACTTGATGTCATCTGACATGCAAGATGCTGAGGAGAAGTTGATTAAAATTTTGTGTTCTTTCGAGCAAATATTTCCTCCATCATTTTTTGACATAATAATTCATATGGTTATGCATTTACCTGAGAAGGCCATTCAAGGTGGGCCAGTTTATATAAGGTGGAAGTATCCATTTGAAAGATACATGAAAAAGCTAAAAAATTATGTTAGAAATAAGGCTAGGCCCGAAGGTTCCATTGCGGAGGGGTATGTCGCAGATGAAGCCTTAACTTTCTATTCAAGGTATCTTGACGGTGTACCGACGAGATTTAATCGGCCGAACAGAAACGAAGACGCCCCAGTTCCCACACGTGAGTTTTATGTCTTTCAATCGCTATGCACACCTATCAGCAAGGGGTTGATAAAAAATGGATGGTGTGCTTTGGGCAAATCTAAATTGGTTTGTCCTTAACAACAGCTCCGAGATCGAAGAATACAAAGAGTAAGTATTTTCTATTTCGGGTTGTGCTTTCGTAAGTTATCTTTATAGTGATTATTATTAACGCAAGTAACATTATTTATAGTGAATTTATTACTCAAATGCCGCATGGAACTGACTTGGAAGCAAATTTTCCTAACTGGTTTAAACAGAAGGTAAACTCATTTGTGTATACAACCGATTATACAAACCGATTATACAAATTTTCCTAATTTTCTCTTATTTCAAATAGATCAACTGTCGGCGAGTAAATGATGAATCTAGTGTTAGTCCTCAGTTATTTGCTTTAGCAAATGGACCACGACATGCAAACTCTTACACCGCTTGTATAGTTAACGGTGTGAGATTTGTAGTTCATAGCCAAGACGTACGCCGTACAACTTAAAATAGCGGCATCTCAACAACTGGTCAAGATGGAACAAAGTATTATGGTTTGTTGGAAGAGATTCTGGAGCTAGGCTATCTAGACCGTTGTAAGGTTGTGTTGTTTCGATGTAAATGGTTTAAAACTAATAACAACAAACTTTGTGTCATTAAGAATAACATAACCAGTATTTCTACCCAAACTGAATGGTTTTAAAAATGACCAATACATTCTTGCAACACAAGCAGAGCAAGTTTTTTATCTTGACGAACCGTCTAAAGCCAGTCAAAGAGTTCAATCAATCAGACATTGGAAGGTCGTCCAAGAGGTAAATCATCGGAAGATTTGGGACCGAGATATTATAATGGAAAATAACAAAGCAGATTTAATTCATGGCAGCACTTCATCTGAGCTTTTGTTGTCTGCTGACTTAGATAATTTAACTTATGATGGTATGAGTAGAGATGAAGCTACAGAAGTCGATGTTTTCCTTGAGCATGTCAATGTAGAGGACGAGACATATGAAGATACGGATGAGGGTGAAGACAACGATGCAGACAAAGCTGTTGACGTTTCTGATAATTCAGATGATGAATTAGACAAATTTAATAATGATTGTGGAGAAGATTCTTATCACACCGATGAATCCGATTGATTGTAATTTTTAATTTTAACCGAATCATTTATTATGTTTAATCTATTATGTTTATTGAATTGTTTTTTTTCAATTGTGTGTTTAGCTAATGATTCAATTGCGGTATATTTGTATACTTATATAAACTTTTTTACAGATGGCAGACGTGGCCCGAGGTCACGGTGGGGATACCTACGGCCGTGGTCCACCTGGTGGTGGTCCTCCCGATGATGATCGATCGTGGCAGCCACCACGACAGTGCGAGGTCAGTGATGACTCCGGCAGCGGCAGCGGACGAGGTATGACGAATGTTTTATACTATTATCTTTTAAAATGAAAATATATAATTTACATAGAATTTTTATACTATTATCAATTTGCAGGACAAGGCAAGCGTGGAAAGACCACACTTCAAGGTATGCGAAAGAGAAATCCACAAGGAAATTTGCTCACAATTGAATTTGAGCAAGGTACGCATGACACCTACAAACCTGTGGGTGTCAATCAGGCGACCTTTGCTTCACTGGTTGGCACACTCGTTGACAAATTTCCTCAAAACTACAAGAGCTGGAGAAAGATACCTGCAGAGTTGAATGCGACTATCTGGCCTGACTTACAGGTTAAGTTTTTGATAATTAAATTCAGTGATTAAATATATATACACTAAGCTATTTGTTTTCATAATTTGCAGATGTATTTTGATATGACTCCCCACGAAGGCCTGAGGGCAGGCATTGAGAAATATGCTGCAAACCGGTATAAAGATCACAAATACAGGTTCAAGCAAAAGCATTTTAGCAAAATAGGTGGGGAGGACAGGGTTGATATTTCTGATGTTGTGCCACCTGATATGCAAGAATCTGAATGGAAAGGCTATGTGGATTACTACACTTCTCCTAAAGTCAAGGCTCGGTCTGCAACCAACAAGTCCGACAAAGGGAAGCAGACGATCAAGGGACATGGCGGCCGGACATCTTTAGCCCAATGTCGTTATATGTTTGTAAGTTGTTTTAATCTAATGTGTTTATAACTTGTTTTATGTGTTTGTAAGTTACTTTTATATTATTATATAACTATATAATGTGTTTACAGCGGGAAGAAGGTTCTGATGAATCTGGGAGTGTCATATTAGCATATCGTCGCTTCTATACCGATTCAAGCGGTAATTTCTATCAACCTGAGCCCGCTGCATACTATGTAAGTAATGTACACGTCTTATAATTTTATAAAAATAAAGTAATATATAACATCACCATATATATAATATTGTTTATTTTTTTTTGTAAACTATAAAGGAGCAAATGGTCGCGCTTCAACAACAACACCCAGAAATGTCAGAGAAACAGATCATGCGCCAGGTCTTGGCGGAGCGGCCCGGGTGGGAACGTGGCATTGGTCCAATACCGAGCGTGCCTTCACAACCCCCACCTCCACCTCATAGAACAGATCAGCGGATGTTCTCACAATCTGAGGTTGAGGAGATGATAGCAGCGAGACTAGCCAGTGAGCAAGAACAATAGCAGTCACAGATGATGGCTAATATGATGGCATAAATACAAAATCAAATCCAAAGCCAAGTCCAGAGCGCGTTGAGGAGAAGTGGTCATTCTCAACAAAATGATGAAGATGATGAAGTGCGTCGTCATAGGATGTTCAGTTTGATGGTTGTTATGAATATTTTTAAACATTTGTTTGTATGACTTTTAACTTATTAAATTTGAACAATATTTTGTTTATATGCTATGTTCTGCGAATGGTTTGATGGTTTTAATAGTGTTTAGTGTTGAACTGCAGGTTTGGTACCCAAAAAATCTGTGTGGATTGCTGCAAATGCAGCAAAATTATTTTAAAAAAGGTTATTTTTTGCGGCGATTTTTCGTCGCAAAAAACATTGCACCATATTTAAATTTTTGGTCGCAAAAAGTTTTTGGTCAAAAACTTTGCGGCGATATAGCGCCGCAAAAAAGAATAGAATCGCCGCAAAAAACAGAAAAATTATTGTCGCAAAAGATATTCTTCAGAATTTCATTTTTTTTATACTAAGTGGAGCCCACAAAAGAAATCGTCGCAAATTTCGTCGCAAATAACATTTTGCGACCACTTTTTTACGGCGAATTTTTACGGCGAATTTTTTACGACCAAAATGTCGTCGCAAATAACATATTGCGACGAAAATGAAGTCTTTTGCGACGAAAATTATCGCCGCAATAAAACAATTTTCTTGTAGTGTAAGGACACATGTAAGTTCTTGATAATAGATCTTAATTGATATTTGGCCAAGATAAATAAAAGATTTGAAAATGCTAAACTAAACTAACATGAAACTAAACAGACGAATAGAATTAGGAGGGAACTAATGGAGATTACGTATCACCTAGGCTTTGAATCCTCTTGACTTACCCTAATAACTTGACCGATTCTTACTTATGATAATTGTTCCTTAGTTAGACTAGATAATCCCCCGTCAAAGACACAACTTAAACCAATAAAATTTATTACCACTCTAAAAAATACGTAAGGGTCGAAGAGTGAATACTCAAATTTACAGATAACAGTAATATTTTTTTCTCTCTCATTCACTCAAAACCACTCAAAATCATTTCAAATAATATAACGATTTCACTAACAAAATTTTAAAGAATGGAATGTGAATGCTATTAATCAACCATTTATACCACCAGATTCATTTATCACCCACTAAAGTCTCTAGACGTAGATTGAAAACTAAAAGTTTACAACCAAGAAATAGCTAAAATCAACCAAGAAGTAATCTATTTATCAAGATCAATAATAACTACTTGAATCAGAGATATAATCAATGCGAAAAGGCATACAAATACATCATAAGAGAGAAAAAAAATCAAAGCTTTACTAAAATCACAAATGCTCATAAGTAAAAATCAAACAAAAACTAAAAGGAGTCAAGAGTCATATAACCTAGATGATAAAAGTATTGAACATAAAAATGAACATAATTTAGTATCAAAAGAAAAAAAAATGAACAACAAACCAAGCCGATTAATGCAAATACACATTTTACTCCGGACTTTAACATAGTATATTATATTTAAAATTCTAGTTGTATTAAAATCAGTTTAAAATTTCAATGGCCAGTCTTAAGTTTACTAAATTTAACATTTTTAGCTCGTGGTATCTCAAAACCTAAAAAAATTCAATTATGAACCAATTGTAAGTAATATTCAATAAAAACTAACAAAAAGCTACTCAAAACTACATCGAATATTTATATAAAATATATATAATTAGAGTACTAAAAAAACTGGTTTCGATGTGCACCTCTACGTCAAATCGCAATCGTGGGATTTAAGCCGTTAGACGTCACGACATATTTCGGGTTGCGAAATTGATATGGGTATGGATCTTATGATCCATGCTATTTGTAGAATTGTGATCTCGTCCCTCTTCTCCTTTTGGGCCTTAAGTATCAGGTGGGCCGAATGATTCATGTCCCAACTTCCAAGTGAATAACTAGCCTGAAGCAGTTCTTTCTAGTTTTGGCCTTTTGGGCCTATTCGTTTGTATATTAGGCTTCTTTACAAGCATGGGCCTAGCCCAATGATATATGATGCTTCCATTTATGTTTACATTATAAGTTATGCCTGTCAAAACAGTTTTTATCGTGTTTAACAAGTTAGAGATAACGTGCGTAGTTGACGTATTAAACATGTAAAAGACTTGTTTAACTACCTATATATTATGTCTATATTTTTTTATATGTTTTTATATATTATAACTTAAACCTTAGGGGCCACCATTTAACCACAACAAAATACCTTTGGACTAAATACCATTTCATTTTTGTTAACTCTAGTATCTATATATTAAAACTGGGATTGTAGACGTAATCAAAAAGTAGTTTATTTAATAAATAGTTTACTTATCAAAAACAAATGTAAAATATGATGATGTAGCTAAGTTTTTAGCGTTCATTACTGGAGAATATATTCACGTTAGTGTTTATTTGTGTGACAATTAGCTGTACACATTTCCTATATGTTTTAATATGGATACCCTTAGTAATAATTAATGATTTTTCCATGAGAGTTTTAACAATAGTTTCATGGATCGGGAGATGGAGGAGACCACTCATCAATGTTAGTGAGATTTTTGAGTTTGATGACCAGTACTATGTGTGTTATATCAACTGTTGTAGAAGAAGACACATTATAATTTTTCAAATTAGAGGTCATGGTTTGGAGTCTTACTAGTGTAATATGTTCCAAGTAGGCCACGAGTTTTACCACAGTGGGCTTTGGGTGGTGGGTTTCTCTTGTAATGGTGGGCGAACCGGGTCACTAGGGTTGTTTATGTTCGCGGGCGTGGGTGGTCTTTCACCAATGGGTTTACCCGGGTGACCGTGCTTAAAAATTATTCTTTGGTCGTTAAAAAAAAAAAAAAAAAAAAAAAAAAAAAAAAAGACTATGTGGGCTAATGTTAGCTTATGGTGTAAGATGCCTTAGGTTTTTGCTTTCTCCTATAGAGACCTCATGGAGTTGCATAAGTTTGTTCGGCGTGACGATTGTTGATGCATGGGATCATTCTTGTTTTTTGTTGTATTTGAAAAATCATGAATTGTGACACATTTCAACAAAAAGGATATTGTACCATAAAAAGTT
The DNA here is from genome assembly GCA_024085815.1 of Flaveria linearis. Taxonomy (NCBI): domain Eukaryota; kingdom Viridiplantae; phylum Streptophyta; class Magnoliopsida; order Asterales; family Asteraceae; genus Flaveria; species Flaveria linearis. The sequence goes on along the minus strand of CM044004.1, from coordinate 5,451,256 downwards.
ACGGAAGGCATTAAAGTTTTGACTTTTGAGCTCCTTGCGGGTGTACAATAAATCGAGAATGAAGTTAGGTGTGTGGTTTATAATTAAATGACGGAGCTTGAACATTCCTATAGATAGGAAGGGGGAGGGGGCAAATTTATTTTTTTTATGGTGGGCGAATTCGAGTTTTATATAAAAATTTATACTACTTGACTAAAGTTTAACACTACCGACGAAAAAAAACCCCGTCCCAACAATGCTTCGTCCTGGCTTCTATAGATTTTTAGTCGGTGGTTGGGCTCTAAAATGTTATCTTATTTTGTGGTAGTTTTCTTTTTCTGATTGTATCTTCTTTCTAAAGGTTTTTAGTCTTTTGCTTAATCCTATTAATAAAACATTTTCTTGACCATTAGAAAGAAACTACTAATCAACTTTTATATGCACTTTAATAAATTAAACTCCCAACAATTTAAATATAAAAAATAAAAGTTTTTACAATGTATTTGGAACTGAACTAACATTAAGCCCTCGTGTTATGGCAGGAGACGTATAGCCATGCCAAATAACATCAATATCACACCATCGACAACGATCACAACATAAAAAAGCTCATATCAAAACAAATGAAAAAAGTAAAGCCGAACAGAAGATAGACGTAAAAACGCTAAACCATGAAATGTAAAACGTTAGGGATGAGGGGGCACTACCCCAAACTATCCTGGACTACCCTGGAATCCATCAATCACACATTGACACATCACAAGTACCTTGAACTACCCTGAAACACACAAAAAGTTGGAAATGCAACCTTGAACTACCCTGTAACTTTTATTTTAATATTAAAATAATTCAAAAGAAAATTGACTTTTATTAAAAAATAAAAATTACAATAAATCAAATAATAAAAAATACAAATACAAATACAATAAAAAAATCCTAAAAAATAGTGTGTATGTGTGTGAGTATTTATAAGGTTAAAAAATAGTGTGTATTCATGATAATATTTTGTGTTTGTATGTATTTGTGTAAATAATAGTGTGTATGTGTGTGAGTATTTATAGGATTAAATTTTTTTCCCCCAACGTTCAAATTAACAGCTTTATAGCCGTTATTCTTCTCGGGCATCCATCAGCTACTACAACCCGATACATACTATCCGTCGGGTACCAGAGGGTGCCCCCTCCTCCCTTAAAAGGAATTACTAAGTTGATCTTGGACCCTCACTAGAGACGGGACTGTTAAACGAGACAAAAATAGACGTAATAACACAAGCTATGACATGTTAACTGTCAAAATTTACACCAAAATATAAAACGAAATATTTATAAAAGATAAAAGGTATAGGGGATTAAAGTTAAAAGTAAAAAATTATAAGAGTTAAATTATAAATATACAAAAGTAATGGTTTTAAAATAAATTTTTAAAAGAAAGTAAAAACAAAAAAAACTATTTACAACTTTTAATGCTTATGGTATAACGAAAAAAACTATGTACAACCTTAAGTTGATTTGTAGCCTCGTTACTTCCTCCATGATAAGTTGTGAGTTCGAGTTCTACCGCCAACAAAATGTTGTTGGTGGAACATGTTTTATCGCAGTAGGTATTCGGGTGACGGATTTATCTCGGAATTGATAGTTGGTGGGCTTGGGCTACCCATTGTTGTCCATGTTTGCGATCGTGTGAAGAATTGAAGCGTGCTTTCGCCGTCAAAGTATCCCGGATAACCGGGTTTTATTAAACAAACAAACAAACAAACATACCCAGTGTATCTCGCTGAAGAGCAGGGTCTGGGAGTGGTATGTGGTGGCAAGTCTTTCCTTTATCCTGAAAGATAGAGAGACCGCTTCCGAAGAGACCCCCGACTCGTTAACAAAGGCAGTAACCATAACAATCATAATACATAGCATACAACACATAGGTAAATATCACATGCAGAATTAGATAGTGCGCACATCATAAAAAGCGGCATGTAACACCCAAAAAGGGTAGATGACGAAAAACTACACCTAACGCGGGGGGTCCCGCCGCATGTCGCCGTATACCCTTCCCACCCACAAAACCCACTAAAAGTCCTTAAATTTAATTCTACGCCTTCACTCACTTCTATCCTCGATCATGTGCTCAGAGAGGTGCAAGTCTATCATATCTCGCCTAATAATCTCATTCCGAGTCAACCTAGGTATACCTCTACTCCTCCTACCCTCTACGATGATGTTCTCTACTGCTCTAACAGGTGCTGCAATCGTTCTCCTCTTCACGTGCCCAAACCATCTTAATCTTCTCTCTCGTATTTTATCTGTGATACATGCCACCTCTAGCCTCTGGCGAAAGACGTCGTTTCTTATCCTATCCAATCTTGTGTGTCCACACATCCAGCTCAGCATTCGCATTTCTGCGACCTCTATTTGTCTCTCGTGCGATTTTTTTATGGCGCAACAATCTGTGCCGTATAGGATAGCTAGACGTACTGTCACTCTGTATAACCGGGTTTTATTAGTCGGCATTTAATGATAAAAAATAAATGAGGCAACAATAATACCCGATATGGAAACCAGTGGGACCATAGCAAGTAGCAACCGACACCTTGAAACGTGTCTAATAAACGGGGGAATCAGGGGTGGACCCAAAGCTATCATGACACGTGGCAAGTGTTGATTGGTGGGGCATACATTATGAGAAATAAGTGGAAAGGACAAATGTTATTGGACATATTATACAACAGTGTAGCTGTCTCCTTTTAGAAAATATTACTTCAAAATATTAAATGAAATATAGGAGGTATGCTGTCGTTTAGGGTTGTTTAAAAAAATCCGATATCCGAAAGTATTCGAAATCCGATTCGTATGCGGATCCGAATAAGTCAATCCGAATCCTTATTCGGATATTCGGATCGGATCTCATCCGTATCCGAATTCTTTATTCGGATTTCGGATCGGATTTCGGATTTCACAATTTTTTTATTCGGGTTATTCGGATAATTCGGATATCCAATTAATCCGAATAAGATTGCAACTATGTTTCTAGCCCAATACTCATTACTCAACTATATATTATGTTTTCTACTCAATACACAAGAATCTTTACACATTATAGTCATAATACTAAATAATTATGCAATAATCGATCGCCGTTCTAAATTAGAGATTATAATATTCAGGTTCTATATAGTTACCTATTATGTTCTAATTTTTAAATTTGTATACAAGTCAAATTTTACTTTTTAGTTTTATATCTTTTATTGTGATTTCCAACTTATAAAATTGAAAGAATAAAAATTAGCAAAAAATAAATAAATATATAGGAAAAAAAAAAGAAAAAAATTGTTATTTGGTTTATTCGGATTATTCGGATAAATTCGGATTATTCGGATATATCCAAATCCGATCCGAATTGAATTCGGATAGATTCGGATCGGATAGAAAAATCCTTATTCGGATCGGATCGGATTTCGGATAGGGTCCTGAAATTTTCAAATCCGAATAATCCGATCCGAATAATCCGAATAATCCGTTATCCGATCCGATGAACACCCCTAGTGTCGTTTAGTAAATGACGGTAAGTCACGTGCACCCCGTTATTTTTGTGAGGTGGTCACGTGCCATACCCCAGTCTCTTTATCGTTTTATAAAAACTTTTTCGTTTTTATAAAAACTTGAATTCAAAATAATGACTATCAAAAAAAAAAAAAAGCAAAGTGTGTCCAAACCATCGGATTATGAAAGCCAAATATTTAACGGTCAAACCGGCCAATTTATTTGTGTTTTTCTGAAACCGTAGTTAACAGATCCACCCAAAGACTTAAGAGTGGGTGAGCATGAAAGAAATATAAGATAAGAATCTATAGATATCGGTAAATCAGATTTCAAACGTTAAAATTTCATTCAAGTATTTTAATATAAAAGAATAAACCGAAAGAGCTTGACCCCATTTTTAACACGTGGTCTCCTTGATTAGTTTTTTTTTGTATTTAAAAAATGTTAATTTGTTGATTTTGAAAAGTTTGTGAAATTGTTCATATTGCAACGATATTATTTTCTATGTAATGTTTCTATATTTCTCGATATTTACATATCTATATCTTTGGTATATCTAAATGTTGTTTAAGTAAGATTATGCATTTGTGAAATGTTTTTGAAAGCTTGATACTCAATGGTCCATACTCATACTAGATTGGATAAAGCATCCATATGACGATCAACCTAGAGATACGTCAAGGGAACATAACCGTTCAGCTAAATCAAACGCTTAACCTCGTTGTCATGCTCTAGCACAGTCGTATTTGTATGTTGGTGTTGTTGGAGGTTGGGTTATTGGGTTATACCTTCCTTAGTAGTCGTAGACGACTTCTATGGCTATTGGCAGAACTTGACACATGGAACAATTTAATTAACCATGGTATACCAGTACTGCCTATTAGGGGTGTAAATGAACTAAGCCGACAGTGACATACTTGAAATAGACTTACTAACAGCTAGAATCGAGTCATGTTGCAACGGAAGAAATAGATCATGAAATCACAGAAACTAGTAGATTGTTTCTATTTTAGATTATCCACAGCAGTTCAACAAGGTTGGAGTTGGCCTTATGTGTGATTGCAGCCCTTATGTGTGATTGCAGTGCACCTAATATTAGAGATTATGGGTGTTTTGTGGTTAGGATTTTGCAATTTAATTTGCATTTCTTTTTTTCTTATGCAAAGCCACCTATTATATTTCTCCATGTGACCTAATTTTCATTTTAATGGGTTTTTTTTCTAATTTAACTTATTAATTAAAGACTTTAATGAATCAACTTACCCACTAAAACACTAGTCCACTCAATTATTTTCGCCACCTTAGTCCAAACACTAATTATTTAAATTTAATCAAATCAAAATTAAAATATTATGACTTATTCTTAAATAATAATGATGATTATAATTATAATAAATATTTCTTTTAAAGAATACAATTAATTATTCCTACAATACTTAGTATCACAATATTTAATCATGTCTATATGTATAATCTCTATCATAAATATTAACTTCCTTTGATCAGGGCCGGCTTAATGTTTTTTGGGGCCCCAATCAAACTAGAAAAATGCAAACTAAAAAAATAAGGTCATTTTGAAAAATGCAATCTAAACAAAAGCAATCTAATTAAATTTCTTTGAACAAAAACAATAAATCAAAGAAATTTTGGTATACTAACTTAAATCCTTGATAGTTGATTTGTTTAAACAAAAAAGGGTGGTCGAAGTCGATCAAATCAATCGGAGAAGAATGAACTTAGGATTGATCGTTTGCTTTTGTGAATTGTGTAGCTATGTTTTTTTATAACCTATAAAATCATCAAATTTTTATCAGGACTCAACCCCTTTCAAGTGTTATTTCCGCTTCAAAATCCACTATAATATTTTTTTTATAAACGGGGGCCCTTATTTTTTAGGGGCCCCAACCTTAATACGTCACAACTTACATTATAGAGCCGGTCCTGCCTTTAATGTTATCTATCATGTGACTCTTCAGGATTATACATCGATGAGAAAACTAACTATATTTGTATACTTGTGCACACAAATTCAATAATCTCTCATTTGAGCAAGTCATCAAACATATATAGGAAAACAAGATCTTAAGGGATGTCTAAAAACAGCATGCTTCCTTCAGTGATGTAGGATGCCTTCAAAAGACGTCCACTATTACAGTAAGTCGTATGTTACTCTTTACTTTACTTCTTAACGATGATAGAAAACATTATATTTGCTTGATTATCTTTTTTTTTATTATTTCTATCAATTTTTATTTATTTATGTCAATCTTAGTTTAAAAGATAAAAATATCAAATCATCTCTATGTATTGCGTTAAATTATAATAAAGGTCTACTATCGGTAGCTATCGTGTCCTGTAGTGAGACCAAGTTATTTCCAAAGCTATGATACAATTACAATAGTTTAGTTTTGCAGTAAAAATCATTTTTATAAATTTTAAAACCAATTCTTGTGAAAGATCTTTTAATAAAGTATAAATAATCCCACACATTAGTTGCATAACACTTGTTTTAAAAATTTTCCAAAACAATACTTAGTTGATTAAACGTTTACATAAAAGTTGATTAAATTAAAAAATTGTTAATTAACCTTTGGTAAAATGTGATTGAATTAAAATATTTTTTTTGTAACATGGTATACACTACAAGAAAATTACCTTTTTGCGACGATATATATCGTCGCAATAAGTTTATTTCTCGTCGCAATATGTTTTTTGCGACGAAAATATCGTCGCTATAGAGTCGCCGTAAATACGTGGTCGCAAAAGGTTTATTGCGACGAAATTTGCGACGAAACAACAGTGGGTCCCATCTTTTAAAAAAAATAAAAAACAATGACCAAATTTCTTTTTTGCGACGAAAAATCGCCGCAAAAACAAACCTTTAATTGGTTTGACTTAAAAAGAAACATTAGCATAAGATTACATCCAATTACCATTAGCATAAGACAGAAACACTAGCATAAGATTACATCCAATTACCATTGTACAATCAAGAAACATCAATTCACAACTTAACACAACAAATCACTTTATCTATTCATCAAATAGTTTGACAAGAGTAAAAGTTCATACATGTTCATGGTAATATCATGATAAGCGCCCAAAACAGTGATTAAAGCTAAAGTAACAAAGAACACAAACCAAAAGACAAATATACACATTAAGAAGCTTACTTGTTATAAAACATACCATGTCTATTACATAGTATGTTTGATCCAACTGCAATCATATGGAAGAAACAAAAATCACCAAAACATTTAAGCAACGAAATAATTGCAACAAAAAGCACAAATTCCGGCTCAAAAAACAATATTATAATTACACAACTAATCCGTTGAGTAACCTCATTATCTATACCCATCATTTATGAGCTGGTAAGAGTGCACAGTCACATCCTGTTTATAGCTATCAGTAATGCTTAGAATCATTCATGTGAATGCTATGGCTGTAACAGTAACTGGTTTACAGATCTATCTTTGCAGCACAAGGAAAGAATAAAAAGAATGTCGTTCACTTGGGGTTTCTAAGCACAATGATGACAGAATCACCACGAAGAAACATCTTGCTGATAAATCTATCTTTGTTAACTGGAAGAGCCTTTTTTTTTGCCTTTTCCTGTCTTGGGCACCTGAAAATCAAAACCACAAAGTAATAAAAAGTGCACAATTTGTCAAATATAAATAGAACAAATGAACAGATACACAAGCTACTTTCATGACTTCTAGGGAGAGCAGAGGGAAAACGATACTTACTAATGCTTTCACAGAGACAAATTATCTACACTATGTTCATCTATGGTGCATACACCAAATCATACTTACTAATGCTTTCACAGAGACAAATTTAAACTACTAAGAGCAGAAAACCATACCAATCTTCATAGAGGGCTTCTCATAGACATCTTCATTCCAACTCGAAGAACTTGTGGCAACTGAAGGCAGCAACTTGTAACCCTCCGATTTCCTTTGATTACACAAAATCCACTAGATCTGAAACAAATCAAAAATACCGACAAACGAGAGCACAACAGATCTGAAATCGATTTTTTCAACCAAAACGCTTAAAAAAACAAACACTAGATCAAGAATCAAGAAACGAATCCGAAAATCGAAACTTCACTTACAGATTTCCACCGTTGAGCGAGTAACTAGAGCGCAAAATGGAGAGAGCAGGTGGTGGCCGATGGAGCAAGTGGCGAAGGCGGCATGGTAAGCGGCGGCCGGTGGAGCGGCGTCCGGAGGAGCGACGGTCAGTCGGTCGGCGATTGGGGGGGAGGTTTCGGAACTCTTTTGGGTGAAATTGGGGGAAATGTCGACTGAGATCTGCGATCCTCTATTTTTTGAGATCTGCAACTTTTTTGCGGCGATATTGTCGCCGCAAAAAAGGAAAAATCGCCGCTAAAAAGAAGGCGGGAAATTTCCCCCCAAAATGAGGTTTTTTGGAAAATAAAAAAATAAAAAATAAATTATTTTACCATTTGTGACGAAAATATCGCCACAAAAAACATAATAAAAATAAATAATTAAAATAATTTAAAAAAATATAAAATAAATTAAAATAGATCTTTTGCGACGAAATTATCGCCACAAATAAGAAAACTGACTGAAAAAGTCAAAAAGTGATTTTTTTTGTCGTGTAGCGTCTTTTTTGTGACGAAATATAGGTCGCCACAAAAACTCAGACGCAAAAAACGTAATTTCTTGTAGTGATAACTTTGATTCATACTTTTGTAGTGATAACTTTGATTCATACTTTTGTATTAAGCATGCTATTTCTAAAATTCATTTGTAAGATTGTCACAACAATCTCAAATAAAGCTAGTTTTGAACATTTTAACCCAAAATCGTTTAGTAGGGATCGTATCAACAATCTAAACATATATCATGAGATTTTAGGAAAACATCGAGTTTTTTAAACTTAAATAAATAAACATAATATATCTCCTTATTTGTGAGGGAATACACAGTTTACAATTGAAATATAACTAAGAAATACATGTTTGACAATGAAGAAACCTTCTAACAAGTTTTCTTCAACCTAATCTTTCGTTGCTAATATCAACCGAACAAAAGATTAGAGCATTTTATGTTTCGACAAATGTATTAAACGTCCTTAAGACTTTAGTGAAATATGTTTATGTTTCAACTCCTTGATTATAACTAATTAGTGAGAAACGCTTGCTCAACTGCATTTGGAACAGTAGAACTGTTGTCGCGCATCAGTAAAAATTGTGTTGATCAATCACAACTATTCAGTAATAACAACTACAACCGAAGCAAGGGAACATGATCAACACAACACGCTAGTTTTGTGAAGTTTAAGCACACAAATTTGAGCTACAATACATTATTCATATTATCATCATTTAGGTTATTGTTTGATTTGTTGCATAGCTCTCATATAGTTGAACATGAAACCAATTTATAGTAGTTCGATCTATTGGGGAGCAGTGTACACATATTACTATATTAGCAAAATAACCTGTGTGAAGCTTAGCAATGTACTAGAACTATCCAACTAAGTTGCTTATAAATTTTTCTGATTTTTATTCGTTTATTCACACATGTGTAAGTAATAATACACACACATAAGCTACACATGTGTATGTTTTCTATATAAACAAATATTGTCATTATCTTTTTTTTTTTAATTCAGGACTTATTAATAAATATTGTATTTCAACAGTTTTTTGACGTAAAATAATCGTCATATATCATTTATTTTTGGACACTTCCTCATTTATAAAAAGTAAAATTATTATCAAAATGTTATTTGGTGTATGTTTTCATTTTTGGTGAGAATAAAGTTTTATATTCAGTCGTACCAGATAAGAATTGATTTCCATTTCAGGCCAATAACCGCTGCCTACCTGTGTTTTTATAATTTCCTACCTAAATGAAGCAAGATTTGATTGTTTCACATATAAATAACATTTTATCTCGTTGATGTTAAGTAATAATGACTATAAATTTAAATTTATGTCCAATAAAAGATTATAAGTGGGATTGGTTCAGTTTATACTAATAATATTGGCGGAGCTTAAACGAATATATAGAAGTGGGTTAAAAATCACGAGACCTTTAAATTTTTTTTCACTGTCGTTATATTGTGGGGGGGGGGGGGGGGGGGGCGGGGGGTGTTAGCCGTTCCAACAATTTTTTTTTGAAAATTTGCTCGGATTAAATCCTTTGACGGATTCAACACGCATAAAATTCTTGGATGAAATACACATAGATAAAAATATATCAATTTCTGTAATTTGAAGGTATACATTTAAATATAGATTATGAAATAAATTATAACATACTTTTTATAAAATTACCTATTATAAGGCTAATTTTTCAACGTGTTCAATATGAAATGTTTTTGATACAAACATGATTTATAGAACACGTAACATCTAACAAGCATAAACAAAATTGTAAAAACTAAAACATAAAGATTACGAGGCATCCAATTTCTTTATCAAAATATTACAATTTTGCTACCTTTAAACCATCTAGTTTTAGAAATAAAATAAAACCTTTTATCTTTATACTATTTTCTAATCTTATTGTACTACGCAGTAAAAATATAATGTCTATCGTTATAATTAAAAGTATCACCCATATATAATAAAAAATTTTTAATGATGGCTAGTTATAAGATATTTTAACTTACTTACAAAATATCATATTATTTTGCTATTTTGCTATTTGTTTAAACTAATGCACATTTGGCTTTTGTTAGTGGTGACACCGTCGCACATATTTTTAGCCAAAAGGCTGATGTTATGTATTTTCATTGATTTTAATTGATTGTTTAATATAAGATGACAAAATTATCTATAAAAACCCATTTTAGGTTATATTTTTTTTTTGTAGAAATTTAGTTGTTCGATTTTATTACATTTTTTAATTCTTTTATGATAATGTAAATTAATCTAAAATGTTATCAAATTATGACACAATAGATAGGATGTGAATGCGTATACCCGGAAATTTTAATATTATTTTAATTTTAGAATTAAATTGAAGAAAAAAACATGTAATATTATTTAGAGTAACTATGTGACCACTATACGTCAAAATAACAAATGACAACGTTATGCTAGATAAAGAGATTGAAAGCGAAAGCTAATTGTTTGTGATATTAAATTCATTGATTTTTGTCGATTCATATTAATATTATCGATGTTGATGTTATCTTTTGGGGGACCGTATTTATGTGACTGTTTTATAAAAGCAAATAGTTTAAAAAATAATATTGTCTTAAAAAACAAAAAAGAGAAAAAGAAAATAATCGGATAGCTCTTGTAATCCATGAAATAATACATAGTATAATATACGTGCTTAGATGAAATCATGAAATATAACAAGAAACCCGATATCTTATTTATCATTTTAGTTTGTAGAAAATAGAAAAAACTATGAGTAGATAACCGCTCTTACTACTTTTAGAAAAATACATGTTTCCAGAATTATACAGGACACAAATATGATAGTTCAAATTACTAATATATTTCTTTCAAAATAGAAAAAACGGTTGACAACTCCTTTGATCCAAAATTTCATATTAGAAATGTAAATATTTAAATTTTAATATTTGAAATGCAAATTTACATATAATAAATTTTATAAATTTTCTTAAGTCGCATTCTAAACTTTTAGGGCACGGAAAAGTACAAGAATATATTTTATAGTACAGGACTATTGTAGTAAATTCGCCGTAGTGTGTAGCGAGAGATTAACGTGGATAAGATCAGATAAGGAAGCACCACGAAGTAGTGGCAATCACAAGTAGAGGTTGTGAAAGCAAGTTTGAAGCCAAACATTATGATACCAGGATTCGACACTATGATACCTCTAAAAATTAAAATAAATCTAGAATACGTAAAATCATAGAAAATGTAAAAAAAAATATGTGACGGTTGATAAATAATAAATATGATAATTCATGTCACTAATAAAGTGCTGATAAATAACAAATTAAACTGAATTTTAAAACCCGCCGCCGAGGAGGGAAAATGGGTACGCCGGCGACGGATTAACGTCATTTTCCGGCGACCCCTGCCGGAAATATCTCCCACCACCGCCACCAACTCCGGCGAAACCGCCAACTCCGTTCATCATCTCCGATTCCGTCGCAAAACCGTCACCATCATCACCGTCGTTGCTCCACCGCCACACCGTCGTCGCCGGAGAACTCCACAACCTAGGGCTACCGGAATAACAATTACTATCCTCACGCTTAATCGACGACGATGACGATGACGTCGATGGTGGAACCACCACCGGCGACGGCGTGATTAACCGCCGTTGCTTCTTCTTCTCCGTCAATCGGTTCGATCTCTGAACTTTCTCGAGCATCATCCGCTGCAAAATCTCCGGATCTTCCGCCACTTTACACAGCAACGCCATCATCTGCTCCGGCCGCCGCTCCGTCACCTCCAACCGCCGGTTCATCACCACCAGCTCCTGCTCTAGAACCTTCTGTTCTTCCTTCAACCTCGCAATCTCCATCACCATCACCATCTCCTCTTCATCTTCATCATCTCGTTGATTATTCACACCGTATTTCCGTCTGCTGTTCATCTGCCTCTTTCGCCCAATGTTCTTCAGCAAATGCACCTGACCTCTCAAAAACCACTCGTTCGCAAACTCCCATCGATCCGGATCCACTTTTCTAAAACCCTAATTTCCACACACAGATCGAATTCATCATCAAAACACACACAATCACACACAAATCGAATTTATGAACATTATGAACATAATCAACGGATTTTGCTTACGTAGGTGTTCAATTGGCGAACGAAACTGGAGAAATTGTTGTGTTTGAAGTACGCAGGCAGGAGGCGTTGTGAGAAAGCTAACGAATCGACGACGATGAAGCTGTTGTTGGAGGTTCCCCATCGGATTAGGTTATCTAGCGAAGAATCATTGACCATTTGGTAGGTTTTCATGACGAATGGTGCTATAACTCGTTTGATTCCATGGTTTCCATGGTTTCATGAACTGATGAACATAACGATTGAATTGTGATGAATTTGTTGAATGATTGATGTGAAGATGAAGCGGAGGAGATGTGATGAAGATGAAACAGAGGAGATGAAGATGATGATGATGGTGTGTGTGTGTGTGTGTGTTTGATTTGGCAAAAGTGATTGGGTGAAGATGCATGTGTTGCTAACATAGGTTAGATACATTTGACTGTGTTTAGAGATTAATAATCTAATCTTTGTAAGAGGGTGTTTAGGATTGCTTATTAAAACAACTTTTGGCTTTTGAAATGGATGAAAAATAAAAATATCTCTTTAAAAATCACCAAAAGTCAGAATTTGTAACTTTTAATGATTTTTGAAGGGACATTTTTGAATATAATCCATTCCAAAATCTAAAAGTTGTTTTAACAAGCAATCCCAAACACCCTCTAAGTTTAGCGCAATTAACTTAGAGCTTGGCTCGATTAACTTACCAGAGTTTGGCTGTGTTTAAAGCTAGAACTTGGCTCGTGGCGTATCTGGTGCTGCAAAGAGCTCCCGCGTTTTCGCAGGGTCAGGGAGGGTCCGTCCCATTTAAGGGAAGATGTACGCGGTCTTTCCCCCACATTTGTGGGGAGGCCGTTTCCACGGATCGGACCTGAGACCTTTGGTCCCTTAGGAACAGCTTTTACCGCTGCGCCAAGGCCCGCCCTCAGAACTGGCTTGTGGGTAAATTACAAATTTTAGTCGAGTCTCAGTTGAATCTAGCTAGTTATTAACATAATGTGATGTGAAAAAAAAAAAATCTTGAAACATGATTTAACTTTGTGTTCTAGTTTTACTAATGATTGTCTCACATCTAAGTGGTATGAATTTAAACTTTTACAAGTATAAAATTAGATGCTATGTAAAAGAAAAGAAGAACTTGTTAAAAAATACATGTGTATGGTTATAAAATATAAAGCAAATTTTAATTAAACAACTTGATAACCGTATAAGTAATTATCGCTGCTGCTGCTTCTTCTTCTTCTTTTTTCTCTTTTACTGTTTTTGTTTATTTTTTATTGAGTATTTACGTGTGCTTTGTTTTTGTCATCACACTCACCCTCATATGTATAAAACCATTCGCGAAGATACATCAATATAGGTATATACATATAGATATACATAAATACACATCCATATGTATGTATGTATGTAAAACAAAAAACATTTTGTGACAAATAGCAATAAATGACTCACGACAACTAATAATAATAAGACACCCTAAAAGTTGGAGACATATTTTACAACTAGACCAATGGCTATGAGAGGACCACTTAAGGTGAGTGTGTGATTACGTGGCCTCCAAGATATTTTTATATGGGTGTTAGTAGTGGCATATTTGAGCATTAACAACACACCCTCCCTACACACCATCACATAAGTCTTAAAAATGCTAAATGAAATGCACTCACCTCTCTCCTCTCTTTCGGATCGTAATTTTTTCTCATTCATCTACTCTCACATAAATATCATGGCCTGTAACGATCGGACTGTGAGCAAGGACCTTGCAGTCCCTCTCTTCTTCCATGTTTGAAGCAAGCCTCCCGTTTTGCTCATTAAACAAACAAACAAACATACCCAGTAAGTCCCACCAAGAGCAGGGTCTGGGAGGGGTAGGTGACGGCTAGTCTTTCCTCTATCTTGTGAGATAGAGAGACTGCTTCTGAAGAGACCCCCGACTCGGTAACGAAAAAACGTTCGTAAGGGTTGATGGATTCATTGAAACGGCTTTAGATTGTAATATATTTAGATGTAATATATTTAGATTGTAATTCATTTACAACTATATGATCATTAAATAACTATATAATAAGTTTTACTAAAAAAAATCTTCTCTTTGGATTATGTGATAGGTTTTTAATTTACAACAAAAAACAACATTCAATGGTGTTTTTGTTTCTCTAAATATATAGAACATATATTTAGGGGAGACTTAAACCTGATTTTTCTAATCAATCTTTCAGGTGTTGTATCATTCTGGTTATTTAATTTATTCTTTTACTGGATCTGTTATAAGGAAACTATAATGAAGTAGTTGAATTATTATTTGGTTGGTTGTTAAATATTTTTTTCGTTTGATAGTGTTTATGATGTTCTTTTTCTAGTTATAATCATGCGATTATCGAAAGTAAAAACTTTAAACCTGGACTATGGTTAACTAAACTCTATAAAATGTGACATGAATAAATAAGAACCTTTTATGTAGTTAAATATTATTTGCTTCATTTGTTGTGTGACTTAAGTATTGCTTCACACAAGGTATTGATCCACGTAGAGATTTGGACATACCATATCCAACGGTACTTATATGTAAACATGAGTTGCATATGTAAATGTTTTATTACATATATGTAAACCAAAGAAATATTTGTCTTCATCTTCATTCTAAATTAAATTAGAATGAAATATATACAACTTGGTCCATGCATATATACTTTAACCTTTCTTGGACATACTAGTTTTCATTTATGAGTTCCTAAGTTAGGTTAGTAAAATCTAAGCATGTGTAACAGTTACTTTATTTGATAAAAATGTTATATTTGAGACTTCTAGCACTTTATCCAAATAACATACTGTCATATTTATGTGTTCATACGTAAAAGTTTATATCCTATAGTTTTATTTATGGATTGATGACAATGATTGATCTGAAAATTCGATTTCTCACAACCAATTCATGGTCCTATCTTGGAATGCTTGTTCGTCTTTACTTTGTATAAAAACGGTGATTTGAAAATATTAGTTTTTTTTTTAAATAGCTCCTGATCTACACCTATCAACCATTTATATCTGTATTTTGTTGTATTTAAACCAATAACCTTTTAGACAGAGGAGATGTCTTTACTGCTAGAATGTCTTCTTAAAGACTGATGATATTAGTTAAGTTGTTACTATTTTCAAATTTAGAATAAAGATTTTTAGCTCCTCAAAATGTCACTTATATCATTTTGATGCTATTTTGAAATTGATAATGATTTAGTTAAGGGTTATTGGATTTAATAATCCTAACTTTCATTTATTGGTCGGGATTAATCACAACTCTAGAAGCATTTACACACACTTCTAATTTTAAGTTTGTTTTACTCCGACAATCCCTTACGAACTGAAATTAACTCCGTTAGTTTTTATAATGAAAATGTGGTCAACTTTGAACTTATTTTATATATATAATAGATTTCAACTTTTCGCTTAGTGTTTGACCACATAATCAGTCTACGTCATCCAAAAACTAACAAAATTGGCTCTCAGTTAATAAAGGATTGTTGGAATAAAATAAACTTAAAGTTAGAAGTGTCTGTAAAATTTAATAAGGTTGAATTATTCTCGACCAATAAATAAAATTTAAAATTATTAAAATCTAATAAACATTTAGTAAAAGGTTGTATATTTCATAACAATAACACTTATTATACCAACCCTAACAAGGTGGCAGAGGAAAAAAAAACTACAAATACAGTAATGGATTGCCTCTCTATTGTAACATCCTGTTTTGTGAATGAAAATATAATATTTAAAATATATAAATTAGATATTTATAACGAGTAAGTTTCAAATCAAAAGACTATCAATTTGTATGACGCTTAAAATAGCGGTTAATAATATCATATTACATTTTAAGATATAATAATAATATAATAAATAATAATAATATAATAATAATAATAATATAATAATAATAATAATATATAATAATAATAATAAAACTAATAATAAAACAATGGTACGTTGGATGTGCATGTGTCCAACAAAAGTATGCACAAATAAGTATTAAATAATAAAATATATTAAAGCTATAGTTATCATATGAAGAAAGTTAGCACTTGTTTGATATTTTATTATTTAAGTATATTCTAGAATATAATTATTAAATTCAGTACTTCATTTTAAGATTTCTCAAGAGATGTAGTATGTGTACTACTATTATATATTCGTCTTCTATAGAGGAGATAGTTCAAACAAAATATATGTGTGTGTTCGAAGTAAAAGGAAGAAAGAAATTTAGAAGACTAATTTGAACACTAATTATGTTTGAAAATCGACGAGGTGATTAACGAACTCAGATCTCGTATAATATTATCAAGTGTTTTTAAGAAATAAGTATACCGACCCGTAACTAATTTTTGTTACAAGTTTAATCACATGATATATGTTTTATTTATTATAAGTTTGTATGAATTCTGTGGAAATGAACATGTTTAAATTCATGTTATATATGTTTATTTATTATGATAAACACGATTATGGGAGAAATGATTTTTACGATTACGGGTCCAAGTATGTGAATTGATGGGTTTAATATATGTAAGGATTTCAGGTGGTGAAATCCCAATGGGTTCGGTGTTAAACTCCACATATATAAAAAGGGAAGTTAAATATATGTATGGATTTCGGGTGTTGAAATCCTAAGGGGTTCGGCTGTTAAACTCACATATATATCAAAGAGGAGTTAATAATCCTCAAGGATTAAAATTAAACCCATAAGGAATTAGGGAGTTGAATTCTAAGAAGTAACGATGATTAAATAAAAATGATTTTGGGTGATAAATCCCAATAAAAGAAAAATAAAGAGGTGTACTTAATTAGCGAAAGCTAATATAAATATATTTTAAATGTTTTCATAAAAAGCAACTATAAATAGTTAAAGCTTTATGGACATTACTGGACTGACGAATGAACCCTACTCTCGTTTAATATTTAATATAATGCATGTTATAGAAAAAGTTTGTAAAACGTTATTTTTCATGTAATACTTTTTATATATGTTAAGAAATGACATATCACTATGAGTGACAAATTTATTGTGAACTGGAACCAAAACTGTGATATAAATTGTGAAAGTGTATTTGGTGTGTTTCATCTATCCAATTAATTTGGCATTTCACACTTTCAGAGCTATAACACACAATGTTGTTCGACTCTGATCAGATCGGCCAGTCCGACTAGTCGAATCAGGATTCGGTTGGGCCACCAATTCGATCCACCTCAACTCGTTTTGTTCTCAAAGAACTGACCGGATCAGACCGGTTCGGCAGTCGGACCCGGGAACCAAGAACCAGGTCGGCCTGGTTTTTTTATTTTTTTAATTTTAATGTGTTTAACGGTAAGTTGGATGATAATTGGAGTGTTAGACGATAGATTGTGGTTGAGTTTAATATATAACTATAAAAATATGCATTCAAAACACTTGTATTGAATTATACACATAACTATTTATAACATACACACATATCCCCCCCCCCCCAACCACACACATATGTATAAGCGAGGCTTAAACTCATGACATCTATAAAATTTTCCGCTCTAACTATCTCTCTATCTCTCTTGCAATTAATAATTCGTTCGTTTATATATTATAGTGCATTCAAAAGTACTTTGGCTTTTCTTTAAATCTGTTATTAGTCATCTCCACGAATCCATGTTAAATATTATTTGCAATTCCCATGATCATCAGGATGTTTGTCTTTCTTGCTTAACAAAATCATTCAATAAGATTTAGATGGATGATGATCCATTGCAGGTAGCTAGTTAGTGCCTTATATATGGTGCATTTGTAGATAACATATACGTACATCATTAGATAATTATACTTTTGCTTAGGTGAGGGTATATTTTATCAATGTATTATGTTTAGGAAAGGAAATTCCTTGCTTTCCAAAAAAAATTTGAAGTAATTAGGAACCTTTTCCAATCATTTAGAGTTCAACCACCACTGTGTAATGATCTTTAAAAAACATTTTCCGGATTAAAAGAAAATAAGAATAATACTAAATAAATAAATAAAATAATTCGATTGGTTAAGCTCAAAATAGAGAATGTGTTGAACTCCATTTTGTCAATCCAAATCATGGTAAAAATCATTAATTAGCAACTTACTATATAACCGTTCATGATCCAATGTGACTAAAAATTATATTGGATTCTCATTAAGCAAAATTATTTAGAGTTCAAGCCTGCTAGAACCTCCTCCATTGACAGAGTTTCCCTCCCATACATCAAGGTATCGAAAGACTGTTCACAGGTCGATTGGAGTGATGTCAAGAAGATAATTGCCTGGTCTTCATCATCTAATTCCACTTCAATATTTCCAAATCAATACTAGTTTATTGAATTCATCAATATGATCTGACATCGACTTACCAAGGTTCATTTGAAAAGTGTACAGCCTCCTCTTAAGGTTGAGGCGATTTGCCAATAACTTTGTTATGTACACACTTTCCAATTTGGACTACACCCCGGCGGAATATGTTTCTTTTGATACTTCCCTCAAGACCCGATCACCAAGACTAAGGATAATGGCGCTATGAGCCGTCTCCATAGTTTATTTCTTCTATTTATCGAACATCGTCGCAGGCAGCTTATCTTCACCTGCGAGAGCATCGACCACTCCTTGATGAACTAGTAGTGCATGCATTTTCAACCTCCATAGACTAAAGTCATTCTTTCCATCAAATTTCTTCAATTCGAATTTCATGGACACCATCTTCAAGCAATTGTATTCTACTTTAGAACCCTAATCACCCTTGATTTCTCTGAATCGAGCCCTAATACCGGCTCTGATACAATTGTTGAATAACAACTGAGAATCAATTGAGTAGACACAAACTTAAGATTGAATCTATAATTGAAAAGCGAATTCTGATTGCAAAACAACCCTACATCCCCGGCAAATACTAGAACCCTATGCAACGCGTCCATAACAATTATGAACAAGAAAGAAGCTAGTGGGTCTCTTTGACGTAGATCACGAGATGGGCGAATTCGACCATGGGTGACCCACTAACCAACACCAATGCTCGAGCTGGCAATAAACAATTACCAACCCAAGTTCTCCAGATGGAGGGGAATCCCATTTGATGCATAACGGAATCTAAGAACGAAAACTTACCGAATCATAAGCTTTTTTAAAGTCTATCTTAGATATATAATCGTCCTCTTGGTTGCCTTTAGCCAAGCCACGATCTCATTTACAATAAATGACCCAAGACCTTATTGCATCCTTAATCTCCGGAACCGAAAATTGCGCAATCCACAATAATGCAACATCAGGGAGTTTGTTAAGATTCGAACAATCATTCTTGAACCTAAAAACAAGTTTTCAAGAACTTCTTGTTTGACAATTGTCGGGTCCACTTACCAGGAACCATTTACCATTAACCCACTGATACGAGAGTTTTAATGTTCAAACTTATGCACCCATGAAAGAATCTAGAGTTTCCATCGATCTCCATCTTTAATCCGTTATATCGTGGATTTGTGTTTTAGACTCACTCAAAGTTCCTACTTGTTTCCTTCTCCAAAGAAATCTTCTTGTTTCTTCCTTCTAGTCATACAAAAAATAAAATCACTAATTTTTGGGTTTTCTTCTCTTTTACCTCATTTACTAATGACTAAGACATAAGGTGGCTATTTTATGTAAACTGTTAATTGACAAGTTTGTCACATATCATTTCATCTATTTGTTGTCTCTTGTTATTTTTTTTGCTATTAAAATTTACAAACGTAGTATCTTCTATAATGATTTTATATCAATTCCAATAAGAATAATACAAAAAAAACCCCACCCCTTGTGATGTGGTGGTGCTAACATGGGTTCTAACATTAAGGTCAGTGATTCGAACCCCACTAACAACTAACTTGGTAAAGGATTTCACAATTAAGAAATTAATCTTTTAAAAAAAATAAGAATAATACTAGTAATAATAGAATATCATAACAACAATACTATAATATAGGAGGGTTTGACAAATATGTCTAAATAGAAAAATAATCTACAAAAATAAAACCACTACTTGTTTTTATCTAGTGATACAAAGTTCAAAATAGGACCACATATTTTTTAATGAGTATCTTGCATTGTTGATTGGTTATATAAAGATAACCAATCAGAAGAAGCCAGCACCTTCCTAAATTGGCATGGTGAGAGTTCTCTGTCTTCGAATTTATATTATTAAACTATTTTATAATATATTTATTTATTTAGCTAATCATGCTATTTGGGAAAAAAACAATACTTTAAAATGAAATGAAAGGTACATGTTTATATCTAAAATATTAAGATATATTTTCTATGTTTTTTAATTAAAGTAGATCCATTATTTGCTCAAAGGGAAAGGGACCACAAGAATCTAATTAAATAATTAAGTGGGTGTTTTTTTTTGGTATTATGTTATAATTTAATAAAAATATTCGTTTCATAAAGTTTAAAGGATTATTTTACGGTTAATTTAATAAATAAATACTTATCCTTAACAAACTAAAATGAAATGAAATTCAATAAATTAACTGGGATTTATGAATTGTTATGGTATGACCAATTGAGGGATTATATGTGAATAATTACATGATAGTTCTGGATTTTCAAGACCGTAATACAGGCTATTAAAAAGGGTCCCTTTATTTAGACACCTCGCAATTTTAAATCAACACCCTGAACCCTATACGTCGCGTATGGGTCCATACGCGGCGTATAGGGTGCGTTGTTGATTTAACGTTTTATACCTAACGCCGCGTATGGGTCCATACGCGGCGTATAGGGTGCGTTGTTGATTTGACGTTTTATACCCTATACGCCGCGTATGGGTCCATACGCGGCGTATAGGGTGCGTTGTTGATTTGACGTTTATACCCTATACGTGACTTATGACCCATATGTGGGGGAGCTATACGCCGCATATGGGTCCATACGCGGCGCATAGCTTATATATATTTTTTTTT